>JABBOT010000011.1:301692-431869 GCA_016165875.1 Acanthopleura granulata
AGGAAGATAACTCCACACATAAACCTCTCTACCCATGGTAGATGACCAAACAAAGGGAGATAACTCTACACATAAACCCTTGTACAGATATACCTGTACCTGTGTTTTGTAAAAGTGTAATTTGAGTGATAAGCTTGAATCCCGAACCCCTGCAGTTGTCCTGACCTCAGTGGCTGCATACATGTAGTCCCATCTTCATCGGCTCTATCACTGCATAGATGGTTTCCCCAACAAACAATGTGGCAGTCATGACGATTATCTAATTTGCTCATGTAATGGCATCACTTTTTTTTTTTTTTTGACCTTGGTTCACGCATAACTGATAATTGCAGACAAGGCGCAGACAAAAGTGTGACATTCACAGTTTAAATATTGGAAAATTCATGCTAATATGTAATTTCCACAGAACTGAATTCTAAATTTCTTTTTTTTCTTTAATGTCTCTGAAAATCTGCCCCATTTGTAAATATGTTATCTCAAAAGCCTCATACTGAAACAATGGCAATGACGATGCGAAAAACATTCACTGTACTACAAAAACAGCAATGCAGCCTGCATGACAAGACTAATAGCATAGTACAGACAGAGAAATGTAAGGTACCCCAAAAGACAATGAGCTGTTTGAGCAGTAAAATATGTTTGGCTTTTTGGCAATATCTTGAATGCCGAATGACATATGCTGATTGAACGCTGGTTGTTCTTTTCGCATCAATAATTAAAAAAGTACAAGTATAAGAGATTAAAGAATAAATCAGCTTCTTGACAATTTATAAACGGTCACGGATATACATGTAAATCAGACGGTCATGGATATACATGTACATGAGACGGTCACAGATATACATGTACATGAGACAGTCATGGATATACATGTGCATGAGATGGTCATGGATATACATGTACATGAGACGGTCATGGATATACATGTACATGAGACGGTCATGGATATACATGTACATCAGACGGTCACGTATATTCAAGTACATGACACAGTCATGGATATACATGCAAATCAGACGGTTATGGATATACATGTAAATCAGACAGTCATGGATATACATGCAAATCAGACGGTCATGGATATACATGTAAATCAGACGGTCATGGATATACATGTACATGAGACGGTCACGTATATTCAAGTACAAGACAGTCACGGATATACATGTAAATCAGACGGTCATGGATATACATGTACATGAGACGGTCACGTATATTCAAGTACAAGACAGTCACGGATATACATGTACATGAGACAGTCATGGATATACATGTACATGAGACGGTCATGGATATACATGTACATAAGACAGTCATGGACATACATGTAAATCAGACAGTCATGGATATACATGTAAATCAGACGGTCACAGATATACATATACATGTACATGAGACGGTCACTGACATACATGTAAATGAGACGGTCATGAATAGACACGTACATGAGACGGTCACGGATATACATGTAAATCAGACGGTCATGGATATACATGTACATGAGACGGTCACAGATATACATGTACATGAGGCGGTCACGTATATTCAAGTACAAGACAGTCACGGATATACATGTACATGAGACAGTCATGGATATACATGTGCATGAGATGGTCATGGATATACATGTACATGAGACGGTCATGGATATACATGTACATGAGACGGTTATGGATATACATGTAAATCAGATGGCCATGGTTATACATGTAAATCAGACAGTCATGGATATACATGTAAATCAGACGGTCATGGATCTACATGTACATCAGAGGGTCATGGATATACATGTACATGAGACGGTCAGGGATATACATGTACATGAGACAGTCATGGATATACATGTACATGAGACAGTCATGGATATACATGCAAATCAGATGGCCATGGATATACATGTAAATCAGACAGTCATGGATATACATGTAAATCAGACGGTCATGGATATACATGTAAATCAGACGGTCATGGATATACATGTACATGAGACGGTCACGTATATTCAAGTACAAGACAGTCACGGATATAGATGTACATGAGACAGTCATGGATATACATGTACATGAGACGGTCATGGATATACATGTAAATCAGACAGTCACGGATATACATGTAAATCAGACGGTCACAGATATACATATACATGTACATGAGACGGTCACTGACATACATGTAAATGAGACGGTCATGAATAGACACGTACATGAGACGGTCACGGATATACATGTAAATCAGACGGTCATGGATATACATGTACATGAGTCGGTCATGGATATACATGTACATGAGACGGTCATGGATATACATGTACATCAGACGGTCATGGATATACATGTACATGAGACGGTCATGGATATACATGTAAATCAGACGGTCAGTCATGGATATACATGTACATGAGACGGTCATGGATATACATGCAAATCAGACGGTCATGGATATACATGTAAATCAGACGGTCATGGATATACATGAAAATGAGACGGTCATGGATATACATGTACATGAGACGGTCACGGATATAAATATACATGAGACGGTCATGGATATACATGTAAATCAGACAGTCATGGATATACATGTAAATCAGACGGTCATGGATATACATGTAAATCAGACGGTCATGGACATACATGTACATGAGATGGTCAGGGATATACATGTACATGAGATGGTCATGGATATACATGTAAATCAGACAGTCATGGATATACATGTAAATCAGACGGTCAGTCATGGATATACATGTACATGAGACGGTCATGGATATACATGCAAATCAGACGGTCATGGATATACATGTAAATCAGACGGTCATGGATATACATGAAAATGAGACGGTCATGGATATACATGAAAATGAGACGGTCACGGATATAAATATACATGAGACGGTCATGGATATACATGTAAATCAGACAGTCATGGATATACATGTAAATCAGACGGTCATGGATATACATGTAAATCAGACGGCCATGGCTATACATGTACATGAGATGGTCAGGGATATACATGTACATGAGACGGTCATGGATATACATGTAAATCAGACGGTCATGGATATACATGCAAATCAGACGGTCATGGATATACATGTAAATCAGACAGTCATGGATATACATGACACGGTCATGGATA
Organism: Acanthopleura granulata; assembly: GCA_016165875.1. NCBI lineage: Eukaryota > Metazoa > Mollusca > Polyplacophora > Chitonida > Chitonidae > Acanthopleura > Acanthopleura granulata. The sequence goes on from JABBOT010000011.1 coordinate 304,834, forward strand.
TACATGTAAATCAGATGGCCATGGTTATACATGTAAATCAGACAGTCATGGATATACATGTAAATCAGACGGTCATGGATATACATGTAAATCAGACAGTCATGGATATACATGTACATGAGACAGTCATGGATATACATGTACATGAGACAGTCATGGATATACATGTAAATCAGACGGTCATGGATATACATGTACATCAGAGGGTCATGGATATACATGTAAATCAGACAGTCATGGATATACATGTAAATCAGATGGCCATGGTTATACATGTAAATCAGACAGCCATGGATATACATGTAAATCAGACAGTCATGGATATACATGTAAATCAGACAGCCATGGATATACATGTAAATCAGACAGTCATGGATATACATGTAAATCAGACAGCCATGGATATACATGTAAATCAGACAGTCATGGATATACATGTACATGAGACAGTCATGGATATACATGCAAATCAGATGGCCATGGATATACATGTAAATCAGACAGTCATGGATATACATGTAAATCAGACGGTCATGGATATACATGTAAATCAGACGGTCATGGATATACATGTACATGAGACGGTCACGTATATTCAAGTACAAGACAGTCACGGATATAGATGTACATGAGACAGTCATGGATATACATGTACATGAGACGGTCATGGATATACATGTAAATCAGACAGTCACGGATATACATGTAAATCAGACGGTCACAGATATACATATACATGTACATGAGACGGTCACTGACATACATGTAAATGAGACGGTCATGAATAGACACGTACATGAGACGGTCACGGATATACATGTAAATCAGACGGTCATGGATATACATGTACATGAGTCGGTCATGGATATACATGTACATGAGACGGTCATGGATATACATGTACATCAGACGGTCATGGATATACATGTACATGAGACGGTCATGGATATACATGTAAATCAGACGGTCAGTCATGGATATACATGTACATGAGACGGTCATGGATATACATGCAAATCAGACGGTCATGGATATACATGTAAATCAGACGGTCATGGATATACATGAAAATGAGACGGTCATGGATATACATGTACATGAGACGGTCACGGATATAAATATACATGAGACGGTCATGGATATACATGTAAATCAGACAGTCATGGATATACATGTAAATCAGACGGTCATGGATATACATGTAAATCAGACGGTCATGGACATACATGTACATGAGATGGTCAGGGATATACATGTACATGAGATGGTCATGGATATACATGTAAATCAGACAGTCATGGATATACATGTAAATCAGACGGTCAGTCATGGATATACATGTACATGAGACGGTCATGGATATACATGCAAATCAGACGGTCATGGATATACATGTAAATCAGACGGTCATGGATATACATGCAAATCAGACGGTCATGGATATACATGTAAATCAGACAGTCATGGATATACATGACACGGTCATGGATATACATGTAAATCAGATGGCCATGGTTATACATGTAAATCAGACAGTCATGGATATACATGTAAATCAGACGGTCATGGATATACATGTAAATCAGACAGTCATGGATATACATGTACATGAGACAGTCATGGATATACATGTACATGAGACAGTCATGGATATACATGTAAATCAGACGGTCATGGATATACATGTACATCAGAGGGTCATGGATATACATGTAAATCAGACAGTCATGGATATACATGTAAATCAGATGGCCATGGTTATACATGTAAATCAGACAGCCATGGATATACATGTAAATCAGACAGTCATGGATATACATGTAAATCAGACAGCCATGGATATACATGTAAATCAGACAGTCATGGATATACATGTAAATCAGACAGCCATGGATATACATGTAAATCAGACAGTCATGGATATACATGTAAATCAGACGGTCATGGATATACATGTACATATAAATAAACTGCTGCTCCTTTAGGATGAAATACCTTTGTGACATTCCACTTGCGTGTTATAATACTGCAGGTAATGTCCGTGCCGGCCTGTTGGGGGAAAGGGAAAAGAGGGAGAGGGAAATGAAGGTGAGACAACTGTGAAAGGGAGGCAATGAAAGTAAGTAACTCTGTTCACTATGATGTCATGGCAAGTGAAGTTAACTTGTCAACATTATGAAACAAGCATTTTTGTTGAAAACTGATGAAAAAAATCTATGTGTACATTTCACATTTTTGTTGTCTATATGAAAATTTACAAGATGGAAAAAAACAGAAAGCCAATGCATAAATGACATGTCATCCATGACTAATTAGTTGATTTCTGAGAGTTTCTTGATTGTACAAAGGTGTGGTTTGCTTGGAAGGTAAAGTGTAGCATATACTTCAGGAAACATATCAGTTTCAGCACCAAAAGTAATATTTATGACATTTAGTTACAAATTTTGCGGGCAAAATTTTGGGTGATTCAGTATAATCTTAGCTGTCCAGAACACTGTCATGCCATCAAAGGAACAGAGTTGAACATTCAACAAACATGGCGAAATGATAACCAAATGAAAGCAAAGTGACACAAAGTTGTGCTAATTTGCGTGATAAACAATTTGGTCAACGATGCTAACCAATACACATGCGGCAACACAGAACTTTAACAGAACAGAATAGAAGATGAGGAGACCACTGATAGGCAGATAATACTCTGCACTTCACAGTGATTTTGACTTTTGGTTCCCGACACTGTAATTTTTTTACAATTAAAAAAATATTCCAACAGAATATCAGCATAATTTGAAAAATGTGAAGGCAATTTATCTCTTGTATGATGTATTTTAGACATCAATGAAAACACACACACACACGAGAACACGTACATGTATACAAAGATTCACAAAGTGAGAATACGCCGATACATAAAAACATGCGAACACTGAGGATTCAAGTCATGCTTATATAGAAGGAGATCCTAACTATTCAGAGACATAGCTGAGCTTATCTCTACAAACACAAGCGTTCTTCCACCTTACAATTTTACGTACTTTTTTTTTCTCCTATTATTAAGTGCATTTAAAGACATGAATTCTGAAGTGGACCATATTTATGCGGTTGGACATGAAAGAATCAGGAACTTTTTTTTTGTGTGCCTGGTTTTCGACAAATTGTTTGTGATGGACATTATGTATCCTGAACTAATACACATACACATATAACTGTAATGAGGCAAGTCACACAACGAGACGAGGTTTACAGCATCAGACCCATCCAGGTTGTGACGCCACTTGCAAGTCACTGCTTATACATGTACATGTGCCACAGTTAGTAGGCATCCAAATAACTTTTCGGGCTATGACTGACAACATTCAAGAAAAAGTTCAACCTAACTAGTGCCCTGAAGATTCCATATGTTATTTAATGTGAAGGTTATCAGGTACCATATAGTTTGTACCTGACAGGATTGGATTTGATAGTTTGTACCTGACAGGATTGGATTTGATAGTTTGTACCTGACAGGATTGGATTTGATGCCTGACCATGTCAGGAAGCCAGCTTAGTTGGCCCCAAAGAAAGAAAGGTCAAAAATGGTAAAAAAAAAACTTCGCACATTTAAATGCATCAAAGTCTGTTTCAGAAAGCCTTTTATTTTAAACATGTTGGTATTGGTAACAGAGTTATTCACTTGTGTATAATAGAGACTTCTCTTCCTGGGTGCATTCTCCTTGACATCAGCATCCCATATAGCATGCAGGTGTGACAAACAACCATACTACAACAACCATACTACAACAGCCATCATTCCCTGAATGTCCAGTGCATGCACAGCAAAGCAACAAGGCAACTGAATTACAACCTCATATGCACACTACAGATACCGTTCCATAAAGTAACGACAATAGTCATTTTACTTCCTTGTCCAATCATCCATTTCTGAAGATCAAAGCTATCTATCTGTCCTGTAAAAGTTATTATACACTGAAGAAAACTACGTGTGCTCTATTGAGCACACATTGTGTAACAATGGGAGAGTTCAGAGGTCTGATCCAAGACATATAATGTTGGTTTAACACTTGTAAGACACATGTACTTTTAGAATGTTATAATCTACAAAAAAGTGTGACCAATACTTTATGACCTTCAATTTACCTCTAAATATGTACCTTTTAGGGCAAACATGGTGATTAACAAAATCTTAACTCAGACCCATTTTTATTGCCTTTAATAATCCTACCTTGGTAAGCACAGATTTTTTTTCTTATACAACAAGTGATACAATGCAGGATGTTACTGAGCCTCGGTAACAAAACATACACTTGGGTACCCACCATGAACAGGCTTTGTATCCACATGTTCTACATGTAACACAAGTAGAGAAAAATCCTGTGGGTGAGTAATCTCCCCCCTGTAGTGCTGTGTGCAGGCGTGGATAAGAGAGTAACAACCAATTCATTATTTGTACATGTAGTGCACCCACCATGCTCAACTAAGCATTTACAGATATACAATCTGTTTCAAACCTATCCTTCAAATAGTTTAATAACAAGAGCATAATTTGCCACATGCAGCTTGGATACAAAAGGCCGCAATATGAGCTCTTACGACCACACTGGGAAAACCCATCCCTAACGATACTTGAACCTAGAGAAGAATGCCAGTCCCTACACCCATGTTAGAGCACACACAATATTAGTATTTAAACATTTCATTTGTGCGCTCATCGACAGAGCTAACTGCATATAATAACAAGGAGAATATGTGTAAGTGAAGTATTTAGTTTCCACCGCAACATTTTATGATCCTCTCAAAGCTCGTGTCACAGACACTGTCATGACCAGACTACAGCACATATATCCTTTATAATATAACACAACAGGTAACAAGTAAAAGAATGATTATATTGCATGTTTTGTTTACAATTCAAATACCAACAATACAAAATTTCCAGATGTTTCTTTTGTTTCACTGTTTTATATGTGTACATATAACAACTATAAAATATAAGCACATATTAAAAGAAAATCATTGCTACATAACTGTACAAGTTTACTTCCATACTTGATCTATAAGCCACGGATCCAGGGATGGTCAAAAGAGTAACATTCTATTACAGTGTGGGTTTCAAATATAAGGAAGGATATGTCCATCTCATCAAGGTGTGAAGTAAACACCCTTTATACAAGGAGTCTTTCATTTCAGACGGGTACTTTGCACAACTTCACTGTAATGCATTTAAATTTCCATGTATTCCGCTTGTAACAGACGCTACCTAAACACAAGCTCACTGCAGCCAACGATTCACCTCATGCTAACTTGGCTACAGCCATATGTCAGGTATTATACGGGTGGAGAAAACCTAACTATGTTTTCAGAGTAAACCCCTGTCCATCATCAGGTACCTGACAATCCTCCTGACTTAAGGCTGCACCCAATTCAGCCCAAGAGCTGGATTCAAGTCTGTGACGTCACTGGTTCCCGAGTCCATCCACTGAGCGCAGAGCAACACTTCAGCTACATGTACTGCGTGCAAGAGGAACGGGAGAGGATCCCACTAGAGAAACCAGCGAGGATCCCACTAGAGAAACCAGCAAGGATCCCACTAGAGAAAACAGCGAGGATCCCACTAGAGACAACAGATTTATGGTCTATAACAATCTTCTGTTCATCCAATCAGATCTATTAATGAGGTTTCTACTTTTTACTTACAAAAAACAATGCCCGTCTGTAGCTGCCAAAACAGAACCGTCAAAAGTTCCTCTGCTGATATGACAGAGGGAAACAAACAGAACAGCAAAGCCTCTGTGGTTCATGTAGCCAGCTGAAAATGTCTTACCTTCTCATTTCTGTGGCCAGCTTCATAAACATAGCACGACAGGAATCGGAATTTGCGGGGAATCTCTCCTTGGAATTCTTCACCATAAAACGGGCTGCAAAAATCAGAATCAAACAAGTGTTATTAACATATAAACTCTACCATTATCACTTAGATTTAGAACCTGGAAACAGTATTATAAGAGCACTTTTTCTTTTTTCAGAAAGTCTCACCCTGTGTGGTTAGGAGTGAGGTGCTGGGTTGGTGGGGGGAGGGATAGTTCCCTGTGTGAAGATTGCACATCGTGTTTCTGGTTTCTCTAAAATAGCATACCCCATGGCCTCATAAGATTTCCGGATTAATCGGTGATTTATAGACTTGCCAAATCATTAAAAAGTGCATGTGCCCGTTTACATGTAAGTTTGTATAGACCCCATCTTCTGAAAGAACCTTGGTTATACATGTACCTTTTCCCACTGAATATATGAGAAAAACTAACAAGCTGATACAAAACACAGCTCTGTGGTTTGGGGCTTGGGCAATACATCACCAGCTTACAATGTATGTGCATAATGCCTGGGGGCGCTGCATACAACCCCGTGGAATCTGCTTATAAGGTGCCATGATAGGGTAGGGCTGCCTCACAACAATGTATTTATTTATTTATTTGATTGGTGTTAGTATGTAGTGGTCTCATCACAGTGTAATTCTGCTACTTCAGGCATAACATCCCACAGATTTACACTACATCTACACATCCCAAATTTAAGAGACACTACTGTGTCCCAGTTTTACACAATCCAGCTACTCGTTTCACCTCATGATATGCCAGATCATTGTCACCAGTGCACATTATAATTTACAGACAATGTCAAGAATGGTAATTAGTCTTATTATGGGATCAGACGCCTATCACATTTGTAAACAATTTTCATCTCACTGAAATATATGTTTGGAAACCCGCCATCCATGCTACCTGATTTCACCAGCGGTGTCAATTTCAGCTAATTTGGGCAAGCCAGGATCAACTTCAAAATCAGATTTGATGAGAGCGGAGTAATAAACAAATATACCTATTTTATAGTGAAGGTGAAAACGTACGGATGAATTTATGTTGCTTGCAAATGCCTAAAGCCACAGTAACATGAAAAAAAACCAAACAAAACAACAAAACAAAAAAGAAAAAAACTATACATGTAGTTGTAAACACTTGCTGTGCAGGTACATCAGGGACATGCACCAACAGTATACCAACCGCAAACATTCACACCGCCAATGGACTTTCAGTTTTAAACCCAGTGATGCAAAGCTTCAGGGCACTCTCTAATAGCTGAACAAGAGAGGCACATTTTCTGTTCACTATTTCAAGAAGGGGTACAAATTATATGTACCTGAACACAAACAAATGGCAGGAAACCCACAGGGATCAAGGGCAAAAAATACTTACACGCTTTTTTATTTTTTACTTTTGTATTCATCTAATTACTTGTTTTCTCTATTTTTTTTTCATCACATGAAAAAAATCTTCCTTTATAATTTCAAAAGTTTCAATACGTATAGTGATCAAACTTTTTATTAAAATCAAGGCAAACAAAAAGTAAAGTGAAATAATAAATCCATTTTTAGTATTAATGCTGCCTGACCGACGGTCAATATGTTCACTACTTGACATGTACAGATTTACCTACAGCTGCATGACAAATAACATAATGGCAGAAGAAATCCTTTCTATTCACTACTCTAATCTGCAAAGCAACAACTTCTCTACAGACACACTATCCCTTACTTATTCATTTATTTATTTGATTGGTGTTTTACGCCATACTCGAGAATATTTCACTTATATGACGGTGGTTGGCATTATGGCGGGAGGAGGTTGCCGTCAGACCTTCCCACGTTCGGCCGGAGAGGAAACCAGTGTGAGGTGGACTTAACTCACAGCGACCGCATTGGTTGGAGGCTTTAGGTCATTGCGCTGCACTAGCACGCGAACCGACTGAGCCACGGAGGCCCCCTTTCCCTGATCTAGTTTATCCCCCAGGTCAGCAGAGTGTCTGGCAGCTGAACTGCCTGTTCTATCAATCACACAAACCACCTTCATACATGAAAATAAACTGACCTTGAGGATTTCTCTACCACAGATGTTTTGAAGATGTTTTCGTTGTCAAGTTTTAACACACAGTAAGTGCTTCGATTTCCTCCGGACACTGAACTGGTTGGTAGTTTTTTTGCTTCGCCTGAAAAAGTGAAGTGAAGTGAACAAATTAATTGAAAACCAAATAAAAATATCGGTTGTTAAACTACCTGTGTGTAATTAAGGCAGAGAAAATCCCTTTGACCTGTTTGAGGACAGAAGTGTCAGAGTAATTAACTTGTCTCTTCAAGATATTTTATATCTGTTTATTGTAATATGTAGCATTTACATATATCAAATACAATAGAATTGTTCCCTTCATGAGTACACATGGAAATGTATTTGTGAACTTCAACAAATGAAGAATTTTAAACTCAACATGCAATGTAAAATTATGCCACGTTATTGGTACCCGAACAGATTAAGCTCGAAATCTGATGTCAACAAGCCACCATTTATCACTTTTTCCTTATAAAAATGTCAGATTAAATATTTTGGTGATTTATCCATCAGTTAGCCATTTACCCCATGTGTCTTTGCACTGTATAGCCAATAAGATCTGTTCCTGTGCGAAATAAGCGTATAGTGCACTCTGTTTGAAGACCTAGGTACACGTATCTAGATACTAGAGCTCATATGTATAGCGTATTTCACATGTGTAGTTCAAAATGTAGAACACATCAAAATGTACATGTGAAAATGCACGGTTGGATTCTCTGGTTTCCCTGTATATCTACCATCAACTGTATTCATTGACTATTGTACGACAAGACAGAGCAGGAAATTTTCTCAGATTAAGTATGCACTTCCTTCCACAGGAAGTTTCCTGTTGCATAGTGATCCACTCTGCTTGTCTACCTCTCATTTATTTGTCCCCTGCAACGTACCTGTGATGTTGTACAGGTATAAAATGCACAGTAACATAATTTATGTGTATACCAATTACACAGGTAACTAGCTCTCATACAGTAACTTTACAGTGCACATGTAACCATGTATCTTGAGCACTTTGGGGCACACAAGTCTATCTACATATTCTACAATCTGTAACATCTCACAACGACACTACAGGAAGGAGTGATTATGACTTAACACCACTTCGGTAACATTTCATTCATGTCGTGGCAATATACTACAAGCATGACTAGCAAGTTTCCTATTCCAAACCAGAGCCCAAGGGCTGTGATTGGTCTGTTGATCTTCTTCTAATTTCATTCTTCTTGTAACTAGAGACAGGTTGTCATCCAGTAATATTCATTAGTCTGCTCCACGCACCAAGTGCCTATCCGTTATTGTGTCCGTTATTATATCGTTATTGTGGTGCAGTACTTTGCACCATTGTATGTTGATCTTCCCCAGCTCATGACATCAGTGTAAAGAGAATTCATTACACAAGAACTTCATATTGTGATATACTGTAAGACTGACGACATTTTCAATAACAAAAGTTTGCAACAAAGTCCTTAGCATTTCTATTTGTTTGGTTAGTGCGGGCACCAAATAAGTCCAAAATATATTCATTATTTGTACCACTGCTGTACACGGCAACAGGTCTATGCAACACAACACAATACATGTTTATTATAAATTTTTGCCCAGCCTGTATAGGGGAAATTTTCGTCCCGATACCAGCTGGAGACTTGGACCCTTCGAATACACCACCACTGCTTGTAACTGGTGAGGGGCATCAGCTAAACATATTTTGTTAACTGAACACTGTCACCCCTTGTTTGTGGTTTGAGGGCTGTCAACTGGTTAGAGACCTTGCACAGAATCACTCAATTGCTAACACCAACATTATGGAAATTTATTGTTATGCACAAAACCCCATAGAAAACAACTGATCAACAGATGTAGTACAGTCATACGAAATGCATGTGTACAGAAATTACTTTCTAAGGAAATGAAATTAAATTTTTTTCAAAGTTTACAAATTCATTCATTCAACATCAGAGCTTACTACTATTCCATAGGTTGAACATGCCTATTTGAATCAGACACTTGATGTGTGAGGATGGGGAAGGGGCATTTTCAAGAAGCATATACATATGTACTAAACCGAAAATCCAGCAACCTGTTGACGACCGTGGGTTTCCCACCATAATGCTGGTCGCTGTCGTATAAGGGAAATATTCTTGAGTACGTCATAAAACACCAATCAAATAAATAAATCAACTAAAAATCACATATGTCTGTAACACTCAGCATTTAAAATCATATGAAGCTGGGTAACACATTTCTTTCAATACAGAATTAAGATTGTTCACGAGGTTGCAAATGTTTCAGGATATTTGTTTAATAATATGCTCATTAAAATGCTATCACAGCCATCAAATGCCTACAGGCGCTCATATGCACAGAACCACTGTTAAAGTTACCCTGAAACAGAAGGCAAAGAGATGGATAGCCCAAAAACGGCATGTGAGTTGTGTCACGAAATCATGAAAGCATGACCTCTGTACTTTTTTTTTAATATTTATAATATAAAGTTAAATATGTTCTTTACCCATTATCCCATTAATTCAGCTTATGAAGCTTATTTTTGATGTGACTGCTAAGAAACAAAAATGTCTACATATCAGGGTGTTCATTAGTACCCAGCAGGTGGCGATTTTCAGTGGTTGTGGAAGGCAAAACCACCGCATACTAAAACTGATTAGAAAATAAAAAGTAATATGGCGTTGTTGTTGTTGTTTCGCTAAAGAAAACACTTGTACCCTTGAGTTTGTCACTGTAAAAGCCTCATTTTCACACACTTTTGCCTCTGTGCTATAGCTTGTGTTATAATTTAGATGACAATACTTTATTTCGTCTGACAAATTTAAATATTTAATCTTCTTGACCTGCATGTTTTCCAGCCACCAGCGACACATCCTTTGTGACCTGTACATTTCCTGGAATTTTGCACAGGTTGTAAATGTGACAGGCAAGCAATCTGTCCGTTATATATTCTTAGGCAGTAACCAAAGGGGTCAAAGTCAAATGTGAGTGATGGACTCAGGTTGCTATGAATGTCAGAATTTTAAAATAACAGCCTGATTCCATCTAAATTGATTAACATCCACTTTATTCCTGTCTTAACTCTAGTCAAGTCTGTTATTCTTGGGCAGTAACACGGTTACTGTCAAATCACTTACCCACCGTCTCATAATTATCTTTCACATTATTCTTTATTTCCACCATTTTAAAGACTTCCCAAGCACTCTATTGCTGCAAGGTAGGCCTAAATACAATTAGGAACTGTTAAATACATTCATGCAGGTTACATTACATGATGTAAATCTTTTCACTACCACAGAGAGTCAAGGTACTGACACAGTATGTGACATTTACCATTTCCACCCTCAAAATAGCACAAGTACATCTGACAACCTTTCAGGACATAAAACTAAAAGGATAATACATGAAAGCTCTACTCCAGACATACATGTAACTAAAAGTTTTATTCATTGTATAATCGTTGCATAAATCCCAACAAAACAATGAAAACATCACAAAAGGAAGTTACTACTGGACCATAACACACAGTCTATTTAGTTAAACGCACTCACACTGAGTACTTCGATGAAACTACTTCCTGAAATTTCTCCACATATTTCCATGCCTCTATAATGGGCCTCTGGCCATTCTCACCAATAGACCCATAAAAAAGATATTCCATAACTTTGTTTGAATACTACATGTACATGTCTCAAACAGGTCAAAGGTCAGCGTTCCTATCGACATCAGTGTAAATGTGATACATGTATATGACACACATTTATACCTGTTAGGGAAATCATGATATTTCACTTTGACTCCAGATCATAACAGATACATAATACATCATACATTGAGGCTTGGAGAATTAAATCAGAACATTAAACGCTTGCTGTGACCTTTGTGTAAATTAACAGAGTTCACAAACAATATATTCCATGCAGTCCACAGAGTATTGTATTATCATGGTACGTACTACATGTAAATGTAGTCTCCATGTAGCAAATCATAAACATTTTGGAAAAATAAAGTGAATAATAAAAGTGCTTGAGCAAAGAAGTGGCAATTCTCAAATGACTTGAAAGAAAATGCGTCTTCTCCTAACAGAATCTGGGAGATCTTGATAAAATGTAATCCTAAATGAAAGAGTCTACAGCCTGATAATATCACTGATGTGGATAGCAATGTAATAAATGATCCAGCTAAATTTAGCCATATTTTCAATACCTTTTTCTCAAATGTAGCTCAACATTTTTAATGGATATTAATAAACAAGGATAATTTTGTTCTAGGTCCTGAAAAACTCAGGGAACAAGTTGATAAAGTCAAAGTTCCTTATGATACCTTTTACTCCATGCCAAATATCTCATATGTTTCTGTTTTACAATATCTTTTAAAAGAGAAGAAAACATAAAAATGATGCCAAAATCACATGAAAGAGCATCAAAATTTATTTGCAAATATGTTCTTTACAATTTTATTCGATTTTTTTTGCAAGAGAAAAAGGGTATTTGAAAATATTTTTGTATGGTGGGTATTTATGCATGTGTAACAAATTTATTTCAATGTAAATTTTTTTGTTTATATCTACACATATAGTATACATTTATCCTAACTGTGATGATATTTATTAACATATTAAAATATAAATATGATCCAAATCCAGGTTGAACACATTTGATACTTGAAAAGGACAAATTCTGGTGAAAAATATTTATTAAATATGTGTTACATCCTCATTTATAACATTATTACACAAAGACTATATGTACCAAAATGTGGCCCCACATACAAAATTTATTTCCAAGTGCCTTTTTCTCCTTAGAGAAACACTGAAAAAATATTGATGATCACATTTACAGCTAACTATTTGCAACTGAACTTTACATGTACATGTATGTCATTTTCATGTTTTCTCCACTATAAAATCACATCCTGGTGTAGGTTACAAGTTGTCTTATACATGTAATATTGTATAACAGGAACTATCTATGGACAATGACCAAGTCCCACTTATGACCAAGGAGTGGCCATCCTGAACATCCTCAGCTGGCCAATGACCATGTGCCTTGTGAGGACATGGACCAATAACACCAATCGGTGCTCAATGACAGTATCATTAGTCTACTGGCTCTCATTCATTGTCATGATTGTATTTTGGTTGTATTAAGTAATTTGTAAGTTTTTCTCAAAAGTCTTGCATATCATTTTATATTTTACTGCATCTCCTGCCATGAGAAATCCATGAGACTCTATCGTAATATACACTGTGCATGGAAACCCTGTACATTCAGGCACGTTGTCAAACTAAGGGTCATGTATACAGGAGATACTCCTCTCACTGCATCACATTCTCATGCATGCAAACACTTTACAAGTAGTAACGTTTTAAACAAGCAATAAAACACACACCAAAAACGAGACTGCGTTTCTTCTGCTATGTCAACTCTATCCTGCAGTCAGGACTCACAGAGATTGACAAGTGCCCTGCCCTGATGCACAACACAGCTACAGCACAACCTCTGACTCACGACATAAGTCATCCGGCGTTTGAAGTGAACATAAAGCCATACATAAAGTTTTAAAAGTACATATTTAAAAAATTCTACATCCCCTATCAGCAGAATAAAATGCATATGATCATCACTACTTAGCTACTCACTTGGTGAAGCCATTTTAGAATGTTAGCCACAACAAGGACATTTAAGCTGACAACAACAATAAATTCTACCCCATCTCTCATCCTAGTCTTTGTTTTACAAAGTCTTCTCTTTACATACATGCACTAACTTGAAATAAAGCTCTGCTCAAAGTTGAATATGAACCTGTACAAAGCTTGAAAATACAAACACACAAACACACACACACACATATATATATATATATATATATATATATATATATATATATATGCAAACTTCAATACAGCTAGCCTACATGTGAATGAAGCAAGGTGTTTTAATTGTGCTTTCATGTACATGTATGAGGGCTGATCATTCAAATTTTGAAACAACTAGATGACCAAGAAACTGACAGAATCATTGGTTACAATTCTCAGCATGTTTGTTATGTGCTGGGGCAAACAGTCTCGGGTTTATAGACAGAAGTGCAGACAGAGCCAGTGTTGAATCACAAGACACAAAGCTGGATTTGAGTTATGACAACAACTACATGCATTGTAGTAAGGTGCTGTTGGAATGTTGTACTTTCCTGCCTTTTTGCTAGATTGGTGTATTATGTTTCATGACTTTGAAGCTGAAATTCATAACCAGTTTATAACATTAGGTAGGGATGTTGCATATATATTCCTATTATCATTTACTTTAACATGGTCACTGTTTGATTATAGCTTGGTAAATACCTCAGAAGTTATGATGGATTTAAAGTAGAATTAAATATGACTGTCTTATTTCTTAGGGATTAAACATGTAATTAGGATAGTAGACATAGTAGATTTTTTGTATTCAACATGCTTATAGAGTATACCTGGACAATTTAGTAATGGTTAAAAGTTTTTAGATGTATGCATTATATTCTCTGTAAATGCAGTTTTCGTGATGTCATCAAAACACAAATCCTAGTTAGCCTGGTGCTAATTGGGGCTCACAGCTGGGCAATTAATTGTCTTCTGTGAGGGCCTCCCTGATGGGGAAAGCCCTGCCCTAAAGTGTTGCTGGGCAGGCAGTCAGATGTAGTCAGTCTTACAGTTGGTCTGTAACTCTGTAGGAGTCATAGAGTAGTTACAGTTACAGAGTTATAGTATTATGTCTCCAGTCAGTACAGGATGTCAAGAATACAAAAAGATGTCTCCACTTCTGTGTTGTATTCCTTCTGTCCACCTTACCGAGCTAGCCTCCCCAAAGCTTAGCTAACCAGCAGTAACAAATGACACCACACCACCTGCTCTGCTACATATCATGTTAGCTACCCACCAGTATGAACAGTTCTACGTGCACAGGTGAGCCGGGCTCAGCACAGGTAAACAGGCATGTACCAGCATCTACGTGTACCTGGTGCACCAACTGGCGGCATCACCTACTGGTTACCGTGGCAATCACATCCATGTCTACTAGTGAAGTACCATAATGATATGGTAAGACGCAGAACACCCTCCACGAAGGCCGGATGTGTATACTGTACATATACACACAGCTGTGTAGATACATCATAGGTCCCTGAACACTGCCGGAAGGGCAGAAATGTACACATGTACACACAGCTGTGTAGATACATCATAGGTCCCTGAACACTCCAAGAAGGACAGAAGTGTACATATGTACACTCAACTGTGTAGATACATCACATGTCTCTGAACACTACAGGAAGGGCATAAGTGTACACATGTACACACAGCTGTGTAAATACATCATAGGTCCCTGAACACTACAGGAAGGGCATAAGTGTACACATGTACACTCAGCTGTGCAGATACATCATAGGTCCCTGAACACTGCCGGAAGGGCAGAGTATACACATGTACACTCAGCTGTGTAGATACATCATAGGTCCCTGAACACTGCAGGAAGGACAGAAGTGTACATATGTACACACAGCTGTGTAGATACATCATAGGTCCCTGAACACTGCAGGAAGGGCAGAAATGTACACATGTACACACAGCTGTGTAGATACATCATAGGCCCCAGAACACTGCAGGAAGGACAGAAGTGTACATATGTACACACAGCTGTGTAGATACATCATAGGCCCCAGAACACTGCAGGAAGGACAGAAGTGTACATATGTACACACAGCTGTGTAGCTACATCATAGGTCCCTGAACACTGCAGGAAGGGCAGAAATGTACACATGTACACACAGCTGTGTAGATACATCATAGGCCCCAGAACACTGCCGGAAGGGCCCAAGTGTACACATGTACACTCAGCTGTGTAGATACATCATAGGTCCCTGAACACTCCAAGAAGGACAGAAGTGTACATATGTACACTCAACTGTGTAGATACATCACATGTCTCTGAACACTACAGGAAGGGCATAAGTGTACACATGTACACACAGCTGTCTAGATACATCATAGGTCCCTGAACACTACAGGAAGGGCATAAGTGTACACATGTACACACAGCTGTGTAGATACATCATAGGTCCCTGAACACTACAGGAAGGGCATAAGTGTACACATGTACACTCAGCTGTGTAGATACATCATAGGTCCCTGAACACTACAGGAAGGACAGAAGTGTACACATGTACACTCAGCTGTGTAGATACATCATAGGTCCCAGAACACTGCAGGAAAGGCACAAGTGTACACATGTACACACAGCTGTGTAGATACATCATAGGTCCCTGAACACTGCAGGAAAGGCACAAGTATACACATGTACACTCAGCTGTGTAGATACATCATAGGTCCCTGAACACTGCAGGAAAGGCACAAGTGTACACATGTACACACAGCTGTGTAGATACATCATAGGTCCCTGAACACTGCAGGAAAGGCACAAGTGTACACATGTACACACAGCTGTGTAGATACATCATAGGTCCCTGAACACTGCAGGAAAGGCACAAGTGTACACATGTACACACAGCTGTGTAGATACATCATAGGTCCCTGAACACTACAGTACTAGCAGCTATGCATGATACAAGATATAGTTTTAACCATAAGTACTAAAATCATAAAAATGAAATTAAATGCAACATTAAACAAATGGATAACACATCATATATTCTTCTCTGGAACTACACTACATACAACTATATTAGCTTTTCCTCAAGACAACCAGTAAATATGTGTCAGGTGTTCCTGATCAGGCACCAAGCAGAGGGTACAAATTTCCACGCCTCCACCAAGCATCATGTGTCAAGTTTGTTAGTGATTCAAAAAACTGCTAATTATCTGATAGTATGTAGCTGATGGCAAATAAAGCAACTTACATCCGGCAGTGACTTAAATAATACAACCAAGAAATGCATGAAAAATTTGCCTTATTGTCAGCTTTGTATACACGTAAGTTTAGGTTTGTATACACGTAAGTTTAAGCGACTTAAGTGAGGACCTGATTGAGAATAGTTTCATCGACCTAGAGTTCTGACATCTGCGGTGATTTTGTTCAGTTCAGGTGAAGGACTCAGGGTTGCAATGAATGTCAGAATCTGAATATAAAATCCTGTAGCCATCTAGATCGATGAACTACACATGACCTAAAATATTTTGTGTCAGTGACACCATTGTGTCTGCACGTGTGTTGTTTGCCAAATTAAAGTTGATGAGAGCTTTCACTTTGGCTAAATCTACCATGAACTGACCTTCAGTACCTTGCAAGATTTAAAACCTATAACCGATTTTTGGGTTAGGTCAACCATCCAAATTTCATGGCCTGATATACTATGAAACTTGACCCACCTGTCACAAACACTTGTGAACAACATCATACTGGTTCGAGACTAGTGAACAGTTTACACATGAAAAGCAACACAACACCTAATAAATAATTCAAACTAAATTCAAACAGTCACATTAATTTATACATGTTTAATCTATACCTTTTATTAACCATGTATTTCCACTGACCATGCATGCAGCTGAACTATGCATTCATAAGTGTGAGAATAAATAAGTCTGGTCACACACTCAGCTGAATTCCTGCGGAGGCTTACTGCATTCAGTTAGCATACGGAAATACATGTAGCTACGGATAATTATGACACTGACTGCTGCGTTAAGCACATGCACATGCAGTTCAATGCCAGGTAAAACAAACCATAATCAATAAGTGAGCTGAGTGCATAATGGTTACCCGGTCACACAGAATAAATACATTCTGTTTTTCAATGAATCATGAATTGTGTCAGTGATGTGCGTTTGTAAATGCTAAACAATTGATTATATGCAATGATAACGCCCTCAGGGCACATAGACCTACCTATAATAGTAAGTGTCTACTGAGTTATTCCGTGGTTAAACGCTTCAAGACAGGCCAACAACACAGGAAGGATATTTCACCTTGTCCCTGCGCTTGAAGTGTAGTTTTGGGAGATGTATTTTGTAACAAAACCAAGTCTGTTCATATTTGGATCAAAATAAGAGAATGTGAAAAGATATAGTGTTCTATTTTGCTAAATCTGAATGTCTGTTTCAAACGTTCTACTATCTGCACAAGGTCACCAGATGAAAAGGGAAGCGTACAACACTTACTGCACTGCCATGACACAGACAGTCACACAGAAATGACACATCCATGTCACAGCCACTACAGTCAAACAGCCATGACACAGCCAAGACACAGCCAAATAGCCATGAGTCATGTCACAGCCTCACAGCCATGACATAGTCACACAGCCATAACACAGCCATGACGCAGTCTTGACCCACAAAGCCATGACACGGTAACACAGCCCTGACAATCACACAATTACAGTCACACAGCCATGACACAGTCATGACAGTCTTGACACAGTCACATAGCCAGGACACAGTCACAGTCATAACATGGTCACACAGCCAGGACACAGTCACACAGCTATGACAGAGCCATGGCACAGTCACACGCCCATATCACAGCCATGACAACATCACACGTCCATGACACAGTCTCACAGCCATGACACAGCCATGAGCCATGACACAGTCACATAATCACACGTCCATGACATAGTCTCACAGCCATGACACAGCCATGAGCCATGACACAGTCACACAGTCTTGACAGTCACTCCCATCACAATGTGGTGTAAAATGATTAGATTACAAGACTTGGATGATGGAATAATAAGAGACATACCATACCAAACACTAGGAAAAATAAATTTAACATAAACAGTAAAACAGAAGATTACTCATTGCTTTATGATAAAAGGAAGTTGTGAGTTTTCCTCTGCAGTTGCTACTGCTGTTAATATTATCTCTGCCATGAATACATGTACAAAGGTGTGGCAGAATTCAAACACCTTCAGTACAGTCAGATAAGGTACACTGATTTCACAGACTCCACAACGGGTACATCGGCCTGCTTGTACTAAAAGCCAATGAACCAGGAAGTACCATTCCTACAGTTGTATGCTTGATTACACAGACTGGGCCCTAGCAGGCTGCCAGCCCATGATGTAGGCCCATTTTGAGCCCCATACTCACACTGCACCTGGTCATCGCTATATTGTCGCCCTAACCAAGTTTTAAGACAAATTTTAAGACTGACATTTTGTGCGCACATATAGCTGGGAAGAGAAATTCCTTTTCCAACCCAACTAACCATGAGAACATCATTTATCGCTGGCTGTGTAAACTTGTTTATTTAACAATGGGCAATCAGGATTTCAGTCCAGAAGGCCAATGGAATTCCCGGAGCAACATATTGCCTTTTGCCAGAAATAAACTGACAATCCTACTTTATAATACTTACCATTCTTACAGATAAATCCACAACAGACACTGCTGGAATCTGATTAGTATAACAATTCACCTGGCCCCTGTTGCACAAAGCATGACCATGAGAACCCATGTTAAAGAGATAGGTAGCCACGGTACATGTAGTTACAATCAACTCAGCCAAAGACAGCTTCGTGGAATAAGATCCTATGGATTTCATCCATATGCACAGTGACTACATGTATGTTTAATGGTTTGAGAGAAATGGACTATAATTACAGTATTTTGCCATGTGACATTGTCATCAAAGCCTTGACAAGCCTTCAAGAAGGAGAATCGCTCAGTTTGAGCATGATCAACCAGTGCAGCCTTTAGAGCAACAGGTGTGACAGAGAACCTCACCATGGGCAGGTGTGACAGAGAACCTGACAGTGGACAGAGGTGACAGAGAACCTCACAGTGGACAGGCATGATACAGAACCTCACTGTGTGACAGGTGTGACACAGAACCTCACTGTGGACAGGTGTGACAGAGAACTTCATAGTGGATAGGTGTGACAGAGAACCTCACAGTGGACAGGTGTGACAGAGAACCTCATAATGGACAGGTGTGATAGAGAGCCTCATAGTGGACAGGTGTGATAGAGAGCCTCATAGTGGATAGGTGTGATAGAGAGACTCATAGTGGACAGGTGTGATAGAGAACCTCATAGTGGACAGGTGCGATAGAGAGCCTCATAGTGGACAGGTGTGATAGAGAGCCTTATAATGGACAGGTGCGATAGAGAGCCTCATAGTGGACAGGTGTGACAGAGAACCTCACAGTGGACAGGTGTGATAGAGAGCCTCATAGTGGACAGGTGCGATAGAGAACCTCATAGTGGACAGGTGCGATAGAGAGCCTCATAGTGGACAGGTGTGACAGAGAACCTCACAGTGGACAGGTGTGATAGAGGACCTCATAGTGGACAGGTCCAATAGACAGCCTCATAGTGGACAGGTGCGACAGAGAGCCTCATAGTGAACAGGTGTGATAGAGAGCCTCATAGTGGACAAGTGCGATAGAGAGCCTCATAGTGGACAGGTGTGACAGAGAACCTCCCAGTGGACAGGTGCGATAGAGAACCTCATAGTGGACAGGTGTAACAGAGAACCTCATAATGGACAGGTGTGATAGAGAACCTCACAGTCGACAGGTGAGCAGATTTCGGGAATATTCCTGATTAAAGCCACAGGAACTTGCAGGTGTAAAAGCAAACTTTTTAAGCAACATTCATCACATACTCATCCTGGCGAAGGGAACGTTTTGCATACACAGTTTACCACTAGCTTAAGATTCAGCTCATTGTAGCTCTGTGCTTTAAGGATAGGTTCTCAAAATACAAACAGACTACATTCCATGGGATGAGAGATCAGGAATTCTATAGCCTGCTGGATAGAACTGATGTTCAACAAGTGTGGAGCATGAGCTGAACATCACTTGTCTTGAGGCAACAATTCCTGACATCCCGTATATCCCATGGCATGCACTACTGTATACAGTATGTTTTGTTAAACCAAAAATAAAGTCTAGCAGAAAGGTATACTCCCCAACCATTTCCGATTACATTTATTACAACATGAACATTCAAAAAGTCTTCTGAAAAAAATAACTAGTTATGTAGAGTGGACAACCAGTGGAGAAAATTAAGCAGCTGAAAGTCTGTGAACTAATGAAGCTCCACCACAAAAGATCCTTGTGTCATTCATACATCTAGATCATGGGGAGATTGGGAGCAATTGGCCAATTAATGGCAATAAATATTTCCTAACAATTAACATGATACAATAGGACCTTTTTTTTTTCTTTTTCTTTTTTTTTTTTTGAGTTGAAACTCAAAACTCTTGTTGCCCGGGAGCAGGGCACTAACAAACCTTATTTGAGTTCCATGTGAGATCCACAGGATTTTGGGAGTTAAGAGTCACAAATATCTGTCATGTCATATTGCACTGGATCTGTACAGACTACAGTCAAGGCATCCTAACTTACATGTAAAAGTTCATTGGGTACCTTACAGGCACATGTACTGAGGAAGATTATTTTACATTCTGATTTAAGTTTGTAACAGGAGAGTACAATGGCAAGTCACAGCTTTCCAGTGAGCTGTTAATCTGACTCGTATCTCACTATGCAAAACGTCATGGCACTTCCCAGATTTTTGCCGATCTCAAACAGACTTTATTAAGCCTACTACCTGTACTCTGTTTCCATACTTTAATCAGGTCAACAAGTAACGCTTAAAATAAGCTTTCAGATTTTCAGTACCATATACTGTACTGCATATACATCATTTTAAAGTCTGATATTTCACAGCAACATAAATAAGAGGTTATAATAGCCTAATGAACTAGACATTGTATGTTACAGATACAACGTCTAACAGAGGCCCATTTGAAAAACGAGGGCTATTTTCCTACCTGTTTTCAGATGCTGCCTACCCTTTAAAATCTGTATGTTCCTCAATCAGCAATGATCAGCGGAGATAGGGCATACCATGTCAAAGCAGTTCTGAAACACCTGTGCTAAGCTCACATTCCTTGTTTTAGGCAGCGGCCCCATTATTAACTACTTGCCCATCGCTAAACAATTTTGTTAATCGTAGATTCTATACACTGTACGAGTTTTCGGTTTTTGACTTATGTAATGGCGTGAATCCTGCAATGAAAACTTCCACATCATTGAGATTACCGGATTCCCTTGACGGCGGACTAAAGATGGCCAACTGCAGGAATTTTGGGCCAAAGCAATGGTCTAAAACAGCTGATATGGCCCTAATACAAGCGTTTTAAAATCCCCTCTGCTGATCATGGCTGATTGAGGAACATACAGATTTTAACGGGTAGGCAGCGTCCAAATATGGATAGGAATATACCCCTCGTTTTTTAAATGGACCTCTATTAGACACTGTATTGGTAACATACATCTAATTCATTAGGGTAAGGCTATAAATATGATTTGTACAATGTGAAAATACTCAATGGAAATTGATTGCTAAAACAATAACAAAGGAAGAAGTTTTCTGATCATGTTTCATCAGATATGTGACAGCTTTCCTCGCTTACACACATGTAAACATACATTTTTTTAAACAGTGTTCTACATTTGAAACCACAGTTTTACATTGTACGTCAAGATGAGTTCATCGAGTGAAAGACAGTTCACTGCCTAGGGCACTTTTCTAATTGTTAAGGGCGATTTAAGACAGTGACACTTTCATAAAAGCCTAAAACGGCTCTGTCCGATTTCTCATAACCAATTTTCTGCCAGATCCGGTGCAAAATTTCGCCCAACCCTCAGTACGATTTTTTTTTCTTCTCAGAAGATCCTCTGACCGTCTGCCATGCCAGCTTTTTCTGAGCCTCTAACCTCCAAGTTTACAATCGCTTTTCATTAAATCTACACAAGTCAGCGTGTGTTTTCTCAGGCACAAAGTTGAAGAACATCTAGGCTCTCGAGCACACAAAGAATTTAGCTAAGACAATGCAAACTTACCTATTTTAACTCTTAAACTCTCTTGCACTCGTACATCCCCAACTCCTGCCATCGCTGACCTACTTTGTCCTGTGTTGTGTTGTTGCGCTGGAATTCACTTCCGCTATGGGCTATACTCTATCCCATTTATCGGGGTACACGCGCTTTCTGTCTAATTGCAAACTGAGCTTTCACAATTTACGTAATGGAATCTCACATTCTCACTAATTGCAATAAGAGAAGATTCACTGGAAATATGAATAACAATAAAACAAAAAAAGAACTTCCGGACATACGACTAATGTCATTAAGTACATTTGTTTTCACTTAATTTATTCTGTGCTCATAAGGTAAACAACAAACTATATAATGATTGATAAAACATTTTAATAGAATAGCTAGAAATGTTAGATGTAATTTTAGAGTTTCTCAAAGCTTAAAAACGAAAATTAAATAATCATTTATTTTTTTTGGAAAAAGAATATTGAGAACTGGAACAAAGAAATAGAAAGTCAGAGCTGGCTTTAAGCCGGCACTTTGTGTATAATGGACACTACTGGTGCACTCAATGGTCAGTGAGATACCGTATACACCGTGATAAAAACTGTTTCACTTGCAAACTGACGATACAATCTTCAACCTCTGACTACGTAACTCCCGATTATAAAAACAAATAAAACAGCGAAACAGGGTCTCGTTATCTTGTTTGTCTTTCTTTTAGTGTATGTTATCTTCGTTTTCTTTTTAATTCATATTTAACTAACCGATTTTGAAAGACTTATCAGGCCTGTGAGTTATTTCTTGACTGGTTCATGCCGACTCACGGTAATCTTACGTGTAATGAAATGTCAGCATATGTAGGGCCGAGCCTAATTAATATTCAGATAGGAAATGTGATTCTAACCACAACACTAACTCAATTGTGTTCACAGCAACTTACTGGGGATGTTGTTCACCCTTCCCTTTCCTCTGTGGTCAAAGGTGCAGAGACTTTGAGGAAAAACTCACACACAGATTTGCCACCAGTTAATAAACAAGTATGATAGATGTTAACCAACATGTATATGAGCCAAGGTCAAACCTATATATATTAAGCTCTTTTCTTTTTATTGTTTTTTTTTTTTTTTGACTTTTTAATTTTGCACTATATAACAATATAATATGAAACCTTTATACCCCTACTGGCCGAGGCGTTCAGTCGCTGTCTGCGTTGCTGCGGCTGTATCACACAGGCTTATGAACAGTGATGTCGTGTGTTCGATTCCAATCGTCGCTGCTTTGATTGTGGCCTGTGAGTCAAGATGTTTATTAGATATAACAATCGAAAGCCGGTGACTCCCTGCGGGAACTGTGATTTATTCCACCAATAAACCTGATCGCCATCGTACATTTTTAGCCAAAATTCTTCAGTACTTGTTTGCGTTATAAACACTACAATCAAGTAAATGCGCTCATGTTGAGACGCGAATCTCGTGTCCAGCTTTCGAAAACATCGAAAAGTAGTCAACTTAACCAGCATCAGCTGAGGAGAATCCATTCTCTACCGGAGGATAATTTACTGAGACCACTATTTTGCAATTCTTCATATACCAGAGTTAATAGTCGGCGAATCTATCACATTGCAATATCACTTATGGTGGAGAGCACAACTTCGGGGATTAGTTCTGATCTTGTATGACTGGCTACCTTATGGTTGTTTGATTGACCACCAATTCAACCGACTGTGAATTCTGTTCGTGTGTCTGCCTGAACAACTAATTAATTGATTGGCTGACTGCCTGTCGTGCTTGTTTTATGTCCGTTTGACTTTTTATCTGTCTGAATGCGCGTGGCTGGGTGGCTGATGAAGCCATCTGCTTGTCTGTCTGTCTGTCGATATGCTTAACTCTCCGTCAAACTGGCAGTCAAAATGCCCGACTGACTGCAGGAAGAATTTAATTGTCTGTTTACATGTGAGTCCCTCTGTGTGTGTGTGTGTAGTTGATTGGCTGTCTGAACCACCATCCATATGTGAGTCTGCCCGTATTGTCTGATGAGTGACTAATGATTAGGCCTATAACTGCCTCACTGTTGTCGGTTTCCTTGCCCGCATGTCTGTTTGTCTGTCCGTTGATTTGCTTGTGTAGCTATCTGTCCAGCTGATTTTCTGAACGCCTGACGTGATGACCGAATGACCGACTGCACATGACTTATTAGTTTCGACACGTTTTGTCTGGCAACTTAGGATTCTGGCAAAGTCTAAAGAAGGGAATCAACGTGTTTTTTTTGTTCTTTCTTAATATACTTAAACATGTACGTCAGAAGCACTATATAGAAACTGTCTGTACATGCCGCATGTGAGTTATATCATATTTGCATCATATACCAGTACGGCTCCGTACTGAGAGGTTAGAGCCAGGGAACAGGACAGGTCGGCCCGTTGTTAGTATAATGTGACTGGGTGGGGTGACATGTCTAGTATCTTGGACACGATGCTGGAGTGGCGGCAGCACTTTGATGGCATGGATTCGCCCTGCCACAAGGAGACACAGCGTATCATCATTCAAAGGGCTCCTCCTGGTCAAATGACTGAAAAATTCTTAAGTACGACGTCAAACCCAAGCGTACATACATACATGTACATACATCATGTACGATCTTAAACTTAACTCTGCATACAAATCTATCAATGTCTGGCTTCCGACATTGTATATAAGTGCTAATCGTAAACCATCCATCCGCCATGCAGCTGTTCAGTGCTACACATGCCTAGGGAGCACAATGTAGATTCCCTCCATCAAATAGTCTAATTGATGACTGTACAGCTTTATTCTGCACCGACTGCCCTGTGTCTGTGGGACTTTATATACACGTATGTCGACCTGGTTGATCTCATTAGCTTGCGCGGTCGCTCGTCCACGCACGCAGGCCGTGTGGATGGGATGAACTGGTTAGGGAATATCCGGTGTGTTATAAACACATGTGGTCTGTGTCTCCTCGTGTGTCACAGACGTCCTCTCTTGATGTTGGAGGGGAGGGGGGGAGGCAGGGAGAATCACATGCCCATTTGGCAGACCAACTGTTTACTGGTTTATTTATTCCATTGTGGGTTAGCGAGGTGCTCAGTTTACTTTTTCCATTTATGCGACGAAGGTCTGATTTGGGAGTACGAAACTTAAATGACAAGCTTGTAAATCATCGCCATTCTTCAGGCACATGCTGTGAATGCTTAACAAATTACCTTCTGACTTAGTATAAATAATAGACATAATAATAATAATAACAGGGCTATAAATTTATATGCTTTTATTGCTGCATTAAGCATATATAGAGACGTGTATTGTCTGAACATTTGATTTCAAAATCCGTCCGCCCTGCTCTCTAACATTAACGACTGCGTACCCACCAACGGTAACAAAATTGAACATTTACACCTTTTGTGTACTAGATTACCATACTGGTTATAAATTGTGTACTTCAAATAATATTATATTTGTTGTACACACGGTTGTGTATCTCTAGAACACGGTGAAGAGAAAGAAAAGAAATTTTTTTCGAGATATGAATCATTTCCTTTGAACGAAAAATTCTTTTGTTCGTAAAAAAAAAAGAAACCTTTCGTACAAAATAATAACTTCTTGTGTGGAAAAGAATATTTAATTTGAAAAAATTCACAAACAAGCTTTATTAATGAATTGTGTGACAAGCCACAGCCCTAGCAAGTATACCGACACGTAGAAAAAGTTCAAACGAAACACATGTGTAGCATGGCACCGCAATAATCCACCAAAGTGGTCTGTCCCTTAAGGAAGGCAGCACTCTATGTCGGATCCGACCTGTTAGGGAAGGAAATCCAAAATGCTGCTACAAGTTAAGCTAATGTCTAAGAAAGCAAATATTATTGCCAAGTTTGCCTTCTTCCAAACCGACAGGCTTGCAGTGAAAGGATATTCAAATCTGCATGTTATAAGGACGTGTACTAATGGCCACGGTGGATACAAGCGATTAATTCCCCTATACAGTTACATGTATTTGTCAGGTAGGACCTACTTAGGCGTATATAAGACATGATGGCTTTCTTGGGGTTATTGATCCAGTCCCCCCTACATGCACATACACTTGGAAGTTTGCCCCCCTAAGTGAAATAATCTTCGATCACGCAAAGCACGAATCAAATATTTTACATTATACTAGGATGACCCGAGGGAGATCCACGACCATCCACAGTTTGCTGGAAGATTTGAAATTCATGTAAGCAGAAATCACACATTAGAACGAGATGTACGGGTTATCAGATAGACTAGTGTTCACATGTCAGTCCTATAATTTTTAAGTAAATTCACGTTGAAAAGCGGGGTTTCGCATTACATGAACTGTTACGCGACCTTCCCATGTTGGCCTACGATGGGAGAGGAAGCCTGTGTGAGCTGGGCTCACCACGATCGCATTGGCGAATGGCTGCATGCTGAAGCGTTGTGCTGCGTTAGCGCAGTAGGCATTTGACCACGAACCCTTCCCCTGCCCCCAATCAAATAAATGAATAAATTAGTATACATTGTATTGTGGTTTTTGTTGAAATAGAACCTACAAATAGTTGATATATAAAGTGCAGTATGTCAGTATAAAATGGCACAATTTGTTCAATGAGCTTAGGCATAATTTTTTGTCGGAACTGTATGGATACGAGAGATATCGTGCTGACTTAACCCAACTCTTGTCTGTAATGTATTTCAATGTATAGACTCAGTCATTGTACATGACCTAATATTCGGTCCAAGACGAAGCTACTGATTTTCCCTGATCTTGTGACGTTTATTTATCTCGAAAGTGCGCTTTTGGGGTGAATTTTAAG
The DNA here is from genome assembly GCA_016165875.1 of Acanthopleura granulata. Lineage (NCBI taxonomy): Eukaryota > Metazoa > Mollusca > Polyplacophora > Chitonida > Chitonidae > Acanthopleura > Acanthopleura granulata. Next base: position 332,427 of record JABBOT010000011.1, read on the forward strand.
AGCTAATACAGTGTCTACGGTCTACATCCGAACTTCCTGTGTGAAACAAAATTACTGTGATTGTAATGCGTTAATGTTCTTTGTAAAAAACACATTCTGAGTAAAAAAAATGTGAATGACTTCTTAATTTACTGACAAAACGTTTCCTGCCCCGCCATACTATCAAGCTGTAATACGTCACGGTCCATTCTCAATAATCGTCTCTTATTTTTTTTTTAACCTATACTAATTCACATCACCGAGGAAATATTGTCAATATGGCCATTACATTATACTGTAAACTCAGAGCGGCAGACGAAATGACCTATGGCATAAATTGTGTCAAATGGCGAATAACACTTTGACAAGCAGTTGTCGTGTTTCCCGTGAGCCGTGTACAAGTTGAGAGGTACGTCCACGGATGAATTTTCAAACTGCGTAATGTTTTAAAATTTTGACGGTCGTAAATTTACACAGTTGGCCGCCCGTGTAAGCTTACTGATGATTCCCATAGGAGGAACAGAAGAAAAAAGAACGGATATAAAGGAATGCAACAGGTTTATCGTGACAGGTGTTACTTTTGAGGGAGTCTAACGTTGCATATAGCGACCCGCATAACATGAGTGGGTTATATGATGAACTCAAACTTACGACTGTACCCATAGGGGCCTACATAGGGCGTGCCAAGGGGGTTATAGCTGGCCAGTGACCCTGGAGCCTCGCACCAGTGCGGTCGCTGTGAGTTCAAGTCCAGCTTAGACTGGCTTCCTCTCGCAGTCATATGTGGGAATGTCTGCCTACAACCTTTGGATGGTTATTGGTTTCCCTGGGCTGCCCGCTTTCCTCCCATCATAATGCTCCATGGCCGCCGTCGTATAAATGAAACATTCTCGAGTACGACGTAAAACACCAATGGAATAAATAAGTAAAGAAATGCATAACGCCAGTCTGTTAAGCGGCGAATTCGTGTGGGCGATCAGCAAATATAGCGCTAGATAGGCATACAGTGTACTGTGCCACACAAAAGTCGCCTCAGTACCCTCGGCGTGCTCACAGTGGATATGGCTCATTCGGAACAATTTATGACGCCGGAAGCAGTATAATTTCCCTATAAGTAACTTAGGTGCATAATGAGACCGAATGTAGTAAAGCCTGCATGATACAAGATACAGAGCGTAGCAATTGTATCCTACATGTCACCTTAAATCATTGGAGGTTTAGACCAGAGCAAGCCGTCCCTGAGGTGTTCCGATAGAGACCTATCTAGGTTATACAGGGTTACGACTGAGGTTTAGTTGATGATTCAATAGCTATGGCATTTCCTTTGTGGCTCGCGTGAAGACAGTGCGTCATACAACAACAACAGCATCATGAACACAGTCATCACACTACAGGCTAAACCCTACATCTCTATTTATGTTTACACCGTGAAAAAGAAAAGAGACAAAACATTTTATGTACAAATACAGATCGATGTAAATGAGCAAACTTTGTAAGCCAAAAAGCCTGTAAACTGATGTTTACTTAGGAGTATGCTCCTAAGTATGGCCATAGAGACAATATTCAGAGAAGTGTAACAGAAGTGTTTTGCGAGGGGAAACATTGCTCTCCCCGGCATGTCAGGTGAGACAGGAGCGAGCTGATGCTGGGTTTGAACCCATTACATATCCATATGATACTGCACGAGACGGCCCTGTTATATTTATTAATCTATTTATTCGATTGGTGATAAAAGGCGTACTCAACAATATTTCACTTGTACGACTTAATTAAACCTCTTACAGTGTAAGCATTTGTATTAAAATGTTTAAAATTTTATTAAGGTGAAGGCACAAAGTTAAATTCGTTGCCTCTTCCGTGTTCACATCTCTAAGCACAGTCATCATCTATGGGAAACAACTCTTAACCCCTAAATAATCTACATACGAAGAGAAAAAAGTTCCTTCCCTTGGAATGGTATATCCCCCCCCCCCCCATTCATTACATCTGAGAGGCCTGCATGAGAGGCCGTCCTTCCGGCCCTTGTCCGGAAATTGCTAAGTATAAGGAGCGACAATCGACATGTAACCAGCAGTAATGGCCCGTGAGGGGGTGGGCCAGTGAGTTGGTGAGCTAGTGGGTGGGGGGTGGGGTGAGGTGTGTGTGGGGGAGTGATCGGCTATCGAACACACAGCCTCCGTTTGGATGGCGACACTAAAACGTTTGTACATGCATGGTCACATATAGTGCTTCCCCTGTAGTAAATGTAGTATTCACGGTCAAGAGTAAGGAAACAAAGACAAGTCTTTATAACATTGTTCACGGCAAATAAAACATTAAAAATGTATGGGTTTGTTGGCTTAGAGATTTCCACCACGAAAACGTGCCGGCGAAATATCACGACGGGTTCAGCAAAACAGCACGTCATTGGCCGCACGTCAGTCCGCCCCGGGCAAGGAACGTAGGGTTCATAAATCCCAACGGTGGTGGAGCCGGTTAATATCTCCACCCAAATAAAAAGCCTGAAATTTTCCATGGAGTAATGCATCAAAATATCTCTACTCTCAGTTTTGTTTAAATCTTTTCTCACTATACCAAGTGTATAATAATGCCACCTTCCTCAGATGCGTCTTGTTCCCCCAAGAACAATCCACAATAACCGAAATATGTCGGTTCATTGTTATTTATTGGTAAAAGCATATATACTCTCTTAAAACGCCAATTCTAACTTTGGGAAGGGTCATCTAGGCTCCCCACCAAATGACATTGTTTGAATATTTTTAGAGTTGACTGGCTAAATGATAAGCAGTAAATTGTACTTTCGGTAGGGAATCAATCGGACGCTCATTTTTTTGCAATCTACAAATGACGGAAAAAAACTTTTAAGTAACAGTCGTGGTGTATCGTGGTATATATAGCAAATTTCGGAAGTCGATGTGAAACGAGGGGGATTACATATTTGATTTCAGACAAAATTTAAAATGTCCAAGTTTTCACATCACTATTATTTTGGTGTTGGAAATGTTCACAGTTAAGTTTAACTATAACCGTATAAATGCCGTTTTGTATTTTGACTTTATTTAAAAAGGGATTTCGAGGGGTTCATGCGATATGCGGCATTCAGTTATAATTTACTGTGCATTCCACTGAGCTGTGGCTATCCTGGGATAATCTTGAATGTTGCATCCCAGACAAGACGGTGAGGAATCCCACTGGAGCATAATCGACTTGAGGCTATCTTGAGATCATCTTGTGTGCTCACATATCAGAAGAGGTAGTGAGGAATCCCACTGGAACATAACCGACTTGAGGCTATCTTGAGATCATCTTGTATGCTCACATATCAGATCAGGTGGTGAGGAATCCCACTGGAACATAATCGACTTGAGGCTATCTTGAGATCATCTTGTATGCTCACATATCAGATCAGGTGGTGAGGAATCCCACTGGAACATAATCGACTTGAGGCTATCTTGGGATCATCTTGTATGCTCACATATCAGATCAGGTGGTGAGGAATCCCACTGGAACATAATCGACTTGAGGCTATCTTGAGATCATCTTGTATGCTCACATATCAGATGAAGTAGTGAGGAATCCCACTGGAACATAACCGACTTGTGGCTATCTTGAGATCATCTTGTGCTCACATACCAGACCAGGTAGTGATGAAGCCCAATTGAACAACAAGTGCGGGATACAGTGAAAAAGGAAGGTGGGGAGCCGACTATCACAGGCGAGGGTCCAAGAGTCGTCTAGACACCGGAAGCTCTACATTCTAAGATGGCAGGATACGCTCTCTGAGCCGTTTCCGGGAAATAAATTTACTTTCTGTATGGAAATACTTTTTACCTATTGAGCGCTTTACTTATTTCACATTTGAGCGTTGGTCGGTTGGACACAACAATCTCTTGGGCAAAGTCTCCGAGTAAGTCTGCTGTCAACTCCGTCACTGAGTAAATATTTTAACATACTGTGTAGATAACGTCAAATAAATAACTTTATTGACGGCCGTTATTTGTGTGGGTGGAAAACACCGGATGCCTGATGAACCACAGGCCACGGCCTGTTGCAAGTCAGTGACAGACTGGTGGTGGTGAATTGATCGAAAAGTTAAGGCTATTTAAACTGTGGAAAGAGCGTTCTTGATAGTTTGTTGTCACCACGAACCCCACGGAGGCAGAAGGCAGAATTCGTTAACCATATGTTAGACGCGATCTTACCCATTCTGTCCCATGGTATTGGTTGTGTATAAGATAAACACCAAGTTCAAAATTTTTTTACAACCATTATGTCACATATAACATGGTCCTCCGTCTACATCTACAGGGGTATAGTAAACCATGCTTTCTTTTGACGACAAAGCCTATGGAGGCCATTTTCCGGATCCCAGCACGCCATTAGCTCTGTTTAAATGTTTTATGTTCAATAAAAAAATGTTGTATGTCTAAGTGAAATGTATCAGGCGCAACATAAAAATTCTGCATTTCAATGCTTTGTTAAATCTTGCGCGTTCATGGTGTTAGTGTCCGCGTTATGCTTTGTAGAAGTAGATTTAACCAGTTGTCCATTCTGACTTCCTGTGCGATCGCTATTTGAAAAAAAAGGAATCAGTCTAGATCAAACAGTATTGAAGGACAGAACAGTCGCTCGGGTTGAAGTTGTACGAATCGCCTGATCACCTCGTGTGGACTGAGCAGCAGAACCTCCCCAAAGTGCATGGTCATGACAGTAATTCCAGAAAGTCTTTTCTCTCCCATAGTTGACATCATGTATGTCAGTGTCAGCTTCTGGCTGGAGAACGACCTTTTTGTACTATGTTGGCATAGTACAGCCAACAACTGACGAATATTCGACAAGAAGTCTGCATCAGCATGGACGATGCATTCCTTGGATGCATTTAGTTGTGCAGGAGGATGGTCTCTTCCAATCCAGAGACGCTGCCATCTATTGACTTCATTCTGAAAAATCACAAAAGTTTCTTTGTATCACAAATTGATACCGTTTTCAAACAGACAGCCATGAAACTGTACACACTATTACATGTAGTAACTTGTGTTTCGAGCACTCCCCACCAAAAGGCAGCGTTGCGCTACAGATTTCAGTATTACATAAAAAGAATATGGAAAAGCAGAAACATATGTATATCGATATCAACTGAAGCATACTTCGTGCAAGATGAAAATGTAAACACCGGTAAGCCATACGAGTCGGGCAAGTCCTTCTCCAAGCTTGGTCAGAACATCCTTGGAATTCAAGTTTTGGGTAACGATGACGTCCGGAACGAGCTGCATTATTGTCGCCAAATTGCGGTCATCTGGCGTAAACCGCTCACTCAACTGGGTAACCAAGTTGTCCAGGAACGGGATGGCGATTGGCCGTATGTAATAGTCGCTGTTAAAGAAAAAAATTCATTATAGACATGAGTCATTATTTTACTTTGAATTAGCAATGCAATATAGACCTTTTGGATTTTACATATACACCATCTCAACAATATCCCCTCCGTAATCCATCAAGCTGAGAATACTCTTGGTAACATTTTCACTCAAAATAACTGCGTAAAGTATATAAAGCAATGGTAACCTTGGGCTTTGTGCAGGAATGTTGAACCTGTTCCTCTGCATTTTTGTGACTCTGGGGATTGTTTCTTCGCTGGAGACCTCGTCGGCGATCCTCTGGACTTCGGTGTACCAATTGTCCCATGTTACCTCAGTATCATGTCTCATCGCTGCCACATCGTCTCTTATCCCGTCAGTTTGAGTGTAGGCATAATAAAGGTCACTGTCTCGACTCTGTAGCTTTTGACTCAAGGCCTTGAGATGGCTCAGCGTTTCGTAGAGCACGGCAAGGGCCTCTTTATTCACGAAGAATCGCAGAAACATTTTAAATCCATTGGCTGTAATAAGCGTATCTCTACAACAAGCCCAATTTTCGCTGGAAACTCCCGGATCTGAGACTGGATCTGTAATCGCATCCAGGCATGTAGCGATGTAATCACGAAGTCCTGCACAGTCCTTTCAATGCCTGAGCTCGGACATCAGGAGCGTAGAAGGTCAGAACCTTTCCCAGAAACCGTTTTCGTTTGGGGGAGTTATGGAAGATCAAATACACCGTATTGATAATGTCAATCACATTTCTGATCTGTACCAAAGTGCTGGTGAATTACAATGCGTGAACAATGCCAGATGGTTCAGTTGACGAACCTGGCCCTGCACGATGACCGTTTGGCTTGACATAGCAGATGCATTATATGACTGGCCTGTCATGTCACCTACAGACAAGCCGTAGGCGGTATGAAAAGCGAGAATGGCATGGCGTGCTGTTCTGCAGCTCTCTCAATCTGAAGAAAGTTAAGAAAAAGTTTCTTGATTTCAGGGGAGCTTGACTTCGACAAGCCCACAAATCTGGTGCACAAAGGCAAAATTTCTTGGTTAGAGTACTTATCAGTAACCTCGTCAGACATTATGTTGTAATACCGGGTTGAATGCAAGCCGTACAAAATCTCCTTGATGCAAGCCGAAATCAGAGCGATCAGTTCCTTCTAGATGTTTTTTTAATTATACGGCTGATTCCGCATTCCACATTCCAAATGTTCTAGCAGGACCGGGTCAGATTTGGTGCACTGTTCCAAGATAGCCAGAAAATTCACTCGATTTGAAAGGACATTAACAGTGCTATCGTCTCTATGCCCACGGAGCGGTATCGCCTGTCGACCGTATAGCATAATTGTTTCAACCAGTCTTACCAGAATATGTTTATTGTTTTCCGATAATTGACGAGGTGCTGTGTTCAACGTCTCCGGCTCTGCGTGCGTTACAAGGAAGTGTTTTGTGATAGCTGTTTGTTGATGTTATAAATCACGGCTATGATTAAAAAGGATACCCTCTTTACCCTTTGCCTTCCCTGACTTTTGGAACGGGTTTAAAACCAATGTTCCCATTTAACCATTATTTTTGGAGGCAAAGAAAACACAAAATTTACAGTATCCACTCTGTTTTGAGGACGAGTATATCAGCCAAGAAAACCCCTCAAGCCAGGACCTTTGGAATGTCAGTGTCTTCTGCGAGATTCCTCCTTTATCCATGCTGAAAAATTTGAAATCCTTGGTTAGCCTGTGAATAAAAGAGGAAAAAAATCTTATCACCATCACTTCTTCAAAAGAATAAACGAGTGAATGCTTATAGTTTAACGCCCTACTCAAGAATATTTCACTTATACGAAGGCGGTCTGAAACAGCACTTTTTGAGACATTTATTAAAATTTTATTCTTGTATGTGAAAAGAAAACTGGGACATTAACCTTCCTGAAATGGTCTACTATGAGTGTGTGGCGCAGTTCGTCTCTCACTTCATCATTGTCAATGTCCCCCACAGCAACAAAGCTAACATCGTTCCTGTGCATCTGAAAGAATGACTGATTATGGCTTTACGCCACATCGGCAATTTTTAAGCCATATCGTTGGGATCCCTGTGCATCTGATCCGTATCACCAACTTGTAGATCTGGGGCACACAGTAAAGATCCGATACTAGGAACGGGGCGATCTGGTACTGGCTAGGATTCATGTGATATCACTACGAGTGGCAGTCTGCACATGATTCTTCGGCGGTGATATCTGGGGTTGTCGTTCCATTATTTTGAGGTCTGTAATTCCAAAAATATGATATATTGTTTCAGTAAATCATGATTCTTAAATTCAATTGGCAATATAATAGATATACAGTACTCTGAAAGATTTGTACGTACATTTACGGATTTTTCCAGGGAAAATACTGTGATAATCATTCACATAATTTTGATTTACCGCTATTTGAACTATGCCATAAGAGGAGATGTGTACTGGGGGTTCTGCTTTGGTAAATCTCAGTTTTCCACATGCAAAACATGGTTTAGATTCTTTACATTCCACCTTGGTCTCGTCATATTTGAAAATATAAAGTATTATATCAGTAAGATATACATACATATTTGAAAAACATGTGCATGTATTAAAAACCAGCAATATTTTATGAGAAAAATTGCCAAATATTCAATTCCTGACTAGCGAGTACGCCTATATAAGATCTGAGTAGATGACATTCCTGAGGAGCAGGTGGGACTACTCATACGCCTATTTTCATGCCAGATTATTGTAGTAACTAATGTTACCGGTAGGCGTAAATTTTGTAAATATTATTGTTATATAATTATTTGTGGCGAACATGTTGCGTTGACCTACTCAAATTATACACGGTCTGTATGAACTTTAAAACCTTACGCCTAACGATTACTGGAAATAAAATGGAATATTTACGAGTATAGGTAATATATATATCCTCGATTGAGTCTGAAGGAAACCCTTTTACGTGCCCATATAGGAGGGTTCTACACAAGTAACGGAGCACAACGTTGAATGCAACAACACGACCTGTCAATGTAGAAAGCAAGAACAAAGGGTATGACTGTGTTGAGTATTGTCTACACTACAGTGAGACATAAACAATCACATGGAACAGATAGATATCTGAACTGAAAAGTATTTCCGTCATCTGAGAAATTGGTTGAATCAGCTGTACTTTTCCAGGTACTTTCATCGCAAACACATCACACTTGATGACACAACATGAACTGTCAACATGTAGAGTGCTCAGTGCATGATGGACAGCGACAGTGTTGCTATTGGAGCAATGGAGTTGGGCACTAAGCGGGCTGTGAATGAACACTATCTGGATCGGCGACTGTGTAACTTTGAATGTGCAAAGAACTGTAACTTGCATATGTAATTCCTATCGCAGGCCAAGCATCTTTTTAAAAATAAATTTTGTTACCAAAAGTAGGAGATAACATAGGCCTGTTTAGACGTTTCTTCGAGTCTGACGACATTTTTTGCATCTTTGGCACTCTCAAACATTCGCGCACCACAACAGCCTTTCAGTTCACGAAAAATATTAGCTCTGAAAACTCGCGAAAACCACAATTTTTTTCAGAGGTTGAGAGGGGGGATGAACAGTTAACATGAGCCGTGGTTATCGTGGGATAGCCTTGCATATTCATATCATTTAATAAAAACACAATGGAACATGATGGAGCCAGAAGTTTGTGTAATTATTTATTGTAAAAGCACCGGTATTTCTGTCCACAGACAAAACCTTCCTCCAATGGAGTGGAATCCTATTTTCTTCACTTTTTTATCCAGATTTACGTCTGAATATAGGTTAAGTACCGGTCGCTCATTATTTCGTGTCAGGCAGCTAATCCATCCACTTTCTTCTTCGTTCGAGTTGTGGTTATCTTGGGATACCCTTGCCTGTTTACATTCCCAGATGAGGTAGTGACGAAACCCACTGAAACATAACCGAGTTGTGGTTATCTTGGGATTGTCTTGTATGTTCACATCCTAGACAAGGTTGTGAGGAAAACCAGTGGAACATAATCGAGTTGTGGTCATCTCCGGATAGTCTTGTATGTTCACATCCGAGATAGGTTGGCGAGAAAACCCACTGGAGCATAACCAAGTTGTGGTTATCTTGGGATATAGTCTTGTATGTTCACAGCCTAGACAAGGTGGTGAGGAAACCTACTGGAACATAATCGACTTGTGGTTATCTCGTGATAGATTTGTATGTTCACATCCCAGATAAGGGACCCACTGGAACATAACCGGGTCTTGTTTGCTTACATCCCAGATAAGTTCGTGGCAGCTCAGTGGAACATGATGGAGTCAGCACCTTGTGTTATTTTTATTGTAAAAGCACCAGTATTTCTGTCCACATACAAAACCTTCCTCCAATGGAGTGGAATCCTATTTACTACTTTTTCTATTCAGATTTGCGTCTGGATATCGGTTTAGTAGCTCATTACTCTGTGTCCGGCAGCTAATCCATCCACTTTCATCTTCAACACACAAAAAAATGTGAAACTGGGATTCCAAATTACTGTCCCGGGTTGTCGATAGAAAAAATAATAAGATTGTGTAGCGAGGTCTGTTGTTGGAGGTATAGTAAATGAAAGCAAAAAATGTCCAAGCAGGGAATTGATTTACGCAGACGTATATATGGGAAATTAAGGATTTAGGGCCGTCTCAGCGAACGTGGATTTAGATCACAGGTTGATTTATGTTATGGGATTCTGAAAGACTGTTGGGCTTGCGCCAAAATTGGTGGGGAAAAAAATTCAGTTAAACTGACCTGCAAAATCGATAGCATGTGGGTCTAAACTGGCAACATTGCTTGTTGTCAATTATTCCGCGAGGCTGTAAATACACGGATGCGTGTTATGCAACTGTACATCAGTAATCTTTGGACTGTGAAAGTACACCGATGTATAACCGTAACACGACCACTGGCTCTATCGCCATTATTGTCGTCATTGTAGATACTTTGGTAAATAGCTGATTAGTTTAAACTACAATAAAGAAAGTGAAATTTAAATCTGATTTACGTATGCTAAATCTACGAGTTTGCATTTAAATTCGAGAAGTGTAAACTAGCCGTTTCCATGCAAAGTGTGCAAAGTTATGTAAAGCAGCTCTGGGTTCAAACCCACTTTGTTCATGATAGGCAGAGATTCAACCCAGAGCAGGGCCCTCCTCCACAAACCGATCTTAGGCTAATCTTTTAGACCTACCTCATATTATCACCCTACAATTACACTGTGAAACTGCGGAAGATCACATAAAGCAATCTTTGATCAAACTTAAAGCCGGGATATAATACCCAGATTATGCCTCCAAAGTCCAATTTTTTAAGTATTTGTTCTTACTCGTACTCGAATATCTCCCTTATACAACGGTTACCAGCATTATGGTAACTGTAAACCCGTGAGGGCCCGGAGGAAACACGCGACAATCGGCAGTTTGCAGACCGACGTTTTCACGTACGTCCGGAGAGGAAACGAGCATGAACTGAACTTGAAATTGCAAAGGCCCTTGGATCGCTGAACTTGTTAAGTGTTCCCAGTTACAACTAAGATAAGCGCGTAAGTCAGATTTACCATTTTAACGTTAAGCTGATTTTGTGGAACAGGATTGGGGACCATGACAGCTGTAGCCAACTAGCGAGCTAGTCAATCAAGGAGCTAGTAGCAAGCTTTGTCAGCCAGCGAGCTTGTCAACCAGCGGGCAATTCAACCAGCTAGTCAACCACAGTTAACCAGCGAGCTAGTCAGCCAGCGAGCTGGTCAAGGAGCGAACTATAGTCAGCAAGTGAGTTAGTCAGCCAGGGAGACAGTTAACCAAGGAGCTAGTCAACCAGCGAGCAATTCAACTATACTTAATTAGCTAGATAAAATTCGGACAGACGACAGCACGAACATCCTGTAATGTCCTGCTTAAACTTCATTCTTCCATTGAAATACTGCTGGACATAACGACAGTGGGTTCCTAAAGACGGTGTTGTGTGAGTGTAGTTGTCAGAACCCTGGCGTCACCTCAATCCCGACGGCAGAGACGGTAAGTTCCAACAAGGATGGCCATACTTCAGCTGAATCCATTAGAGTAAGGGCGCAGATCCGCCATTAATCCCTCGTACACGATGGATACCACAACACAAAACAGCTGGACAAAGTGTATTGCGCCTTGGGTCTATATTCAAAAGAACAGACCACATTTTCACTAAGTACGCATCATCTAAAAGACCATTTCGTTCTGATTCCAAATACAGTCTTATTTTTGGACAATTTTTACAGTGAGGACTGAGGTATTGCTGTGGGATTTTGGAACCGTAATGAACAGACATAAATACAGTTGCGTTATTAACAGATTCTGTTTTGCTGCTAAACATGCTGTAGCAGATATTTCGACATTAAATACAGATACAGGTGTTGTACTACATGTCCATATATATTTACGTAGGACCTAGACATTTAGCAATCACAGGAGCTTGTTCAATTTTGGTCCAAAAAGTCCGCGGAAGCATCTCAGTTTATATTTATGTTTTAATCACTGTAAAAAAATGCCAAAAATAATGAAGCGAATATTTGAAATCAGCACAAAAGTGTATTTCAGATGATGCGTACTTTGTTCTAATGTGATCTGCCCTTGTAAGATTTCAGGTCTCACCAGGGGGCTGGCCAGTGTCATTGTCACGACCTTCCTCGCAGTGAGGCAGCACTGTCAGTATGTCAGCAGCCCGGGACAAGATGACGTGTTAGTATCATGACATACGCTATTAGCGTCTACATTGCAAAATAAAATTAAAATACCACTCTGAAATCAGAACATGTTTCAATACAAAAATCATGAACGTTCATGATCTCATTAACACACACGCTCTCCCAGATTTCATCAGATCGCCCTGCAGGGCACGCCCTTTCGCGATGTTCTTCCTGCTAGGGTGAAAATGGCTCGTTTTGACTAGCTGTATACATAACATACACAATTGTTATGAACACATATGAGCTTTTAGGTATGATTTTTGTCATCAGTACCATCCATAAGGATTTGACGGTCATAAAGAGCACGCAATCGTTCGATTCTGCGTCAAGAGTGACAGCAGGAAAAACGTTGGTAGCCGCCGACTGCTTTCGTCAGTGACGACAGGATCAAATAGACAAGTGAATTTACAGACTGATCACCAGGAGAGTATAGGGGGAGTAAGTCAGTACACTTAAAACACTACACTTATCCTACAGACGAGGAAAAAGCGACCTGATTTCGTCTTTGTGGCTTTTTTGCCGAAAGGGGAGGCAAAAGAAGAAAAAAAGTAACAGGCTCAGCTCTTTTATCACGGAATACAGCCCTTGCTTTAGGTCTGTATTTACCGGGAACACCAAAAACTTCTTGCATCCGGACGTGTTCATAAGGAGTGGTTCACGTGCTCGTCATGGTAACAGATCGCCTCCATTTTGCATGCACCTACGAAATCACATTAACTGCTCTGGCAATAAACTAGATGGACTGACACAGGTCATATCGCTGAAGGATTTTTATCGTGCGTCTGGCGGTTTGCCGAACGTAGAAGCCCGATAATTTGACGATCTGTCTGAAATGGAGCAAGTTCTTTGTGAAATCCATGGTGATGGATGGCTCGTCTCTGATAATGCCCCTAACACCAGTCATGACGCTGATCGAGCCGGCAAAACACAATTGATATTTATTGGCTTGGAGTGAATGAAGCCACGCACAGTCTAATGTAGAGGGGATTTTATTGCCTATGGCATTGCGAGCAGCTATTTCTTGAAGAAATACACCGACTCCAAATTCCAAGGAATGATGCACATATGCGCATGAAACAAACATTTCCAGTGTTTTGCCATGCTGAAAGAAAAAAAAAACATATGCATGTCATTTGCAATAAAACTGGATACGCTATATTAACAGTGAAGACTAGCATACAGCAAACTTGTTATTCAGCCTACACTGATAAAATTACCTGATCATATGATTGTAACCAAAATACAGTCTACATTCACCTTGATCTCGAGACAAGAACTGGGTACTGTGCTAACAGAAAATTTCAAGCGTGTCGTTACATGTAGCTGATATAATTCTGGATTCGAAAACTAGGAGGGATATACGTCAGTATTAAAGCTCTGAATATTGAAATCATTCGTCTGCAAGGATATATCCGACAATGGGAGCATTTGCAAGTGAAAACCGACCTTTGTAAACTTACAGAAAAGTTTGTCACGTTTCGTTTAAGTTTCCTACCATAACTTGATTCGTAGAGTTTATTTTTTCTCATGCGAGATCACATGACCTCCTTGGACGGAAGGTACATTTCCTCACGTACTGGCCCACCCCCATCCCCAACCCCCTGCGGCAACAAGTTAGGAGTTTTGTTCACATTTAACTGTCTTGGAATGCCGTACGCTTAGGTAACATTATTACCCTAGTTGCTTAACAATGTCACATCTCTTTACAAAGGCGCCATATCTGTGAAACTTATATAAGCTGGGTATGAAAGAATTATGGTTTCAGTTGTCGAGAAGAAAGAAAGACAAAACAAAAACAAGGCAGTTCTTGTAAACAAATTAATGCCCCCGGCTGTTGATTTAACGCTCAGTACAGCGGAGTGTCGCGACCCCTGTAATACAACCTCTAAAGACAATGAGCTAAAGAAACTGACCACCGGAGACAACTGTTCATGTCTTGAGAATCGAGTTCGCGGTTATGTCGGCCCTCTGCCTCTGTCATACATATAAGGTCATGTTTCAATCTGACCAGTGGTTAGATTAGTTCAAAACCGTCAGATCGTTTCTCAGGTAAATGTCATTCAACATGAACAATCCTTTGAGCTTTAGCATAGACACTCTTTTGGGTCCTGCAGACTCACACCAGAAGTCTAAATCTACCAGGGACACTGAAAAATTCTCCCTTTCCGAGTGGACTTATCCAAATCACAGCCCTCCGCTGACAGTCGTGTGTCGTTCGACACTCGTGAAGATGACGTCTTCAGAGATTTGGATTCCGAGTCAGTGACGTCATCAACTTCGTCAGATGCTTCCAATGGCAGTTTGCCAGGTAAAGCCTAGTGTGTTTCGTAACTTTTATATTCTGTCTTAACACTAAAGCAATTTTTGTGCAATTATTCCAGTTATGGATCTAGCCCTACAAATGTATACGTATAAAACGTATTGTATTGGATTTGATCAAAAGTCATGATGGAGTTCATTGCTGCGAAGTGTTCAGGGAATGCTGAGTACAGGATCGGGAGAAAAGATACCTTTACCAAAGCATGTCTGAAAACAGCAAACAAGGCGCTGAATTTTGACATTCCGTTCACGAGCATGCAGTCGTAGAAGTGACTGAAACACTCGTAAATGTAAGCAAGCTGGTTGTAAAGCCAATCTGTTGCCTATTTTCTCTTTAATGTATGCATACTGGTCGCCTAGCCAAATGTCAACTGTACAGTAGTTGTCAATTTGTTACAGCTGGAATTCAGACTGGAGCGACCAGCACGAGACGGAAGAAAACAACGACGACATTTGCGGAATTTCAGCTGAAAAGATTACAGACTTGCTACACCTCGAACCGATATCTGTCCACAGAATTACGGATGGAATTAGCTGAAGAGTTTACAGGTTAGTCTGTGTACTTTAAATATATTTGCATATTTCATATTTGCACATTGTGTACTATGGAACCAAGCAGGTGGCTGCCATGACAACGTCATGACTTCAGAACTGGAGTCCATTCCACAATGTGCTTTTTGACTTGAGTTAAAAGTATGAACTTTAGCACAAGCTTTTGATTATCAAAGGCACTGGATGTTCACAGGTGGTTCTTAGTGTACGTGCAGACGTAGATTTGTATAAACTACACTTCACATTTTGGACTAAAATAGCCAAAACTGATTTGCATCTCCAGGATTACGTTGCGAAACCGGAAGCTGGTGCGTGTTTTAGGTACTTCTGAATGTTATTACCCTTCTGAGGCCTGATTATTGCATTTATGGGCGACAGAGTGCGATGCAGTCGCTTTTGTGAGCGAACGAATGTGATAGAGACAGGAAAAACAATAAGCCGACGTAAGCTCGTGAATGAGTAACATGACGGTAATGCAAGTCACGACCAAATCTGTCAATTTAACCAGAATGTATCTCGACGCAAGTGCATGTTAACAGTAAGATCTGCTGTTCCAGTGATTGTACACAGCAATCGGTTAGAACTGGAGTACGTAGATCAAATGTCGTAAACAGAACGAGGCGGACTTCTCTCATCCGTACTTCTGTACACATGTAGATCAGCCCAGACGCTATTATAGTGAACTTATATTATTCTACTGTACATTTGTCCACATGAGCTTTTCAGTATCTAAATAACGTGATCCTTCTGTTTATACCAGGTAAAGAATTGGTTTCAAAATCGTCGGATGAAAGATAAGCTCCAAAAAAATTTATCTAAGAAAACAACTCATCCTCCGGTAGAGGGCGCTCGTGGTACTCAGTTTCCTGTGATTGGACTTCCGCCACCTCTTGTCAGTCAGATGCCGCTCTGCCTCGCCAACGTTCCTTCTCCGTACCTGAGGAATTTCACTGCCATTTCGCCATTCATCCCCCGAATTCGAATGCCCGTTGATTATTGTTATGCAAATGTTGCAAGGCCATTATTTTCTTATTTGTGATATTTAACAGCAACAATAATAACAATAATAAAAACAATAATGATATTGAATGAATGAATGACTGAATGTATGAATGTAGTACCTCGAGGCAATCTATTACCACATGTCTTACATCTTATTTTAGGTAGAATATTTTATCACTGTGTGCCCTCGCGGAAATGTTTTATGGTATAGTGCTATAGTTGAAATGCCAGATAAATGTTATATGGCTGGTGGATAAACCTCACTCTGACATATAACCAACGTAACCACACACTCCAGTTTGTTTGTACTTATTTACTGAATGAGTGCAAGGATTGATGGCATTCACAAGCCGCAGCCAAGGCTAGCGCTGATGAAGGAAACCAGACAGAGTCTTGAGAAAACCACTGCGCATTGACACGTACCTGGCCCATCGTCCGAAATAAATCCACAGCCCCGAAGCTGGATTTGAGCTTGACTCTTATACAATGACGTGCCTCATTATTCAACTGCAAGGACAGACTTGCTGAATACTCGATCAAATCCGGGTTTTGACAATATATGCCATGTGGTCCTAAACTATTTGCATAAATAAAATAATAAAACTTGGAAATTTACAGATCATTCTGTCAGATGGGAGTTATCAGTGCTCGAAAATCACAGTGCTGTCATAAACACTTATCAACTGGAAAAGGCTAAGACTAAAATGTGTGCTCTACTACCATCTACGTCTACTAACGTCAAATGCCTTTTCTTGTTACATTTAACGTGTTTTTATGAATGTGCCTTTGCTTTATGTATTTATATCTTGATCAGGCAAACATTGCAAGCAAATGTATTAGCATATTGTGTACATTTATGCATGCATTTTGTATACATTTATGCTTGCATTTTGTGAATACCTGGGCATTTATTCTCAAATACGTTCTGCCATTTTGTGCTGCAGTGTTTGCATTTATTTTTTTGACATATTTTCTTGTAATCTTGAACTTATAGTCGTATCGCATATTTATTTGTTCTTACCTTTCCTTTTGTTTACAAAATACCATCTTGACCTCCTAGTAGGTATAGTAATGTCATTTGGATTTATGTGTGAGATGCCTACAATGGTATCCTATATGCGTCTATGTTTGTGGCATATTTTTCTGGCTATGGTGACGACTCAGACAAATTGGTTTGCTCTTGTTTACAGTTTAAGCACTATTTGTCTGTGTTTACATCTTGGGCAAATATGTATTTGTATATGTTTAGAGCTCGAATATATTGCATGCCTTTGTTCATAATTTGAGCTTATATGTGCGTGTGTGTTTACATCTGTTCCAATTTTAAGCCTACATATGTTTGTTTATGTACATAGCAACAATTCTGCTTCAATTTCTACACTGATTGTTTGAATACTTAGTTTTATATGGGTGCACTTGTACCACAGGTTGCGTGAATGTTTTAAATTAGTATTGTCTCTGTGCAGTTAATTCTATGGCTGAATGTGTGAACGTTTGGTATTACATCTTTACAGTTGTACATTAATGCTTCAGCCGATCTCAATGTGTTGCGTCCAAAAGTTAATCTCCGTTAGACGCAACATTAAAACGTAGACTGGCATATCACTCCTACTTGTACCTTCATATTTCGATATTTTGACCAATACATAGCCAATTAAAACAGGCATCAGTTATTGGAGGTTATATTGTAATTTGGTGTTTGTTTTCTTAGGCTTGTTCCAGTCTCTGTTCCCTCGGGTTACCCTAAGATAGTTGTAAGTATACCAGCCAGAGGGGTCTGGTGTGACCACACAGCGATGACTGTAGAACAAATATAGAACGTCACTCCCGTATTTTGCGCCTTCGCCCCTAGTACAGGTATTTCTCTGTCTGTGACGAGCGAAAATACACTGTAGTCACAAGTCTTACCCCTCTTCATATCCCACAATGCAAAGCGCATTCAGATGGTGACATCCTTACAAAATGAGCCAAAGATTCGATAAGTTAATGCGTGGAGGTACAGTGCTTTCTCAGAAGTACTTTGTTTATTCGGGAAAGACGTAATCACGTCTGTTGTGAAGTCTTCTTCCATTTAAGACTTAGACTGGAATTCATAAACGGTCCAAAAACAAGTTCACAGAAATATGAAATGACAACAACTCACCATAACTTGCATAAAGATGTTCATTATATATTGTTTATTTTCTAATACTCTCCAGCAACACTAACATGATACCTAGCGTATAAAATATAAAAATAAAAACAAAACAAAAAGCTAAGGAACAAACTGAGCACCACTGTGTCGATTGAATTCTACAATTACGACAAACGAAAAATCTCTTAAAACGTTACCATAAAACTTATACATATACATGTATAATATATAGAGGTATATGTACATAAATATAATATGAATGAAATGTTTAATCACTCCAACTCAAAACATAACGTTAACTGTACCCAACTAACTGTAATCAATATCTTCTTGCACCAAATATTTGTGTAGTCCTAAGTGCATACGTTGTAAGACGACATAATCAGGACAACATAGTAAACCAGAAAACAAAAACCCCTCCATATTTTACAAGATTAATGTAAAGGTTATGTACATCATGAAGCACGGGCCTCCGTTGCATTCGCAGGATTGTTAAATGTGTGTGTGTCCAGAATATTAAGCCACATAAATCTTATTTATTTATTTATTTCATTGTGTTTTACCACGTACTGAAGAATATTTCACTTATTCGACGGCTGCCACCATTATGGGGGAGAAAACCGGAAAGAGGCCAAGGGAAACCCACGACCATCCGCAGAGTGCTTGCGGACCTTCTCACCTATGGCCCTATGTTGTCATGTTTCGACTCTGTCAACACAGAAAGAACCGTCTGAGTGAAACCCGCGACAATCCTCAGATTGCGTGCGGACCTTCCCACATATGGCTCAATGCTGTCATATTTTGTTTCTGTCAACACAGAAAGAACAGCCCGAGGGAAGCCCACGACCATCCGCAGATTGCTTGCGATCTTCCCACGGAGACACAATTCAGGAATACAATAGCAGAATTGAAGCACCGTATTAGATGTCTGTGCAAAGTCGTAGCTGTGCTGGATAAGTTTACCCAATGAAAACATTCCTCATGGATGCAATTAACAACAGCAGCATATTTACAACAACAGCATAAAGGTAACTATGGATGAAAATGAACGTTTGAAACCATGTCCCCTTTACGACTTGTGCGAATGCTGTTATTTACATTTTAATGTCGCTTATAACGGTTTTTAATAGTATGGCATTGTTGGTGAAATATCGTTATAATATCCGCTGCTGTGAAAAGCCACGTGGGAAAAATGAGGTGACATCAGCGGGAAAGGCATATCCAATGGAGACAAAGGGGCGTGGCTGATAGTTAGATGATTGACAGGATAGGGCGTTATTTCCGGGGCGGCTTGTAGCTGTTGTGGCGGAAGGCCGCCTGGAGGTAGTCTGTTGACAGCTACATTGAATGAGCTGCTCTGACGTTTCTCTTTCATTCTTCGATTTTGGAACCAGTGTTTCACCTTTAAGGGTATAAAAATATGATGGATTAATAACTATATTTGATTTGAACAGTACACTACAGAGCAAGGGGCGGCAACCGGTCCAACGTAACAGGTATCAGGTAACCTCTAGACATAAAGACACAGTCGACGAATGCAGATCTCGATTTGAATCTGCGACCGAACCTGCGACATAATGGTTCATAAAACAATGTAGATTATACTTGTAACGTTTGTAACTAGTTATGATTCATTTTGCTACATACACTTGTGATGTTTTGAGAATAAAAGTTAGTTTCTCAAGTGTACACACCTTTCACAATATATCACCATCTTTGGGAAGTCCCAGACATGCTGACAGAAGCTATGTACGGAAAGCTATAAGACAGCTATAATGTGTAAAGTGAGCTTACAGTCTTGAAAAAATATATGATGACGAAACATTGAAAGTCTACACTCCTTAGAATTCAGACACCGTATTGAGGAAAGCAATCATCACCTGTTGATTGGTCAGTCCTAGTTCCTCTGCCAGGACGGCGCGTTCATCTGGGGGCAGATAACGATAGAGTCTGTATCGTTGTTCCATACGATTCAGCTGAGAGTTGGAAAACGTCGTCCTGGGTTTCTTCCGGTGTTTTGGAGTTGTCTCCCTTACACGATTTACCCCTGAATTGAAAGCATGAATGACAGATTGATCTTTAACTTTTTAGCTAATCTACTTTTCTAAATGCAACAATTTCATTGGATAAAATATAATGAATAGTGAAACAAGAAGAGGAACCAACAGCCGCAGAGGAAACCTTTCAATTTGTAGGGTGCAACTGTTGAAATAGCGCTGTCAAGAAACACTTCCGAAACGATTTCTTCTGTCTTAGCAAATACATGGGATTACATCTGTCTTAAATGCAAGGGATGTCATCTGTCTTACCAAATACAACGGATGTCATCTGTCTTAACAAATACGTGGGGTTTCATACGGTTGCTGGGGGTACTTACTTGATCGCCATCGTAGACCAAGTTTACGGGTCAAAGAAGGCGTTTTACCTCCGGCCAAATTCCCCTACCGGCCAAATCAGCTGTAGCTGGACAGCCATGATTATTTGTCAAGGCTTGCAGGCTATGACACATTAAGAGATCTAAGGCCATGTCTCAACCCTTACCATTAGCCAACAATAACAGTCGTGAGAAGAGATCTGAAGTACCCTACCACTGTATGGTATAGCTACATTCATTATACGTTCCTTGTACTATATTGTAGCAGTAGGTCACAAAGCTGCCCCTAAATGGTGGAACCAATAGCTGACCTACATTACAAGTTAACAAGTCAGTACCTTCCAAGGTTTCATGCCGACGCTTTGATGAAGGCGATGACGTTGATGACGTCACACAGGCAATGTCAGAGGCTGCGTCACCTTCCCGTTGATTCCATGACATCACTAGTGACGAGTCAGATCTGTCGATGTCAGACGTGGAGTCTAACTCACAGTACGTCGGATTGTCGTCGTTGTTGTTGGACAAATGGCCTACATCCGAATTACTTCTTGGAAGACTCAGGATAGAATCAATGCTGAAGTTTGAGACTTTCGTGGACATTTTGACATTTGCCGACGGCAGTTCATGTGTGGTTTTCTTAATGGCTCTGGGTGGACTATGGTACAGCCGATGACATAGTCAGCTTTATATGGGAATTTGCCTCGTCCAAATACAATGGAGGTTTGCGTCAGTGTATTCGTATGTAAATGGACAGACTCAGAGCCATTATGTCAGAAAAGAGCTAGCACGAGTTTTGTCAACGCTTGAAAAACCCAGCCACTAATAAACAATGGAATTTAGAAAATAGTACAAGTAGTTCAGAAATTTAGTACATGTAGATATGAGGGCGATCGCCCTTCTAGCATTTCCTGCACGCTTCCACGAGGCAAGAGGGAGTCGAAAGTTTTCAAAGCAGACAAAATCAAAGAGAATCAGACTGCAGGTGCAAATGTAACACTGGCAGGTAGTCTAGAAAAGAGTCCCTATGTCCAGAAGAAAGGATGAGGGGAGGGTTGGCTGGGATGGGGGTCGCAGTTATTGTATACTATATGATCACGGCCCCAAAGCGGCGAAAGTTTTAGCGCGGCAAATGTTACCTACACCTGGCCTTAACCCAATTCCTGCAGGGGCACTCCAGGAGAGGCAGACAAAGATTGTTTTCATAATGCCGACGGAAGTAAATCAAAAACGAGAAACGCAATCAATATTTTGTAAATTTCCTTGATGAGGAAACCAAACAGTGATTGGGCTTTTGATTACTTTGTAGATGTTAAAATTTGTTAGAAATGAGTATGTTTTCACAGTACACCGGTATAGTGCTTGTTTTATTGGGATTACAATGCATAATTACTGTTATATCAAGATCATCATAATTTCAGTGCTGCTTCAGAGGTACATTCTTTACATTTGTGTAATTGTTTGATTGTTCGATTATACGCCATACTCAAGAATATTTCACTTATACGACGGCGGCCAACATTGTAGTGGGAAGGAACCGGGGGAAACCCACGACCATTTGCAGGTTGCTGGCGGAGCTTCCCACACAGTCTGTCGAAGTCGCTCCTCAAATCTGTACTGAGATCTGTACTGCTTTCATGTTGGCACTGCCAGGCGTCCTCCACTCCTAAGTCTGACATGGGCTAAACATGTTTATCTTAAGAAAAAAAAAATATATAAGACAACGAGTGGCAATGTATATATAGTTGGTCTCTAAAGTCGTGATTCAACAGACCATTCGCCCATGTATAATGGATAAGGAAGTACTTTATGCACAAATTTGACGTGGGACCTTGCCAGTAACGCTCTTGAAAACTCGTGGTGTATACCTTACAACGACTAAGTAATTCACACGCTGTATATCTCGCTGAGTATGCACTCTAGCAGGCCCGGGTCAGGCATGAAATTCGTGGAATATTTATAATTGCTAAGCATGGCCTTTGTAATGATATAACGGATTTCACCACAGGTAACAGACTAACTCAGACAGGTAAGTATGCAGGTGTAAATGATTACACAAGGTGATGAACATCAGCAGACAGAGATCGGGACACTTTCATTCGTTACCTAACAGAGGGACCCGCAAATCACGTTGTCGGTGAGAAAATTAGACACGTGCGACCTCTCCAAGCTCACCAGCACCACGTAGCTTGATAAGAACTGTGGCATTCACTTCTGCCACACCTGGAAACAATGTTTTTTTCGCTCTACTCAGTATGTGTGTGTGTTGAAACAATAAACGTTATGTTTTTGTTCATGGATATCAGTTCATAAATTATGAATACACTTCATATTCGCTAGCATTTTCAGCTATATTTACAGTTATTCACTGTGCGAAGTATAGTTTGTCACGACATTTTCGCGGTGATTTGCCGGAAACTGATCGTGTAATTATACTGATCTGCTCATAAATCAATGTGAAAGATGACGTCAATTGATGCCAGACTTCTCCTACAACGTGTGGATGTCTTGTAGAAATGGTGTGATAAGCTCCACAGAAGCAGAAAACAGTCTCAACTCACATCAGGAATAAATGTCAATTCTGACATATTGTGCAAGTAGTTGTCGTCATATTGTTGTCTTTGTTGATAATTTTTAGCAATAAAATTCTATTTGAATGTGTTTCTACAAAAATATTCAGAATAAAAAGAGAAAACTTTTAAAATATATATGTCTCACGGAAAATATATGCTATCAAACAGGAAATTTTCAGTTATCTTCAAAGATCAAAAAATTATGCTGTCATCTGAAATTACTGAGCCAAAAATACCGTCCAAGTTAGTGTTTCATCTTATTTCTCTTTCCATGTGGGAAATAACATCGGATTAGTTGTTGGTCCGGGACAGGGATCACCATTCGCTAGTAGTCTAGGAGCCAGGGCTCGTGGGGTCCATCTGAGGAGAGTAATTCCTTTGGTGATTTTTGGAAGGTTATGCATCCCAGAGTTAGAAAATATGTGATAGTTTTGAATCGGTGGTAGCTTTTTGTGTGTTATTGCCGTGTTTATAAGCCTACCCTTCAATTAACTTTTTTGAAAAACGGTCAGTACAAAGTGAAACATCTAACTTGAACTTAACTGTCCTACGTCATCAGGCAAATGTTGAACATTAAAATTTGTCTCATCTTTTCATTTGCTTCTTAGCAAAGAGTGCTGAACATGCCCAGGTTAAAAATGTGTCATTGGTGATATTAAATTGTTAGTGCATATTTCCTGTTAGAGAAACAATACTAGCTTTTGAGAAAACATTTGATTCTCCATTATTTTTGAAAGTAAATGTAAGTCATGAAACAGGAATAATTACATGGGTTTATAGCAAATTTGTGAGGGGCCTCCCTGGTCGAGGAGGTTAACGCTCCAGTGCGGCGTAATGACCCATGTACCTCTCACGAATGCGGTTCGCTGTGAGTTCAAGTCCAGCTCATGCTAGCTTCCTCTCTGGCATTACGTGAGAAGGTCCACCAGCATTCTGCGGATGGTCGTGGGTTTCCCCGGGCTCTGCCCGGTTTCATCCCACGATAATGTTGGCTGTCGTCGTATAAGTGAAATATTCTTGAGTACGGTGTAAAATATTAATCAAATAAGTAAATAAATCGATCAAATTTGTGAAGGAATAGGAAAAGATTAAATTTCTTATGTGTATGTTGCATATTACGATCAGTATATACAGCAGATAGTGTTCCCCTAGCCCCCAAATGTATTGATGCCTGATTTTGCTGGGTTTATGGAGTTCCGTCAATGTCATGATGGTTTCCCTCCTGCTATTTTGAGGATAATATCCCAGAATCTAACTAAGGTAAATGATGGCATGTATATGAACAATAATTTAATGTTGTTGTCTAGGAATTTTTCAGAATATATGGACTTTCAAATATTTAAGTGCTCAATAATTCACAGAGGAAAATATCAAACACACATATTACACAATGCAATCCCATTAGTCAGGGGTAGGATAGTTAATTATGTGTAATCTGATGAGCACATCAAATGCAAATATGAAACAACATCCTGGTGTGGGACATAAAATTACAGAGTAAAGAAAGAAATCTTCTGTTCCACACCAGCGAGGCCATTAATTTCGTATAGGCCAAAAGTGTTCCTGAAAAACATTTTGTTTGATCAACCAGACGAACCCTTTATAATTTCACAGATCCATCTGGTCACGTGCACGATTATTAAATGTGTGCTGCCTCAAATACTCGCTCTTCACCAAGCCCACCACCGCTCGTTTAACTCTTTATCCTTCATTTTCGTTTTATTCACCACATAAATACAACAGATACATATACATGTAGGCTTGTGATAACTTTTGGCGGGAGTAAAGTTCCGAAGAACTTGTTCAATTCAAGTATATCCTGAGTTGAGTCATCAGTTGAGAATTGATGTTCAAACTAGGGGCATACACTTACCTCATGTACGCACTGAAGGCATAATCCACTAACTTAAAGTTGACGATTTTATGCATGATCTAATCTGTTCCTTGGTCAACAAGACTTGTTGCTTAGTTTCGGGGCTTGTTCAAGACATTGTCGCTCTAAAGACTCCATGTGGGTGCTTGTTCAAGACATTGCCTCTCTACAAACTCCATGTGGGTGACTCGGGCAATGTGTCCGGGGTCAAGACGTCTTCTTTCCCTGCAAGCCCACTGACATGCTTCTGTAACACCCTTTGCAGTCACGCTTTCCAAAAATAGTCTTCTACAAAGTTCTGGTTTAAGTAGCCTTATTGGTCTATCGCGATAATACATCCAGTATGGAAATGACTCAAGGCAATGGTCCAAGAGAATGAGAGGATATCCTCCATCTCTAGATTGCGTCCTTGCACCATCAACATGTGACCGAACAGATATTTGCGTGATTTCAAGATCTGTACCTTTCACTAGGTTTCAATTCGTTCTTACCCATATATAACGAATTTAGCCACAATTGTGTAGACGAGTGTGACAGTGACAGAACAAATCCTAAGTAATTCTGCTTCACATGAGATATGATGAAACGACTGTAGCGGAATCGTCTGAAGGCTATTTATACTTATTTATAAATAACAAGGCACAGAACTTCGTTTTCTCGGGAATTAGCTCAAACTTTACATAACAAGACACAAACCATGGAAATATATTCAGCCAAACGGAATTCGTTCGAAAGTTGACAAACTGAACTTTTCGATGATGTCCGTCTGAAAACAAGCATCTCTCTACTTGTCTAAATAAAGTCTGAAACTCTCAAGTTTGTAGGCTTTTTTAAGTCGGAAAAATCCGTAACGGGCAAACGAGCGTCAACCGACAGTTTTGGCTTGATTTCTCGGCTACTAGAGCCATCATAATTCTACTATCTACCAAGTAAATTGGTTTTTAATAAAAGAGCTAAGTATCTTAATTAGTTACATTCTATGGAAGTTATGATTCTTCCTCTTCTCTTTTCTCCATAAATGTACATTTATTATCCCTATGATGACTTTACAGTCGTGGTGGCAAAATGAACTGATAGCTGTGCATATATGGAGAAAAGAGCAGAGCAAGCCTTATAACTCCCATAAAGTCATATAATTCAAGGCACCTAAACTGATTTTCAAGGGTTTGCAAATTATTTTTAAGGCTTTGAAAATAGGGAATAAATATTACAACGGGACCCCATGCATATGTGATATTTCTTTATTATGTCGAAGTCAAAAAAATGTACGTAAATATTACCTTTGGGCTAAGCAAAAACTTGCGGGTTTCCGTTTTCTCAAAGCTGTATAACGCTGACCATATCTATATGTACACAGGGGGCCATCGTCATCACGTGTCCCCCATGTTGCTTTGTTTGCCAATTCTTCAAGCTGGGGATAATTGATTGGGTGATAGCACGACGGTCAGCTTATTAAACTCACGTGCTTACAGAACTGTGTTCCGAGAAGCAGCGTGTACAAGCCAGTTTGAGCAGAGATCTGTGTTATAGTAAGCCATTCTCTCTCTCTTCCTGCAGCTTGTATATGACGGGCGTGTGATGAACGAGCTCATCCACTATAGACCCTGCTGCTATACTGCAGACGGGAAGACTTTTTCGCCAGAAAAACCGCGCTAGCTCTGTATGTGTATACTTCACAATGAATCCAGTAATTAAACATGGACGGAGTGTCCAAAATCTCTGGCACCCTGCTTTATCATTGTGTCAAATTCCGCTTGGCGCTAGAAAAGGGGCTGTATACTGATAGTGCTGAATAAGACAGTCAAGCTTGATAGGTGAACAGTTGTATACTAAGCTTCAATTGAGATACATATTTTGATATATGACATCTTTTGACCCAGGTTCAAACAATGATTTCATTCAATCGCCAAGAACATTTCTTGCGACGTTCATGTATTAGTTTTTTTACTTTACTCACTTTGTATTTAGCGTTATTTTGGAGATTTACGAATGTCGAAATAAAAAGTCCATTTATTGCTGGTTGCTTTGCTGGTTTCCACAACTCTGTTCATCCTGTCGATGTATTCATTCTCTATCATCCCACCTTACCTCTCCAGGGGTTCACTAATTACTATGGCTCAGTAATTTATCGTTGCACACAGTGTCACGAGGTGTCACGTGAATGGCGCCGCCTGAGCACGCAATCATGCGAAAGGGAGGCTACTAACACATTGTCCTAACGACTTCGGCTTGTCCCGTCTGGTGGCACATCCCTGGAATTACCATGTACTGTCACAGTGAGGGGCATCGGGTCTGGTGTCTTTGGCATCGGGTTTCGGAGACAGCGTTATAAATACGGTGTTATTACCAGTCTGTTGAGGCGACACATCCTTTATTCTGACTAAAATGGCGAAGACGACGTTAAACCTCCAACAAAGCAATAAAACCCCAAATGATCATAAGCAAAATGAAAATATAACGGATCGGGAATTTACAATATTGACGCGCTTCACTACGTTTAGTGTTATTTTA
Organism: Acanthopleura granulata; assembly: GCA_016165875.1. Taxonomy (NCBI): domain Eukaryota; kingdom Metazoa; phylum Mollusca; class Polyplacophora; order Chitonida; family Chitonidae; genus Acanthopleura; species Acanthopleura granulata. Next base: position 359,854 of record JABBOT010000011.1, read on the forward strand.
TCTTCTCCACAGAGATGAGAGAACCTCGAGGCGGTTCTGCCACAAAGTATATGAGAAAGGACAACATACATGACATCTGGTATAGCCACTTATGGCCAACTTCACCCGCATTTTGTACCAGGCCTGTATCTAGGTAGGATATGTAATAACCGACTATACCTAATTAGCTTGCCTCATTTGTCATTATACCCTTGGTAACACAAATCGCACAACGGCCCTTACCGACCATACTTGGTTAGCCTGCCTCATTTGTCATTATGCCGTTTGTAACACACATCACACAACGGCCCTTACCGACCATACTTGGTTAGCCTGCCTCATTTGTCATTATGCCGTTTGTAACACACATCACACAATGGCCCTTACCGACCATAAATAGCTAGTTAACACGGTGAAAACTTGATGAAAGGGGAAACCTTGAAAACGTGGAGACCTTGCTAAACGGAGATACCTTGAAAACAAGCGTGTCAACACTGAGTCGAAAGCAGCTGAGAATATAATTCTTTACACAATATTTTTGTGCTGTCGAAAATAGACGCCCTACTCTACATACTCTTCCACCACCAGATTTTACCTTTAACACACGGCTGCAGTTTGAGAACAGCTCTATGACGAGTTTGCCCCACATGCAACGGATTAGATGTACATGTAAAGAAATTCATTCCAGTCATGAATGAATTTATAACAAAAATCCACCGATTTATTTACTTATCGTTTTTTTCATTATTACTTACGTACTAAACATTTTCAATATTACGATTGTGAAATGGCTTTTGAGACAGGAAGTGAAGTGCAACGTTTCTGACAAATTCCCTGACTTGAAGGCGCAGACGAAACAGCTAGAATTACTCCCAACGCCGTCCCCCAAGACTCTATATTACTAATGCAGCAGTTATGACACGAGAGGCCATCACAATGGGGGAACTTCGAGTTCGAACCCTTTTCTCGCAGAAGGTAAAAAGAGTTCAACTTGCCATGTGATTTGTCAAAAATGTCAGGCAATTTTGTTGATTTTAATTTACCCATCACCTGTATCGCCTCATTAGGGAGGCACAAACGACCTCTCCTTCACTCAGGAGCATCTTGAAATTAAAAAATGCCTAACATTTTTGACAGGTCACATAGTGCAGTAGAGCTTTTCTCGCCTTTAGCGATACAAGAGTTCGAAATCGAAACATCCCTATTAGAACGACAAAATACCGGTATAATACCGGATTAACTCTGGAAAGTGAAACAGCCTCAGTCCTGTCAGCATTGGTACGGCGGAGCCCCAGTTGCTTGGTTACTGTCGAATGCTTGGTAATGTACTGGTATAAAAAACGCAAAACGCTGCTGACAAAAGATACACATTTATGTACCACTCTGACTTTATGATTTATTCTGAAATATATCCCAGTCATCCAGAGGATGTCCCGTTTGTCGTATTTATCTGGTTTAGCGAAACAGTTGCGTGCAACTTCCGGTCTCCTATGACACGTGACTGACGTAATTGAAAGATACATACTGCACTTTATCTGACATCTTCTGCGATATAAATTCACAGAAAGACTTAAATAATATACACACTGTTTACCCTGATAACAACTCTTTCATGATCACAATGTTAACATTGTCGTGTCAGGTATACCACTGATTAACTGAGTGAACTAAGAAACATCGCCAAGCACGTTGTTGTTGTTGCCTTTAATATTCTCCATGAATGCACAATATGGATGAAGTCGGGCAGGTCTTTTATATTCCTGAGTAATGCACGGAGACAGGCGTTGACAAGGACATTCTGCAGGACAGTGGAAACTGCGCTGCACGATCGTCCGGATGACTGTGTATCCGCAGATGGCAGTGTTGATGTGACGTCATCAGTCGATCACTGCCAGATGTAATGGCCCACGGCTGATATCCACAACTGATCGATCTCGCTATACACCAGGTTATATAATTAAGTGTCAAGAAACTTCAAAGTCAAATTGTTCTGCCTTTCATGGTGTCTTCAAGTTACACCATCACCGACACCTATCAAGTCTCACACGTATAAATTTAAAATATATAAAGAGAAGCGGACACTAAAAAATTTCGTTACTGTACTATTCAAAAGCAGCATAATGTTGGCCAGTAACAAATTATGTGTTAAAATAATAACTTGCCATATGCAATATTACATAGACTTCCGTTTAGCTCTAATTTTAACCCAGTCATATTGCCACAATTTATCAGCCTTCCTTGCGGCAACTTATAGTTTCCTGTTTAGTGAACACTTCCGGGCCAATGGAGATAATTCACCCATTTCAGTGGCTGTTTCCATTATTGTCCCCGCTTGATCTCATTTTCATGCGCATTTCTTTCATATTACAGGTATTGTCATATTTGATACCACACACCATCGTTGTATTTTCCTTTAACAGGCCAACTTAAAGAGCAAACTGGTAGAACTTTGGTCTTTGAATGACTCTGCGTTACTGTTAGGGCATTGAACCATTATGTAACCATTTAAAATTTCACTTGTCTGTCAGATTTATTTATATAACTCAGAAATTTAAACATGAAGACGTTCTGGGATTAAATTGTGCATACATAAAGATCCAGTGAAGCTAATTCTGCAAAGCGTACTTCACGCTTTTCAATGACAGTAAATTCTCATATCGTCGAAAAAATGTTCTCACTCGTTAGTCACAGATAAATATGTTCGTTGGAATCAGATCTGATTTCCGCGCCGGTATGGTTCGAAAATGAATAAACCCATTAAACTGTCTGTAGCCATTTCCGTTGTGGCAATAAGGATTGCATCTCCTCGGCCCACTTGGATTACTTATGTTTAAAAGCACACTTCTATCAGAAGCTTCCATTTGGCCAACTTTTCTGACAAGTTTGAACTGATAACGGCAGTGACTTCAGTGAGAAAGCAAGCAACATTAGCAAACTCCTGAAGGAGAATTCAAGGTACTCTTCGTGGAAGTTATTTGCTTTCGTCAAGAACATAAACAATGTTCCACTACACACTTGTGACTTTGGCTAATTTCGCTCTTCTGGCTTGGAGGGTGGTAAGTGTGGTTTTTGGCGACAGTTCACGTGGCGGACTACTTCCGTCCACGCATGGCACTCCGCGCTCCAGTCGAGGTTTATCTTCCGCGCATCGCCGTTTGACAACTGCGTCAGTGTCCGTTTTGGGCTCAGTAATCAAATCCGGAGTGGTGCCTTTGGTCTGCAGTGCAGAGGAGCCGCCATTTTCTGAAAGCACTTCGGTGACGATAGTTGGAATGGTTGGGAATTTCATCAGTCGAGTTTCTTTCTTCGACTCGGTTGAGGTGGAAGGCGTAGCTGCAGCAGGGGGAGGAAGGGCTTTAGCAATATCACTTACGTCATCGTCCGGAGGTGCGTCACTGCTGTTGACGCCTGTGACGTGGCGAATGACGTGTGCATAAATGTCTTTGGCGTTGAGGTCAACTAAGTCGTCTGTTGGTAAGTCTAAGATGGGTTTTGTAACCTCGAGCTTTGAAGCGACGTGAGGTAAAGGGCGAGACTGAAGGCAGATGTTCTGGTCTCTCCAGCGCATGCTGCGAATGACGCCCGTTGTCGTCAGCTTGACGTCATACCGGATCTCGTTCGGGGGAACTTTGACTCGGAGGACGTCTACGGTATGGTCTTCCTCGTAGCTAGCGAATACATCGGCCAGATTGTCTATAAGGCACACGGCCTGAATCTCATTGTCGCGCCGCCTGCGGATAACAATCGGCGCCTGGCCGCTCGGCATTCTCAAGGACGTCTTCACTTCAAAGTCAGCCACTAGCTCATCCTCCGTCAGGAGCATACGCGCGAACGTCACGTGATTACTGTCGACCGTGACGTCATTATCCGTCTCCCACGTGAACACTTCCTCAAACGTTTCCCCTGTACTCTTCGTGATGCTAAGCTGACCGTCCACTCCGGCGCTCACACCACAGTCCCCGAACGCTGCAGGTATGCTGATTTTAAAATTGGCGTTACCTCTAATGGTGAAACCGCGCTGGAACGTCACTGACGTCGTAGCTTTGGTTTGACGCTGTACTTTGAATTTATAAGACTGTTGCACGCCTGTATCATTTTTAAAACTCGTCGAGTACAACTCCACCCTCTTCTTTTCCGTAAATCCATCTTTAGTAATCGGCCTTGGATCGAATTTTGAAGTCACGTGGTCGAACTCGAAGAAGTTCCATTGGACATCTATGAGGTAATCGGTGCGGCGTATCAATACGCCGGATAACCAAGGGGTGAGGTGGCGGAACTCTCTCCACGCGTAGTCCTGGAGAACTTTCTCTACATCAAGGATTGGACTCGTGTCTGTAGACTGGGCTCCACACGTACAAAGCATCTTCAATTTCATCCAAAAGGCACTATATCAACTGAAACAAGACCAATGAAAGAAAGGTTAAGACACATGGGTTTATAATAATTGTAATATGACCTAAAATATGAGTACTATTATTCAGCCATAGTAAGGATGTAAACTGTTGTTCTGACGGCATCCGATCGGCCTCTGACTATGCATTGTAAGCCCGGGTTCAAACCTAGCTACGGCTTTAACTCATGAGTTATTCCACGTACTTGACGAAGAGCGGTGGATTACACTGGATGGTTTACTCATTTGCACATTCCCGCTATTGTAAAAGGGGATGTTCTTGAGTATGGCTTTAAATCTATAATGAAAGAGACAAATATTTATATGTTTATTTATTTGATTGGTGTTTTACGTCGTACTCAAGAATATTTCACTTACACGACAGCGGCCAGCATTATGGTAGGAGGAAACCGGGCAGAGCCCGGGGAAAACCCAGGACCATCCACGAGTTACTGGCCGACCCTCTCGTGTTCGGCCGGGGAGGAAGGCAACATGGGCTGGACTTAAACTCACAGCGACGCACTGAGAGGCACAGGGTCATAGTGCCAAACTGGCGAGCTAACCCTATCGGCCACGGAAAGAGACAAATAAATCGCGTTATCAGTTTGTACCGAAGTGAAATGAAGGTGAAAGTATCAGCAACCAAGTAATAAGTATTAACCAGTTCGAGCATAAGAACCTAGAAGTGAGACAGGCCTCGGGAATGTCGCATGGTGCTGGCTATCGCTGGTCAGGTCTTTGCTGCGACGTATTGATGCTAATGAACTTGTTCAGAGAAATACATCCCTGCAAATGATCAGGCCACTGTTCTTTCTGTGTTGACAGATGCAAAACTTAGGGCCATTGGCCATCCGTCTTATAAGTGAAATATTTGGAGTACAGCGTAAACCACCAATCATAGAAATAAATAAATGACAACACAGATTTTGATATGCATATAATGGAATCCATGTTCTTTAAAGGAAAAGAAAACATAAAAATGATGCCAAAATCGGATGAAAGTGCGTGAAAACAAATTTGCAAATATTATCTTTACCATTTTTTGGATTTTTCTTTCAGGAGAAAAGGGTATTTGAAAATATTTTTGTATGGTGGGTGTTTGGGACCAACTTTTGGTATTTATCGTTGTTACATAATAATGTTCAAAATTATGATGTGATACATGTCTCATGAATTTATTTGAATGTAAATGTTTATATCCAAACATATGCATTTAACCTGAATTATGATAATATTAAATTTAATATTATTAATTTAATATTAACATATTAAAAATATAAATATGTTCCAAATCTAGGTTGAATACTTTTGTTAACTGAAAAGGACAATTCTGGTGCAAAACTATTTATTAAACACGAGTTAAATTCTCATTTAAAACATTATCACACAAAGACTATGTACACCGAAAGGTGGCCCAAATACCCCTGATGCACAAACTGATTCAAGAATTTTCTCCTTTACGAAAAATCGAAAAACATACTGAAGATCACAATTACAACTAACATATCGCATTTTATCATTTGAACTTTCAACTGTCATTTTTATGTTTTCTCCACCTTTAACTTCTTCTTTTGTCTCCACTGAAAACGATGAATCGCGTGCATTGTACCGAGTCATACATTAGATACTCAGCATAAAGAGATAGTGCTACTCAGCATAACAAGATAGTAGTACCCAGCATAAACAGGTGACGGTACTCGATCAGCATAGAGAGATGGGGGTACTCAGCATAAAGAGACAGTGGTACTCAGCATAAAGAGATAGTGGTACTCAGCATAAAGGGATAGCGGTTCTCGGCATAAACAGATTCGTCTTCTCGTGGTTATTCTCAGACCGCTTTTGGAGTAAATAAGGACACACATAGTGTGGTGACATACATACATACATACATACATACGTACGTTGTACGCAAGCAAACACAGATGACAGGGCTATTGGAGCAATACATTATGTGCTGAGCGTGGCAAGTGGTAGAGGTACAAAGCCCGTTTATACACGTTACTTTGCACGGACGGTGACAAATTATTTTCCAAATTTGTCAAATATACACAGAAAAGGGGTCATACATTCATATCTTCTTAGATATGTGTTTTAAATGTATGTCTTAGTAAATCTATGAATTTATATAACTTTGAGTTTCCTGAGCAATAAAATTGCACACACGTTGTTGCTTTTGATAAAAGAAAGTAAGTGCGTTAGAAAACATAGTGGTTCTCGTCGCCGCAGTCGCATATAGTACGTGCATACCATCTCCACTGGTGGTGTAATTTGTTTCATTTTTTACCAGCTTTGTTTCGGAAATTATGGCTCATCTCCTAAATTTGATAAAATTGCTTTATAAGACAAATGTATCGTTTCTGTTGTCTATACAACGGGGCAAAATATAAGCCCTGTCTTCGCACTGGGATCAGTCTACCACAAGGAGACACTGCCGTGATGTGGCCGAAACAGACTACTTGATTTATTTCATTAACAAGCTGAATAGAGACGAGTATCAACAAGTGACTGCTTGACCCCACGGGCCAAAGGCTGGTCCGCTAATCCCCAACCATGTAATAAATACAGGGCTTTGTGTTTACTCATTGGATATTTCCTGGCGAATCAGAACGTTGGCAAACACCACGGAGCATTCGTCACAAAGTGGGACGTTGTCATAGTAACAGTGCAACCATATATCTGTCGCGTTTGCTCTTGATTCGGCCGATTGCCACTCGGCTTGTGTTAGTTCGAGATCTAAGGAATCATTGTCGACTTCTGACCGCAGTGAACGTTGCTGATAAAACCACGGAGAAAAGGCGGACAAGTGGCCGTGTGTCAGATCTTACCCACGTTATAGAAACACACTAGCTGCAGCTAAATGTGTGAAAGCCTGCTCGGACATCACGCCTACACTGGCCCTGATGCAATAAACTTTGGGTATTAACGCCAGACACTTTATCTTCAAACTTGATAAAAATTGGATCCTTATGGCTAATTAACGATTCTTATATGACACATACGTATACCCTATAGTAACAAGCTAGACTATACACATACGTATACCCTATAGTAACAAGCTAGACTATACACATACGTATACCCTATAGTAACAAGCTAGACAAGCTACAAGCACTCATATTATAGATAGAAAGGGCAAAAATTACATGTGAGCTTTGCCAGGAAACCATAAAAGCATAACCTATGAACGTTTTTGTAATATTTATAAAAAATGTTACATATCTTCTTACCCCATTATTTCATTAATTCAGCTTATTTTTGATGTGGTTGCTAAGAAACGAAACTTTGTATATATGAGGGTGTTCATTAATAGCCAGCAAAGCCTTCGCCCACTAAAGCTGATTAAAGCATAAAAAGTAACATGGCGTTGTTGTAGTTCCCCCCTTGTGAGAACGCATGTACCTTTGAGTTTGTTAGTGTAAATGCCTCATTTTCACACACTTTTGTCCCTAAGCTATGGTCACGGGCGCGGGCCTCATCAGAAGCAGTTGCATCGCAATCGACTTCACGTACGGAGGTCTGCGGCAATATTTTGGAGCACGAGTGATGGACATGGGCTGCTATGAATGTCAGAATTTTAAAATAACACCTCGAGCCCTTCTAGGTAGACTACCATCCCTTCCATTCCGGTCCATTCTAGCCCAGTCCGTTATTCTTGGGCAGTAACTCAAGTGGTCAGGTCATATGAATACACGTCGTCTGATAATTAACTTCCACATTATTCTTTATTTCCACCATTTTAATGACTACGCGAGGGATCGATTGCCGCAAGATTGGCCTAAACACAATTAGGAACTGTTAAATACATCCATCTTATATGGTGTAAATATTTTCGCTACATAATCTACCTCGGGCAGTCAAGGAACCGACGTGTATGTGACATTTACCATTACCATCCTCAAAACAGCACAAGCGCATTCAATGACCTTTCGGGACATAAAACTAATATTATAAAGAATGAAAACTCCAATTCAATCATAATTAAAAGTTTTGTTAAATCCATAATCATTGCATATAAATCTCAACAAAACAATGAAGAAAACATCAAGAAAGGAAGCTAATAGGGCACACCGTCTATTTCGTGAAACGCACTGACATTGAGTACTTTGGAGAAACTACTTCCGGAAATTTCTCCACATTTTTTCATGTCTCTATAATGGGCGTCTGGCGATTCTCACCAATACACCCATAAAAATGTTTAAATTTAGATTAACGTGGTCAAGGAATACCAAATGAAATTTGGTGTGATTCTTTCATCTCCGCCGAAATGGCAATATTGCTTCAAATATCCAAAGAACAAGAATGCAAAAACCATTATGGAACAAATTTTGGGAGTGATTTTGATTAACCTCGCTAACCATTTCCTCACTCCCATACGTGTGGTTCTGAACAAAGAGGTATTACGTGTTGTCTGGAATCCAGCGCTGATTGGCCCCTAACTGGACGCCGGGCCACGTTGTCAAGTTAAATATGCACTGCTGATATGGGAAGTGGTCAGGTTAAATGGAGGAACACCATCCTGGATTGTCCGATGCTCATGACTTTTAACGTACCGCAATAATATTTATTTATTTATTTGTATGCCTATGTTTTTGTTTATTTATCATAAAGCGTATCCATGGCTCAGTTGGTTAGCGCTCTAGCGCAGTGCAATGACCCAGAAGCCTCCCACCAATGGGGTCGCTGTGAGTTCAAATCTAGATCATGCTGGCTTCCTCTCCGCCCGTACGTGGGAAGGTCTGCCAGCAACCTGCGGATGGTCGTGGGATTCTGCCGGGCTCTGCCCGGTTTCCTTCCACCATAATGCTGGCCGCCGTCGTATAAGTGGAATATTCTTGAGTACGGCGTAAAACGCTAATCAAATAAATAAATAAATTTATCACAATACCACGTGTGAGTGTTTACTGCAGACATTAAAACTGTACCATGTATATATACGTATCTACATGCATAATCTAATGTCTATAGTAGCCTGTAGTGAAGATGAAGTGCCCATTCGCTTGGCCAAGCGTTATCACTGCTCGATTAGACAGCCTGAGCCCCTCTTATCTATTTCTGGCGAACCTTGTCCATATCTGATGTCGTGAAATGTAGCACAGTTGAGTTATGACAGAGTTATGCGACCTTGGAGACGGACACAAAAATGATTTGTCATTCAACCATTAACAATATGTAGCTATAACTAATATAATAACAATATATAACCATTAACTAATATAATGACTATATCTCAGTGGAAAAGTAATCGTAGACCATTTTCTGGACAGTTCGTGCCAAGAGTAAAATCTTTGGTAAGTAACCAGGAAAAACGTTATAAACTGATCAATCCAAAGAGATTCCGTCTACATATTGCATGAGGCAATTTACAACACGTCACTGCAAACTGAACTCGGCTTAAGGTGGTGCCAACACGAACAATCACATCAACATACTTAGTTCACATAAGTTAAACTCTAGTCACCTGGATCCTTTCATTGGTGTTAAAGGAATAAGCCTTTCGGTTTTACCGCAAATTAAAAAAAATATTTTACTTATATTACGGCTGTCAGTTTTATGGGTGAGTCGGAGAAAGGTACAGCACCTCACCAGTCGTTCAAGCGAGATCCGTACTAGAACCCAGTACTTTCTTGGTTAGGCACTGTTGTCGTCTTCCGGTAAAACCTACTTGACTGGGCAAGAAAACTGGACTGTGTAGGTATGTATGGGGTATGTATGGGGTTATTGTGAAATATCCAGGACAGTCATTTCTGTCCCACCCGATTTTTATAAGATATCATCGTTAACCACAGTTAACAACAATAGGTTCTGTTCAAGCTGAATATATTTCCAATAAAGGGCAAATCGTCTGAGCTAGTAGTGTGTAACAACGTTGGTATAATGTTAGCCCCTGCATAGCTCTAATGGACCCTGAAGCGGGGTCGATAGCACAGGCAATGTTCAAACAACTACCTCAGACAATTTTCAATAGCTCTTTTTGTTTGCCCCATTATGTATTTCCCGAGCGGCTGTCGTCAGACCCCCCCCACCCCCACCCCGCCCCTCATATGAGTTATTCGGATCCTCCGACCATTGTATTGGATAGTTCAAGAACCAAAAGATATCGTGTGTGTACAATTTCTGCTCTTCTCTTCTTTCAGTTTGGATTTTTAGAGTTAATATATAAAGGCATATATTACAAGTGAGTAACCAATATGGGCCAAGTCGGTTTTCCTCCGTCTGCCATCATGTATAGATGAAATATCAGTTCTTAAGTATGCTGTTCGAAAACTTACTCAAATATATAACCACAAGCAAAATAAACGAATGACACAGCGAATCGCGAAACTAATTTTAATTGCTCAGTGAAATATTAAAGCATCAATAATTAGAATGGTCGCTTTTTGATAGTCTATATCATCTATCAACAGTGTAATATATAATAAAACATGCAATGGTAAGAAATAGATTTTTTCTGTTATAACAGCAATTTGTTGCATAACAAATTTTCCACAATTTTGTTCTATGTTGTATATCATGTCATCATTTCTAGGTAAGAGGAAATTTGTTGGTGATACCATACACACTAAGAGGCAGAGAAGATTTTTACATACAATGACAGCCAAGCATATGTGCAAAGTTGTTATGTTTTCCTTACAATTCTAAATGTTTTAGTCAAAATGGCCATCGAGCTCGGGTGACTACATTGCCAAGACTCTGCTTTTAACTCATATATTTTCCGTCGAGTTTAATGTCTTGATGGTGTGTTGCTGTGACGCTTATATTTTATGACATTAATCACTGCCTGGTAAGCTATCGTTTCTCAGAGAGTGTCCTGCTAATAACAGGGTGTCCTGCTGCTTACAGACTGTTCTGTTGGGCACAGGCTGTCCTGTTGTTTACAGACTGTCCTGCAGGTTACAGGCTGGTCTGCTAGTTACAGGCCACCGTGTTTCTTACAGACTGTCCTGCTTTAAGCTTATAGGCTGCCTTGCTGCTTACAGGCCGTACTGCTGCTTACAGGCCGTACTGCTGCTTACAGGCCGTACTGCTGCTTACAGGCTGCCTTGAAGCTTACAGGCTGCCCTCCTGCTTTACGAAGCAGCCGGCTACACGTTTTATCATCAACACTTTGATAAAGATTGATTATAACGTTTTGAGTGGAGGACAATCGTGAAGGAAGCTTTTTAATACCCGTTCAGGGGATAGAGTTCTGAGAACTGTCATCCGATGAGCAATTTTAAAGGCCTAATTGTCTACAACACTTAGGGATACCTAGTAGGGCAGGAGATTTATCCTCAGGCGCGATAGAAAGGTAACAGGGACGCTTTTTGTTTGGTCTGATCCATAGACACAGTTGTTGGCACATGGCATTACAAAAAACGATATAAATAGTATCCTGTACAAACTGTCGTAGTTTTGATCGATCGGTTAATATCTGTCACATACGTTACGTCACGTTACGCCACGTGCACGCCGCGTGCACGCTACGTGTCAGGACAGGGCCTTCTAGTCAACGCCATGGTTGATCGATCGTGCCAGGTAGGCAATTGGTACTATTGGCAGCTGATTCTAGTGGGAATGTTAACGTGTCTTGAGGCTTCTTCAGTACGAGTCATGGCTCTATGAAATCTAAAGACGGTAGCCAGATGTATATGCTGTTATGTGTGGAGAAGCGTGTTCCGGGTAAAGTTTAAGGGACGGTATGTAGATGTTAAAACTGAGTTTCTTTCAAAGATGTATCTAACTTAGATCTTAAGACGCTATTGTAAGACCTGAGTGTACGCTGAATTATTACCACCGGACTGCCCCACGGTAATCTGGGCAAGATTAAAAGTAGTTGCACAGTACTAGTTGTCCCTGCAGAGACAATTTAAGTGGCATATGTCAACAGTGTCTCATCCAATCATGCACATAATAAGTACATACATGTACTTATATAATCGAGGATAGTCATTACGTACAACATAACAAACATGTATACTAGAAACATACTATTGTATAAAACTATGATGTGGAACTTAAACCCTCAAAGGAACAACAACAACATGCATTTACATGAGAAGAATATCTATAAATGTCATGTCCTACATGTAAATGACAAACACATCTTCAACAATATGCAATCAGTGAAGGTAAGTGCAATGGTTTTGTGTCTTGTCATATGTCAGCACGTATTAACAACTGAGCACGTGGAATATTACCAATACTTATATCACTAGCGTATACCAATGAATGTTGTGAATGTAAAATAACCTTAATATATTTACGTATCACAGTTTTAAAACAGTGTGCATGACTGAAGCTGTCTTATATATCATCTAAGGCAGATTCGGTCATATAGGATCAACATGTTTCATTGAAACATGGCTAAAAATCACCACAACGTAATCAAGCACTTATTGTCACTAATACCAATGATAAATGAACGTATTAATATGTAAAAGACAACTTAATAAACTTGTGATGGGACGATATCGACATTTGGCAGCGGTTTGTTTACGGTCAGTGCGTGCAGGCGTTTTGTTATGTGACCCAAAACAAACACAGAGAGAGGCTCTGAGCCACGTCCTGTCCACAGTTCAAGAATTAATGCTGCCAAAAGTGGGATGGAAAATGATCTCTTGACTATGCGCTAGAGGTTAACATATATATGACTACACGTAGCTGTATACAAAGACCCCATGGTTTTGCCACTAACTTCTGTTAGCACATTAAGGGCTACAGATTGCTTTACAACTGCAGTACACGTGAAATTTCCACAAATAAAACCAGAAGACTAGCTATGAAGTAACACAGTAATACATGTACATATGTGCACGTAGCAGCATGAAACTAACGTTACAAATTGCCGATTCACTTTAATACAAAAATGGAAATGACAAATTTAGAAGTCTTACTATTTTGCTAATAAATGTCCAAGTGAAAAGAATCCTAAAAACTAAGTCGGTTGAGTGAACATCACTTCCACAGTACAAATAACTGCTGGAGCATTCATTTACACAAGAGATTTTGAACAAGGGGACAAATATGTACATATATATGTACCTTCTTATTGCACACAAAAATTGAAAATAAATGCGTAATGATTTCACATATCTCAAGCTGTTCGATCAATAACTCAAATTCTATTTTCCAATCCTGCTAACATTCTGAGGCCCACAGGGCTAAACTATTACCTGGATACAAGACACTGGTTGGTATATAGTTGGTACTGGAGTTTACATTATGAGACAAGAAGCCATGGAAATATAATCTTAAGACGGTATGATGAACGACCCATAACGACTAACACCTACACGAGGAAAGTTGGAATATCGGTTGAAAACACTTTAAATGATAAATAAATAAAATTTAAAGACGATCTATGGCGAATATCGATAGTGAACCTTTTAAACAATTTACGAGTCAATAATCTAGCAAACCTAGTTAACGAGGCACGAGTCAAGAATATCCCGGAAGTTCACTAAGGCAAACAGCCGAAAATAGCCGAAGTCTAACGATGCCCACAGAAATCTCGGAATGGATAAATATTCAACGGTAATCCTTAAATAATGATGAACTAATTACTGCGAATAAGATCTTAGAAATATGTTCTTGAATTAACTGTTAACCCTGCAAAAATGACCGGTACAATTTATGAGTCATATTACCATGTGACTAAAATTAACACCATGTGACTACAATTAAAACCATGTGACTACAATTAACACAAAGCCACAATTGAAAATTCTTGAGCACTCCGTTAAACTCTAATCAAATAAAATAAGTGAATTAGACTCATAAACCTGTGGATTTACTCTAGGTGCAATGCTAACCACTGAGGTATGAGCCAATTTTTCTTGAATACGGCATTACAACACCAACCAAATAAATAAATAAATGAAATAAACTTATGATATCCTCTTCTGCGGAAGAGTCTAGGTAGGTCTGATTGCAGTACTGGAGCGGACATATATCATTCGGCTGAGCTTGACACACTGTGCGATATTTTATTCAAAGGTGTGGGTAAGCTGGAATGGATCCCAGAGGGTCAAATCGTTACACCTAACTCTTCTTTCCAGAAACAAAAAGCATCGTATTATGGCCATGGATGGCCCGTGATAAAAAAAAACAAAGAAAGACAAGCGTGTGAGATTAAATGGAAACATTGAGGAAATTATTACAAAATTAGTATACAAGGTTATCAGAAATGCATGGTAACATATCACAGTCAGTTTAAAGGTTTTTAGTGTAATATGAACCAGACATGACATTAAGATTTCCAATTAGATTTATCTCATGAATAAGATCTTATTATTTACAAACAGACATATTTTAGACTTTATTACGTTTTATAAATTTAATTCCCTGGTAATTTTATTTCATATAGATATTGTTATTTTTAAATGAATGCAAAATTTCAATTTTAAAACTTCCTCGAGTTAATTTGTTAACAAGTAAATAAATGATAACAAGTTTCTGTCATTTTTTGGCATATTTTTAAAGTCAAATAGTTTACCCACTCTTAGGCTGTAAACAACAACTGTTGCATCAAACTGGTTGTTACGATCAATAGGCATTCAATGATCAAGGGCAGAGGAAGGATATTACACTCCTCAGACGTTACCACGCGGATGAAACTGTTGTCTCCACATTTCGGTCTAAAGGGACATCCGTGTAAGCGCATGCCTCATGGGTTTTCATCATTTCTGTTACACAGGTGTCCCAGGTAGCTTCGAACCACTTGATTGGATGACTGATTTAGGCACCGCCTGGTGGCCGTAAACGGTAAACTTGACTATCGGAAAATCGCTTTAGTTTGGTGATAGGACCATGCACGTTGATGTGGCAGGATTCGTCTAAGACAAACTTATGGATTGTATGTGAGATTTGACGAACATTACTGTAAATTATTTAATTTGACCCGCATTAGTTTAATCTGCTCTGGTTGATGTTACGCTAGAAACGTTTGAACTGACTGTTACCACGCATTTGTTGATACCTTATGTACTAATTCTTTTGTGCTTTCATTCAATCCCACACCTTGGATATTTTTTATCACGAGCTCTTCTGATTCCTACTTAAAAGTTCGAATCCATCCTTGACCACAATAGTATTTTTTGTTTCTGAAAAGAACAGTGTGACAATTTGACCCTCCGAGATCCGTTGCCGTTCACCCACACCTTTGAATAAAATATCAACCAATGTGACACCCTCAGCCGAATGATATATGTCGGCTGCACCACTGCAATCAGTCCAACCTAGAATCTCCCGCAGAAGAGGGTATCATAAGTTTATTTTATCCATTTATTTATTAGATTGGTGTTTTAACGCCGCACTTAAGAATATTTGGCTCATACCTCAGTAGTTAGCATTACAGCGACGGCAAATCCACGGGTTCATGGGATTATTTCACTTATTTTGTCTGATCATCGCTTAATTGAGTGCTCACGAACTTTCACTTGTTGTTTTAGGTTAATTGTAGTCATATGGTAATATGGCCCTTAAATGACACTGGTCATTTTTCCGGTGTTTACAGTTATTCAGGGATGACATTTCCCTTTTAAATCTTATGGGCTATTAATAGTTCATCTGTGTTTAAGAACTACCACTGAATATTTATCCCTTCCGAGACTGCGGAAGAAATTGTTAAACTTCGGCTATTTCCGGCTGTTTTGCTTCAGCGAACAGGGGTATTCTTGACTCGTACCTCCCTAATTTTAGGTTTGCTAGATTATTGACTCGTACCTTGTTTAAAAGGTTGACGAGATATTCAGCATACATCGTCATTTATATTTATAAGTTAATGATTATATTTATTTATAATGTAAGAGACAACAGATCTTCCAACTTTCCTCGTTTAGGTTTTAATTGCTATAAATAGTTCATCATACCGTCTTAAGATTATATTTCCACAGCTTCTTGCCTCACAGCGCCTTAAGATTTAATTCATGTAGATTTTTGAACGAAACTCGTTCCGTTTTAGCGTTTACACACCGCCCCTTAAACTAGGCTCTATACTTTAAACATGCTTCTGGACACGTATTTACATATGCATGTGGCGAACTCCTGGTCTTGATCATACCGTCTTTAGATTCCATGGAATCTTGACTCGTTCCGTCCTAATATTATTCCGAGGATGTCTTCTCCTCCATATGTACCGCCTTAAGATTCTCCTGAAGGCGCCTCCAGACACGTTAACATTCCGACTAGTATCATCTACCCTGCCACGTAACATTAGCCTACCTGGCACGATCCATCAACCATACGTGGGGTTGACCTGAAGGCCCTGTCCTGACACGTTGCACACGTGGCGTGCAGGTAACGTATGGGACAGATGTGAACCGATCGATGAAAACTACGCCAGATGGGACAGGATACTACCCCAATATGCTGCAAATGTCACACAACTTTAAATAAAACAGCTTCAGATGTACACAAATTTTATTATGAAGTTAGATAATGTAAGAACCTTTCCTTGTGACTTTGTAATATTTTCATGAAAACCCTCGGTCAAATTTGTTTTCCGAAAGTTAAACAGAAACGTACACGATTTGCAGTGACTGGTGAACAACTCATTTCTGGCACAGCATTCACTTATGAACGTAAACATTAACCCAGTATAGTAGTATCCCGGAGAGAGCTGGAGAGATTAGGTGCAACAGTGCTATCTCCAAGACAATTTCCCAAATTCCCTTGTCATGAATAATTCACACGCGCTGGCAAATAATGCCATAAGTGATGCCAAAAGGGGGCTAAACACGATCTCTAACATCTCCGGGGGCCTGTGCACATTGACTGATGGGTAATTGTGTACAGGCTAACATGGGACACTTCCGGCAGAATGGACGCGTATGTAGGCAGAGATCGTAGCGAGCCGCCAGCAGTATCTGTCGTTGAAACCTGTTTCGGGGCTAAGAGAATGTGAATAGATATGAGATAAAAAACTATTAAACGCTGTCCTGGGAACTGATCATTTTTGTCAGCAAATTAGGCTGTTTTTAAAACAGTAACAGTTGTCTTTTGGAGCCCGGTAGGTATAACTGAGATCACACCCGTATTTGTCAAGTGCATTTGCACTTATTATCAATACAGAGGTTCAGCAGTCTGTTTGTCACACGGCAACAATCTCAGATGACGTCACTGGTAACAATACAGACCTAAAATGTCCATTGAGCTGAAAAAATATAACAAAACCTAAATGAAACTATTTTCCTTCAGAGGGTAATGGTATGTGATTTGACACTCTTGAGAGTGTTTTCTTTGCAACCTGATCAGATTTCGTTCTGACAAAAATGCTGGCTTTCAGTACTGACATTATCAAATGTGACGCCTCAATAAATTAGGATTTACAACAGTGTTCACGAAAAGCAGCGTAAAACTGAAAAGCCCATAAGCTCTCCATCCTTTAGCTGACAACTCTCTGCTCTTTAGCCTTTTTTCTGTCCTTGCTCTTAACTGTTTCAGTTTTGCAGACAGTTTTATAGCAAGTTTTGGAAAAAAATTATTTGGTCATGACAACTTAGATTGGACAGAGCTCTGTATATCTATGCCTATGAGGGTCAGTAGATTATTCATATGGAGTTCGGTCAGACTAACGTAGTCAAGGAATATCGAAGGTAAAAGACACCGTGGGGTTGAATGAGATTCCTTTGTGTTTTGTGTTTGTGTTCCTTTGTTTATTTCATCTTCACCAAAATGGCAATGTACTTGACATATCAAAGGAAAAAGAATGCTAGGGTCAGAATGGGGCAAATTTTAAAACTGAAATGTGATTAGCCTCGTTGACCATCCCACAGCCACCACAATGTGCTTCTAGGCAAAGAGCTATTAAGTGCTGTCCGGACTCCAGCGCTGACTGGACACCGCTCATTGTCGTCAAGTTAAAGTATTCTCCGCTGATATGATCAGTGGTCATATTTAATAGAGGAAAGTTATCTTGGATTTCCGATGCTCTTGACTGGAAATGTCAAATAATAATGATAATATTTATTTATTTAGTTATATGCGTATATTTTTACTTCTTTGTAACAAACCACCGTGTATAGCATATATTAAAACTGTACCATGTATACACACATATGTAACTCAGTGTCTATGACAGCCTGTAGTGAAGATGGACATGCCCATGTGCTTGACCAAGCGTTATAACGGCTCGACAAGACAGCCCACGCCTCTCTTACCTATTTCTGGAGAACCTTGCCCAAGTATGACGTCATGGACTGTAGTACACTTGAGTTATGATAGAGTTGTGCGAGCTCGGAGACGGACACAAAATTGATTTGTAATTCAACCTTTAACAACCTATATCTCAGTGGAAAAGTAATCTTAGATCATTTTCTGGACAGTTCGTGCCAAAGGTAAAATCTTTGGTAAGTAACCAGGGATAACGTTATAAAGTGATCAACCCAAAGAGATTTTGTCTATGTACTCCGTGAGGCAATTCATCACACGTCACTGCAAACTTAACTCGGTTTAAGGTGGCGCCAACATGAACAGTCACACCAACATACTTAGTTCATATGAGCCTACATATGGACCACAGTTGTCATTCTGGATACAAACCCCAGTCACCTGGATCCTTTCATTGGTGTTAAAGGAATAAGTCTTTCGGTTTTACGGCAAATTCAAAAAAAATATTCTACTTATATGACGCCTGTCAGTTTTATGGGTGAGTCGGAGAAAGCTACAACACCTCACCATATGACTGACTTAAGGCCCAGCTGAGCAAGTGAAAACTGGATTTGAACCCAGTGCCTCCTTAGTTAAGCACTGTAGACGTCTTCCGATAAAACCCACTTGACTAGGCTAGAAAACTGGACTGTGTAGGTATATATGCTTAGGGTTATTGTGAAATAACCAGGACAGCCATTTCTGTCCCACCCGATATTTTATAAAATATTATCATATATAACCAAGGTTAACAACAATAGGGTCTGCCCAAGTTGAATATATTTCCAATAAAGGGCAAATTATCCCAGTTAGTATTGTTTGTATAATGTTGGCAATGTTGGTATAACGGCGTTAGGGACTGCATAACTCCACTGCACCCTGAAGCAGGGTCGATAGCAGAGGCTATGTTCAAACAACTACCCCAGACAATTTTTAATAGCTCTATTTGTTTGCCCCACTGGGTATTCCCCGAGAGGCTGGCGTCAGATCACACCACCCACTTCTAACCCCCTCCGTCACCCTTGTATTGTGCAGTTCACGAAGCAAACTGCCATCGTGTGTCCACAATTTCTACTCATCTGTTCTTTCTATTTTAAATTTTAAAGTTAATATATGATGGTTAAATATTACAAGCGACTAACCAGTATGGGCCCAGTCGGTTTTCTTTCGCCTGCCATTGTAAATAGATGAAATATCAGCACGTGAGTATGCTGTATGGAAACTTACACAAATATAGAACCGCAAGCAAAATAAGCGAATAACAAATAATGGTTGGGGAAGTATAACGTAGGTAAAGCGTGAAGAAAGCACAAATTATTTGAGTTATCGTCGTCTGAGCCTAGCGAAGAACTTCTGGACATGGGTGTTAACTCTATTCCATGGTTGCCATTTTATCACTGGTGCATGGTCCACACTGCCAGAAACCAGCCGAGACTTAGTTGACACAACATCTTACCAGCCTTTATTTTTGGCCTTATCATGGCTATAATTATAATATTTATTACTGGGCAACACATGTGATTGTGAATTGGAACTATACAACCGGGACCCAGTACACTCCACCTTCTGCGGGATGTATAAAACCGCTCAAAATGCGGTTCAAATAAATCCTTAGCATCTGCTCCTGGGGGTGAAAATGAGTTTACTTCAGCGAAACTATAATTCTTTATTAAAATGCATTTTATTGGAGCTGCGGGTAGAAATTCTGACAGAACTGGCTTAACATACATCATTAAAGGTGTTCACGAACTTCAACGCGTAACACTCCACAAAAAGTGTGAAATGAATATCAAAAATCTAATTTTGACTTTTCAGTGAAATTTGAAAACATCTACAAATAGAATGTCAAAGACTTGATAGTGGATACCACTGTCAACAGTGTAATATGTAATTAAACATGTATTGGTAAAAAATAGGTTTTTCTGTTGCTTACAGGCTGGTCTGCTGGTTACAGGCTTCCTTGCTACTTACAGGCTGCCTTGTTGCTTACAGGCTGTCTCACGAAGCAGCCGGCTACACGTTTTTTCCTCCACACTTTGATAAGGATTGATTACAACGTTTTGAGTGGAGGAGAATTACGCAGAATAGTGGAAGCAGCTTTTTAATACCCGTTCACGGGATCGACTCCTGAGAATTGCCATACGATAAAGAATATTTAAAAGCCTGAGTGTCTACAACACTTAGGGATACGGAGTAGGGCAGGGGATTATTTTCAGACACGTTAGGAAGGTTACAGGGACATGCGCTTTGTGTTAGATAGATAGTCAAAGTTGTTGGCGAATGATATTACGGAAAAATCTGATCATGCCACCTATGTAATATATGGGCACAGGAACAAAGCTTTGCGTACGAGGCATTAAGATATTTGTCCATGCCATATTAACAGTTTATTCCCAATATAAATGCATTGCGTATGCAGAGCAGAAAGTACCTAAAAGCTTGAAAACAGTTTTCAATTACACAGTATAGCTGGATATCGATTCCTACACAACAGCGTGCGCCCGGAGTCGGCCACGCCACTTCGTGAGTCTCTTGACAAACCTGCCGTAACACTGCAGCCGAAACAGCTGAGGGGGATTTGTACACGTGACCTCAGAACTGCGACAAGGGTCGTGCAGCTGTACTGAGCCATGAAGCGTTGGCCATCGGAGCCAACTAGGGCCAGTGTGCTCATGATATAAGGCCCGCTCCTTTCTGGTAACACTTCTACTTGGTTACGGGGATTATAAAGCACCACAGTGACTCTGAATTACTGTTACACTTAACAGTAACCACAAGCCACGTGGGCACGGTAAAACTCATTATTGGTGCATTATAGAGGCAACATGGTAAAGATATAATGATGGTAATAATATTCTATTTTGCACAGGAAGAGACGTGCTGCTATTTGTGTATCCAAATCAGATTTACATACTCTAAATACACCCAATCAAAAATCGAGGGCTAAACATAATACACATTCTCTTAAAACTTGAGCATGTTTTAATGATATCATGCAGATGTCGAAGGACGGTTTAGTGATATATGTTATAGATTTACATGTTTCTAAACTGCAGCAAGATGATGTAACAATGAATATCGCATCGCATATTTCGCACGAGACGCTTATCCAGAAGACAATTTATCCGAGAAATCATTCACAAGAGCAGGTACATCTCGCTATAACTTTTACCGGCTTTCTTCCTTCATGTATAGCTTAAACAACTAATGCAATGCGTGTGAACGTCACTGCATTTTCACATATATTAACATGGAAACATAAACTCGCACTCACCAAATGTTGAGATTATTGTCGGCGTCTCAGGGTATATGGCGCTTTACAGGCCAGCGGCTCTTGATGCTTCGTTTATGTACTTGATCAGCGGAAACCACGGAAAACTGAGTCTGTGCGCAGGAGAAAGTAGTTTATCAGAATTAGATTCCGGATGTTTATAGGTCCGGTACTGAGACCGTATTTCACAATCGTTCTGATTCTTGCTTGTTTAAATTTCAAAAGAAACTGCAAGAGAAAAATTTCCCGGCCTTAAGAAAGAGGGGTAGATCTAGGATTTAACGTATGCACAAAGCCTATTATATTTCCTTCTGCTATTCCAGTGTCTGGTTTTCCCCCAGTTTTCTAGGTCAGCTATACAGTTAACTGAGTAGACATACATGTACGCATGCGAACACACCGAGCGTGGGGATGTCAAGTAGAAGACGCCTTGAACTGAAGATAAGATACGCACTTTACTTTTTTTAGAGCAAAGGAGCATTGATTAATAGGACCTATATCACCAACTATTAGAAAATATTGTGTACACTATTGCAGTATAATACATCTGTGTCAAAAGTGTAGAAAGTATAGACTTTTCAGACATTTAGGCCTAATCGTCTTAAAATTATTCACGAGAAAAGGTGATAATGATAAACTTAAGAATTGCGCCTATAAACTTGATCAGTAAAATTGGAGCAATAAATGCTGTGCCATTCTAGGGTTTATGGCTGACATGACCTTTAAGATAAATTATAACCTAAGGCAAAATGATTTGAAAATTTCACATTTTCTGGAATTCTTTTTAAATTTCATTACTTGCAATGTTGTGAGCCCATTTCCAGCGTAGAAGACCGCGGAGTAGTCCTTACTCGTGTGACTTCCATTGCAGATGTGGCTCTAAGATTATAAGTTGGGCCGTTCAGGTAGAAAAGAGCCTGTAAATGGAGGGTTAAAGACCTCAACCATAAGCTGTCCTCTGTTGGTGAGAAGATAATGCGCACTGACCAGATTTGTCGAGAAGTTCTCTGTATGACGAGTGATGGTGTCTATATATATGCTAGTAGCCCTCACTCCGAGCTTCTCACTAAATAAATTCAGAGAACTGAACTCGTTACAGTTGAACTGTACAACTGGCTGATTGGCCGGGAAAAACGGAAATAGTAACGGATTGCCGGCCATCATTATTGTCTTTAAATCAATCTGTGTAGTTTCTGCTGTCTTGTTTCAAAAATTCGTACAACACCATCTGCAAGCTCAGTGTGTAGTTGAAACGGTATTGACACAGTAACAGATAAGGAGGTTAACTCTCCGGCGTACGTCATGTCCGTGGGAAGGTCTGCCAGCTACATGCGGACGGTCGTGGGTTTCCCCTGGGCTCTGTTCGGTTTCCTGCCGACATAATGCTGGATGCTGTCATATAAGAGAAATAATCTTGAGTACGGCGTAAAATACCCAACAAATGAATAGATAAAAATAGGTTAAATATAATAACCCCTAAAGCAGAGGCTTGTCGTACGCCTTTTGTGGAAAATTATTGAAACAATGAAAACAAAAGTTTAACTTGGGCGGTTGGATTTTTGAAATATCTGAACACAAGAACTACACTTTAAGACACCTTTAAAATGGTAGGCTGCCATTTAGCGAAGCATGGGTGGCTTTACCATACTTCGATGTTGTGACCACCCATGTTGTGACCACCATCGTCGTATGGTATTATGAATAAGGCCGCAAAATTCAACATCTTAATCGTGTATAGTTAATTATAGTGTAGGATATGTCCTATTTTGATAATTTTGAATTTCAAACAGAACATGTTCTTAATGTCAATACAATGGGTCTTCAGCAAAATGTTATAATGTCCTATTTACACATTTGCTTTCAGAAACAACCTTGGTTATAAAATTTTGTTCATAAAGTAGTGTTCAACCGGCTTAAATGTATGGACAGTGTACAACTATAATCTTTAAGACTATGTACAGTGTGGTCTGAGCCCGGCTTCACAACCTTTCAATATGGCGTTAGCAGTATTCACTGACAGTCAGCGACAAGCCAGCATGGGCAGTGACTACTGGAGATAGTTGTTTCTTCAGATCTACTTAGCGGCAAATCTGTATAGGTAGTGAGTACAAGAGGTGGTTTTTGCTTCAGATCTAGTCAGAGACAAGCCTGTATAGGTAGTGACTGGAGGTGGTTGTTGCTTCAGATCTAGTTAGAGACAAGCCTGTATAGGTAGTGAGTACAAGAGGTGGTTGTTGCTTCATATCTAGTTAGCGACATGAGCAGTGACTACTGGAGGTGGTTGTTGCTTCAGATCTAGTTAGCGACAAATCTGTATAGGCAGTGACTGGAGGTGGTTGTAGCTTCATATCTAGTTAGCGACAAATCTGTATAGGTACTGACTACTGGAGATAGTTGTTTCTTCAGATCTACTTAGCGGCAAATCCGTATAGGTAGTGAGTACAAGAGGTGGTTGTTGCTTCAGATCTAGTCAGAGACAAGCCTGTATAGGTACAAGAGGTGGTTTTTGTTTCATATCTAGTTAGCGACATGAGCAGTGACTACTAGAGGTGGTTGTTGCTTCAGATCTAGTTAGCGGCAAATCTGTATAGGTAGTGACTGGAGGTGGTTGTTGCTTCAGATCTAGTCAGAGACAAGCCTGTATAGGTAGTGAGTACAAGAGGTGGTTTTTGCTTCATATCTAGTTAGCGACATGAGCAGTGACTACCAGAGGTGGTTGTTGCTTCAGATCTAGTTAGCGACAAGCCAGCATGGGCAGTGACTACCAGAGGTGGTTATTGCTTCAGATCTAGTTAGTGACAAATCTGTATAGGTAGTGACTACCAGAGGTGGTTGTTGCTTCATATCTAGTTAGCGACAAATCTGTATGTGTAGCGAATAGATCTGAACATAATGATACTTGTTTTGGCATCAAACGCTTCTGTCACAGGTAAACGTAAGCAAATGTGACATGATGACAAATGCTGTGGCAAACTCGAGAGGAGGTATCAGTTGCCACCAGTCAACGAGAGTGCGAATTTACGCCACTTGATGACTATCACGCATGCAAGTCTTCTGCAACAGTTTACCTGGACGGTGGATGGTTATAAAACAGACGTAGTGTGTGTTCATTGATACACATTGCCTAGAACTGGTTTGCCCGAGTGCCTTAGGCATTTATGGTTTCACACGCTTCGCACAGGCTGTATTTCCATTGCTGGCCTTGGTACAAATCACACAGGAATACCTTAAGGTAGGGTGTAAAAAAAAAAGATACAAGAAACGGAAACAGTGATATTCCATGAAACAATCCACTATGTGTTATATACGTATTTTATGACTTTCCCCTACATGGGTACAACAGAATGTCTGGCGTCGGGTGTTCTGGGGGGATGGCAGGGGAGCTAGTCTGCCAGTGACAGAGCTCGGCCTATGTATCATTCATAAGGCCCTGTGTGTCAGAAATAGACTGCTTTAGCATCCAATGGAGACTTCAAACCACAGGAGTACTGTGTGAGTAAGTGAACGTAATCCACTAGGCATTTACAGATCTGCAGGAAACCGGGAGTGATCGAGACTGCCTAAAGAGTAACAAAATAATAATATGAAGAAGATAAAAACAAAAAGTGATATGCTAGGCTTTGTCTAAAATGAGCATAATAATTTTGTTTACGATTTCTTTCTGTAACTGTGTGGATTTTTATTTTGAACTTTGCACGCCATATGCAGTATAATGATCTTTCATTACATCACGATTTTCATAATCGTATTCTGCATTTAATAACCGATTCACTCTATGTTTTGCAAGTTTTTTTACATATAATATTTATAAATTTCATACAAATGCAGTTTATGTAAAACATGCTTTTACATCACAGTACGATAAAAAAGCCAGTAAAGAGCATATATACTGGCTAAACATTTAATAACGTTATACTGGTCTTGAAAACATCTTAAAAACCTTAACACCTTGAACACCTGTTTAGATATAGTTTGAAGGGTGAATCTTGTCTGTCCAGCTGCACTTAAAAACCTGTCGAAGCTTGTAAGCTTGGGAATGTGTTGATTAAAACAAGTAAAGAAAAGGCGGCAATGTTATACGTCTGCCTGGCAATGTTTAACATGAGATTCCCTAAGTCTTACTCACATGTATAATTGTTACATATGTATGTGTGTTGCACGTCTGCGTCCAAACACCACATGTATTTAGCAGGTTGCTACATGTATCTGGCAATTTCCTACAGATATTCGTCAATGTGAGGCATGTGTCTGGCATTGCAATGCTGAAGTTGTTGCAATTCGTTGAGATTCTCCATGGGAATTGTACATGGCGCATATGTCTCCTTACCACATACCGAGTCTTGAATGCATGGTATGTCCGATCCCTGACCGATGAGATCGACTTGTTGGGATCTTCGGGCAAGGCGTTGGACTTCAACCAAGCATTATCAATAGATAAATCTCTTTAGTTTTCTACAGAGAATAAAGAATGAAACTCTTAATACAGGAAGTAAGGAGACATTTAGTAAAGTGGATAAAGGTACAGTTACTGTAGCGTAGTTTACCAAATAGTCTTACATTATGACCGCAGGGTGGCCGCCGGGCATTTTAATCACAGCCAGGTTGAGATAAGCTCCGACCCATCCTCTGATTAAGATCTAATTACACGCAGGTCAGGACACCATCTAACACTTATGGTGATCATATGACAGCCTTATCACTTCCCCGTTCCCTTTGATGTTTGCCTGTTTTATAGGCATTGCGCACTGCTGACAACTTTAAAATGATCTGTTTTGACTGTTTGCGGCAACGTATGATTTCTAGCACGTGATTCACGATTGTTCGCAAAAAGCGAAAATCATACCCATGCAAACAGTACCTTGTCACTCATTTTAAGTGAAAAGGTATGTCAGCATATGCTTTCCGTTAGAATGTATCTCGAGCACTAAATGGCAGTTTAAAAGGCTTATAGCAATGGCCTGCACATACATGTATGCTGCAGGTTTTTAAAGTGGAGACCTATACCACGTATGCAACCGGTAAATGTTCGGCTCTATATCAAGGGTTTAGGCATGGGCAGAAGAAAATGTCAAGACAACCTAAATATCCCGTAAAGTTAATACATTCTACCAGTCATTTGCGTTTACCACCATTTGCAAAGGGCAGATGTTTACGCACTTACAGCGTTTTCAATAAATGTTATGTTTTAAATTAAGAACGTACCTTTCAGCCTGACGGCAGAACGTTTTCTATGGTTAAAATTCTCCCGAGAGAACAGGCGCTACAAAGGTAATCCTCTTCTTAAGATCAGTAAATGGATGCCGCACAACTGGGATTATATCTGCTATGAATGTGCAACAAGCCCGTAAAGCCAAGGGCGACAGCAGAGAGGACAGTACGTAGTTTTACATCGGTGGATTTCAGCGGTTAGTTACTCGTCAGGAAACACTTCATCAGTAATATGCACAAAACCCCAATGGGAGTTATTTTCCTGGACATGACGTCCGATACAGGACAGTAAGGATCAACCAAGCAATTCGTGGTTCTAAGACATCCAACATTCCATCACGACAACGTAGTGCGCGGTGGAACTTCCGCTAAGCTTTTTCACCACGAAGTCGCCTAGCAGATCGTTATAATTGTTGGGCCGGACGGTTGACGCAGCGCGGAGTCATTCCACGGCCAGGCCTTTGTCTCGGCTACCAAGGCGCGTCGAGGGAATTGTCAGATTTGTTATATTGGAACGCCGGGGATGTTTGAGTTTTGGTGTCCGGCACTAGATCGATATACTGTTAAACCTGGAACACAGTTGCAGTTAACAGCTAGCAGATATAGTTAGCCCAGGCCTATAGGGTCATTTGCATTCAGTATGCATTCACCAGTTATCTGCCGCTCCACGTCTATTAATGGCTTACGTGATTCTATATCTCATCTCTTCATTATTAAAGACTGACGTCATTTCTAGGCATCATTCATACACATCTGCTGTTTACCGACATGCCCTAGAAGGAAGATGAGATGGTTTCAGTTGTTTCAATTGGACTAAAACACAATAAAAACAACGTTGCACTATGACTTTGTGAAATGAAATTTATGTGAATCAGCTCAGTTTGCTTGGAAAAAATATCACTTTTTCTACTCTTAACTTTTAAAGAAAAAACAAATGGACGATGACAATGTGGTAGTAGATGTCTGTTTATCCAAAAGTGATAGAGTGATAAAATGACATTTTCACCTGAGTTAATTACTATTATACGCGTTTTAAGAATAAGGGTTAAAATCTCTCAGTGGGCAAGCTACTGAGGTTTCGTTTCTTAAAATTGGCAACTACTCACACTAATTACGTCAAACCATCCAGATTTCGTTCTTTACAAACGATCTCTAATCAACTGCCGTGCAATTACAGTACGACTGCAGACAGCTACAGTACAACTAAATGACCACTATAGTACAACTACAGTGCAACTACAGCACAACTGCTGTACAAATACAATTGCAGTGCAACTATACTTTAACTGGACTACAACAATAGTACAACTGTAATACAAGTAATTACAGCACAACTGCAGACAACTGCAGCACCACTGCGATAAAACTACAGCGCAGCTGCAGTTAAACTAGAGTACATCTGCGCTACAGCAGTAAAACTGGAGTACAACAACAGTGCAACGGCCGGAACAACTGCAGATGAAGTGCAGTAAAACAACTGAAAAGGCCCGGGACACCAAAACATAGACTTGCTCACAAATAAGGACCCATGGTTTACAAGTGGAACGCTGGCGACTGCTAAATTCGTGTCTGTTTTATTTGTATCTAGGAGTGCTCGCTCATTGGGCTCGGGTTTTTGTCGCCGTGTGTGGTTGGTTCCTAATCAACGAGGTCGCAGATGTAACTGTGCCTATCGTTGGTTGGAGTTTCGGCTTTAAGTTAGGGGGTATGTTAAATGAATGTCAAAAAACGGGTGATTTCTTCTTGGCCATCAGGATTCCTCCACTCATAAACGTGATCGCCATTGTGAAAATATAAAATACCTTACGTCCGGCGTTAAACCTCGATCAAATTTTTTGATATACATATTGCCTGATGATGTTGATGTGTAAATTTCTCCACATCAGTAGTGCACCACCATACAAGACGCTTTGCCAGCAAAAATTACGGATAATCTTGGGTCATTTAATATCATAGCAGCATTATACAAAGAACTGTCCGGAAGATTCACATTTTTGGCTGTTCCACTTGCCATGACCCTTGTCGCCCATGACTCCTGTAAGTTAGCTAGACGGGACCGAATTTCATTGGCGAACAAAATATTTTTATTTTCTTCTCAGCCGGTTTCATTTAATGTGATTTGATAGTTTGGAAATGCGTGCCAAGGAAACACATTCCAGTTTGAACCAGAACATCAATAAGTGAAACTGTAGTGCTAGTGTACATTAGCACTGGTAAGCAAATTAGCTTGTTCGAGTATCCTTTAACAAGCTAAAGGCTCGGGGCCCTAGGGTCGCTTTGTGCGGCAAAAAAGGGGGATAATCAAGTTACCTCACAGTGTACACTTATGCGTACATGGCTACCATTCAGAGAACAGAAATGCTAATTTGAGAATCATAACATTTTTCCCGAGGGTCGGTAAGGGTACCTATGTCAACAACGTGGGACTGACACGCTATCGGATTTTGGAACACTGTTGCTCCTTTAACGATCTTCGTTGTCCATCGATCTCAGTGGGCCGGCCAGTTGACCACGCGAGGTTATTGATCCGAGTGGAAAGGGGTTGGATGAATGCCAAACGAGAGCACCCCATCACCCCATTACCCTCAGCCCCACAACCCCCTCTTCCCTTAAGTACACGATTGCTCAGACATTACGGTCGATGTAGAGAAGTTTCCGAAACACGACTGCTCATTTACGGCTGCTGTGTAATAATTACGGGGGTCGCTATATCTGACAGGGAAAAACGGAACTATAAACTTGTCCAATCGGCCGCAACAGAACGGGGATAAACTGTTAAGTGTGGCCCAAAGAGCAGTCAGCTGGAGATTCTTCGTTTCTTTATGTATGACCGATTATTGACGTATAATAGTGGCAAATATCCGGATTTCTCGTCATTTATGGCGCTTTTATGTGGCCATGTTTCCTGTAATTTAGAGACATGTTGGCTAAATAAGCTTTTTAATACTACACAGTTGTGACTCTGAGGTACAATATCAAGAAAAAGGCAAACAGTAAAACTAATTTTCCTCCACTGAGGAGGAGAACAGCAAAAGATATCTTTATTTTTATTTTTTGACATGTTGAGAATAAAATGAGAAACTGTTTAAGTTGTAACAAGTGGGAAAATAAAATTATGTTGCACAGCAAAAGGAATAATAGCCATATGTTTACCTTTCATCAGGGGGCCTCCGTGACCGATGGGGTTAGCACGCTAGTGCAGCGTAATGACACAGAAGCCTCTCACAAATGTGGTCGTTGTGAGTTCAAGCCTAGCTCATGACTGCTTCCTCCCCGGCCGCACGTGGGAAGGTCTGCCAGCATCCTACGGATGGTCGTTAGTTTCCCTCGGGCTCTGCCCGGTTTCCTCCCACCATAATGCTGTCCGCTGTCGTATAAGTGAGCTATTCCTGAGTACGGTGTAAAACACAAATCAGATAAATAAATACACTTTTCACCAGTTTTGTAATTGTGTGTGGGGTAGCCAGATGATCTTACGAGAAAGACCGTACAGGCCTATTATGTATGTCTAAAACTGAATTACTGGGCCTGTAATCATGAAGTTTTTCTACTTACTACTAACTACTTGAATTTGATCAATTCATTTTGAAAATTAAAAATGGGTTGATTTTTACGTTTTGGAAATGAATTCATCGAAGGCGAAGATTTATTTGTTCACTTGTTGGCTTACTTCACTTCCGCTAGTACATCACATCGATGTTCCCCTTTGCAAGGTGCCAGTGTCAGCTTCACAAGAAAGCAAATTAAATATGTTGGGACCGTCTTGTCAGGGCAGAGTGAATTAACGTTGGAAGAGACAGTATACCCTAAGTATACGTATGTTGACAATCATATATCAGGGTTTAATCAACAACAATACATTTTAACAATGAGAAAAGTAAGCAGACGCAGTATTCAAGATTTCGATCAGGTTACGTTATTTGTCTAACGAAATTATTAGTTTCAACCTCCAATCTTGGTAACCTAAGAGTTAGCCCGGGGTGCATGGTCCTTTCCATAATGATACATGCATGTTTATGTCACAAACAAATTGCACGTATCAGAATGTAGCTGCTCAACGTCTGTTGTGTTTGTTGCATTTGTTGCTTCTATTGCATTGTTGCGTCTGTTGCGTTTTGCTGAGTCGGGATAATCAGTTGAAGCTACTTAATACCCTTTCAGTTTATGGAGACAGTATTGAAATCTGTGGACTAGATTATTTCATAATAACCCAGTTGTGGTAACTCTTTTCTAAACAAATAAAATGAATCTCATTTCTGACCTTCACGCAGTCTGTTTAATACGTGGATAATCTCACGTGAGCCATGTGAGCAGAGCAGTTAACAGAACCGTTATCGTTCTGGACCATTTGAAGCAGCTGTGCTAATGAAACCTGCTCTATGAACAGGTAATGACGGTAAAGCAATTAGATACAGAAGAAATCTATTCATGTGAACGCAGAAATACCAAAACGCTTCCCCGGCTTAAGACGCCACACAAGTGTATGGCCGTATGTCCGACTCTACAAAGCCTTTTCTGACTGAAGTCAAACATTCAGAGCTAATAATAATAATAATAATAATAATTATTTATGGCTTATTATAATAAAAATGTATGGTTCCAGAATGTCAAACTCGGTAAACACGATTAACACACCTATTATTCCACTGGAGGGAAAATGTTGGTAAAACAGTTGTTGAAGTGAATGCTCGAGAAGAACGACGATTGTGGTTTAACGCCTCGCTGATAGTATTGTGCCATATCGGAGAATCATTGTGCTTTAAAGTCATAGCCTGTCTCTCAGCCATATCGTGGCGCGTGATGGGTAAGGATGGATTTTACTCCACAATGACAGCATTTCAGGATGTCTGTTTAATTAATTAATTCCTTATCTGGTGAAAACAGAAAACTAACATCGCATAGCCCCAGCTAACCCGCCGCCTCTCCACCGACTTTCGCCTCATTCTGCCTCATTACTCACACAACTTATGACAACTGACCTTAACACCATCTGATATTTGCACATCATGTACATTTCTTAACATCATATATCTATGCATGTATTTATCTATTTATTGGGATTTTTAACACTACACTCTAGAATACTTCGCCGTTGCGATGCCTGCCAATTTTAAGGTTGGAGAAAAGCTCACGGAATTGCACACGCAGATGGCGCTAAATGAGTGCGCCAAATCAACTCAACGAAAGAGATCTCCAAAGAACTTAACGTTTGATCATCTGAACGATGTGACGCGGTGAGCTGAACGCCATCTATAACCAATTAAGTATCGAGAACATTCCAGGCAATAGAAGCTCAGGAGTGTTGCACGACTTCCTGTTCTCGGACCTTTTTCTGATTCTCCTCGAAGGCAACGCAACCAGCGTTCCCAAACAAAACTTCCTCAGACCACGAGGCGACTGTGTTACAACATCAGGTGGCGCGGCACTGACTGTAGGTTGAAGCTAAGAAATACAGAGATGAAAATGACACCAGGAGGTTAAGATTAAGGACACACACGAGGCAATTTGTCATAAATCGTTACAGATGTCACTACTTGGTTATTGATAAACTTACGATTACTGTTTCAATTTGATATTACGTCAAACTGCACCACTGCAGACTGTTTGTTGAGATTCCAGATAGAATTTCAACCAGACAAATAATAATTCAGTTGAAAGCTGAAATCAATTGAAAGAGACAGAAATATCGTGATATGACACAGGCTCACAGGCGACACGAAAGTTGCGACTCATTAAATGATGATTAGTTTGTGATTAAATCCTTCAGACTGTACGTCAAGTGACAAAAGCTGACATGGCAAACTTACATGGATTTACAGAGGGTATGAAACAA
Source organism: Acanthopleura granulata (assembly GCA_016165875.1). Classification (NCBI taxonomy): domain Eukaryota; kingdom Metazoa; phylum Mollusca; class Polyplacophora; order Chitonida; family Chitonidae; genus Acanthopleura; species Acanthopleura granulata. Next base: position 392,662 of record JABBOT010000011.1, read on the forward strand.
ACAAACAAATCCATCTGTAATAACTGATCAACTAGCTAACTAACTAACAAGCTAGTTAACTAGTTTACTAATAAGTATCTCAATCATATCACTGTAACTTAAGGGTAACACTGAATTGTTGTAACTTTACTCAATATTTGAAGTATTTCAGGCATATACCAGTGGCTCAAAAGTGGAGTAATTGAGATTTAACGACCTCAGTGACAATAAATGGTTGGGTGGTTACGCCACACTGGCAGTATTTCAGCCACATCGCGCGCGTGAGAACTGATGAGTAAGAATGTGTGAATGGGGTTGAACGCTATATTGATACTATTTCAGCCATTTATCGTGGCGATAGATGGACAAGTGTGAATGATGAAGGATTTATGAAACATAGGCAGTATTTCATACAAAACGTGCCGAATAAAGGATACGAATTATATATACATTTTAAGTGGCTGTAAAACGATATGAAAAATGTGATGCATTTTCCTTCATCAGTTCTTATTCTACATTCCCATATGGTCATTAGGTGGATAAAGCGCGAGTATGGCGCAATGGCCCAGGACCCTCTCACCAATGAGTTCAAGTCCAGCTCACGCTAGGCTTCTCCGGCCGTATATGGGAAGGTCTGCCAGCAACCTGCGGATGGTCGTGGCTTTCCCCCGGGGCTCTGCTCGGTTTCCTCGCATTATAATGAAGGCAAGTGTAGTATAAGGGAAATATTCTTGAGTAAAAACACCAATGAACTATTCAAATAAGTATTTTGTCATTGTGCATCGTAGAACTTGTCGTGTTAAAACACACGATATTTTACGCAGGTGCCAACCTGACGACCAGTTCACTGTGAAATTCAACAAATTGCATGTTTACGGGAAGAGTTTATTTACGGCTTTTATTTATGTACCAAGACCTATCCTGAGAGTCAGTCCCTGGATGCTTTACAAAAAAGCCAAGGGAATTGTGACTTATTTTCCCCCTCATGATGAAACATTTCAGTGTGAAAACCATTCAGATACGACAGCAAGCCAGTTACTTCTTAAATGTCATGCAAACACTGCTGTCTTCATTAGCCAAGGGAAACAGCCAAGCTGAGCACCAATTCAGCAGACGTTCACAGCCTTTGAAGCGTATAAAAGCCGACCACAAAGACAGTGGCTTGAAAATCGATTATCTGCTGGTTTTCCGCTCAACAGAAAAAAAAACAACAACACTAACTTTTCATCGTTTCACATAGCCCTGTTTCTTCTACAAAGGAATTCCCATCTGCGTCCTTGCCAAAAATAACGGACTTCGGAGGTTTCGGAGTTTACAGGATGGTAATTAAACAGGATGAGGCTAATCAATCTCTCTGACGGCAAATGGTTCTTGTTGCATAACAAGAGAATTTGGAGCAGGTGCGGCCTTCTATGATGGCATTAACCTGTGACAAATATCCCCGCATGTAAGGGGTACCCCAAATATGTTTGGTGAATTACGTGAGGATGAGCATGTGGGGTTTCTCATGCACTGATCACGAACAAATTCTTCCCTCTGTAAATCTGATATTCTGTACCATTACATGCGATTCTGTTACATGTCTTGTAAGACTAAAGGCATCCACCTACAGACGGAAAGACTTGGCATTAACATGCTGTACCACCAACACACAACCAAGTCTCTGTGGTACAGCTTGGCAGATTCTCTCGCCATGCCATTTTCTGATAGAACAGTAGGTACTACATCAAAAGGTTGGGACAAGACGTGAGGCTAAAACATTGCACACATTGCCAACAAAATGCTTCAAAAAATCCTATGCAATTGGAACACTCTTCAGCTACATGTCACTAAATAAATCAGACTAGATGACTAAGCTTTTAATGAACAGCCTTCATCGGCCTGTCAGTCTCAGTAATGTGCCAATTTATTCCCACAACGCTATCGTAGTCGTGCCAAGGCTTCATCACAGGAATCTGGCTTCGTCTCAGTAAGATAAATTGTTCTCATTTTTTCAATTACAATTGGAAAAAAATGGACTCCTGATATTTTTGGAATAAAGGACAATTAAAAAAGTTTCAGTTGCCTCGACCAGGCCTCTACAAAAACCTTGTTGGTTTTTTTATCTCTTGAAGAATAAAAGATTTGATTTGATCTACTGCTAGCTCTGTCTTTTATCTCGTCCATTTCCCCCGAATGGAAAACCTGCAAATGCTTTCAGTGGCACGATCTCTGGGTTGGCTCATGCTACCACCCATCAATCACAAACTGATAAAAAGGTGGGTTGAAGCTCGTCAACAAATCATTTGACCATTGAAGGTTACCCGTGTTATTGTTGCCACTCCGAGACAAAGACTGATCTGAACTGACCAATACTGAATAGAGGTGACAAATACTGAGCTGGCCAATACTGAAATGAGCTGGCCAATACTGAGCAGAGCTGACTAATACTGAGTAGAGCTGACTAATACTGAGCAGAGGTGACTAATACTAAGGTGACCAGTACTGAGCTGACCAATACCGAGTTGAGCTGACAATACTGCGCAAAGCTGACCAGTACTGAGCTGACCAATACCGAGCACAGCTGATCAATAGTGAGCTGACCAATACTAAGCAGATGTGACCAATACTGAGCAGAGCTGACCAGTACTGAGCTGATCAATACTGAGCAGAGCTGATCAATACTAAGATGATAAATACTGATCTGAGCTGACCAATTCTGATCCGAGCTGACCAATTCTGATCCGAGCTGACCAATACTGATCAAAGGTGACCAATACAGAGCTGACCAATACTGCCCTGATTAATTAGGGCTCAATTTTTGGATTCATCCAGCGTGCTTTGAACACGAGTCCTGAATGTATTGCCGGGTTCTGACGCTTTGTTCAGAAACGGTCAAATCAGTTCCGTCTTGTTCTGAAAACGGTTGTCCAGTACGTTACTCATGTACACAATTACTTAGGCGCTTAAAATTATTGTTGGACATTGCCTTTAGAAAGATTAGAGTGTTGACGAGGGAAGACGTGCACATTTTAGCCATCTTGCTAACATATGCTGCCCTTTCTCTACATCAGATACCTCTCTCTGGGAAAATTCATCTTCTAGTCAATGAAGGCCTAACAGAGTCTGATGGTTGGAGTAGTCTGGAAGTCGATGTATATGTCGATTAACTTTGCTAACAAAAACCTGCTATTCGATGTAGGCACAAGGCTATTTGCCATTGGTAGCCGTCTTCTGGTCGTAACAGAAAAAGCGGGCTTTGCTATTTGCATTCGTCTGCTACTTGTACTTGCATTCGTCGCTACTTGCTACTTGCATTCGTCTGCTAGCCAATGTAATGATGCAAGGCTTTGTTATCTTTCTTGCAACAGCCCGTTTACATCAAATACTCTCCATTTCGATAGTAATGTACTAACAGGTCCTGCATATGGCGAATACATCTCTCGCCTGTTACCATTTGTTTGGTACTTTTAAAATGTGATGATGTCAGTCAATGTCACAGGTTTTTGTCAAAAATCCTGTGAGTCGAGGATGGTAAATCAAACGCCTTCACTCATGAGTTTCTAAAATTTACACAAAGTATAAAACACTCTTGTTGACAAATATGGATGCAGCATTCAGAATTTCTGGCGATCAGTATCATAGCTGTATCTAATTCCGCTTGACGCAGGGCTAGGAGCTGTACTTGCATTTATAAACAAATATTTTTTGTTATATCCACGTAGTGCTTTTAAAAACAATTGTGATTGAAGCTTAACATTTGAGATGAGTGTAATGCCCGGAATAACGACTGAAGAGACAAGTCAAATAATAATACCAGTTTTGCATATTATTTAACACCATTTAAATAACATTAATGATACTAAATAAATAATAATAATAATGGGAGAACTGTCTTCTTAAAGTCTTTTGGAGATGGGTTTGCGATAATAGACTTGTAACACGTCATCATGCTCTACGAGAGGTCTACGAATATCGGATTTAACTTAGATTTGATAAATGCGGAAGTCTGTTAGCCGATGTAGGCACAAAAATCTTTGCCAGCGACTTTACTGCTGGTACAATAGTGACGTCTCATAAGTTGCGATTGATATCACTACAGTTTGCTGTTTCTTATTCTACATAGAGCACTATGGATGTGTAGTTTGCCTGAGTCTCAGCATTCTCCTGAACACTTTGAATGAAGCTCTTACTTATAAATACTGGCAAGAGGCCGGGTTTCGCTTATTTCGTGTGACCATTTGTCAGCAGCTGTTAATCTTGTCACCCATACAACTCTCACGCTGTTGTCGTTGCTTTGTTTTTAGTTTATATATTGTAATTTTTTCATATTTGCTTGTGACTCACGCTCTTATGCCGATGTTGCCACAAGGCAGTTTGTCAGCGGACATTACCAGAAGAGACGTTTCTAGCGACAGCCGCCTACAACCCGATGTTGCCACATTGAAAGTTGTTGCTACCGAATGTCGTCTGTAAGCCGAAGTTGCCACAGCTGGAGTTGTTTATTTATTTATTTGATTCATGTTTTACGCTGTTCTCAAGAATATTTGACTTATATGAGCCAGCATTATGGTGGGATGGAACCGGGTAGAGCCCGGCGGAAACCCACCACCATCCGTAGGCTGCTGGCAGGCCTGCCCACGTACGACCGGAGAGGAAGCCAGCATGAGCTGGACTCAAGTTCAGGTCATTACTTCTAGGTTATTGTGCTGCGTTAGCGCGCTAACTGACAGAGCCACAAGGCCCCAGAAGAATTGTTACTTGCGAATGTCGTCTGTATATCGATGTTACAACAAGAGATCTTGCTAGACGGTCTTCTATAGCTGCCCCACCTCTATCTGTCCAGCTGATAGTGTCTTTAGGAAAGCCAGCTCTCATCATCATGTGTTTCTTGGTGGAAGTACGATATTTTATTTAAGATTTATAGCAAAGATGCTGAAGAGATAATAAAATAAACACTCAGTGTTTAAATTTAGTAACTATAGAGAAAGGCCAACGTTTAAATTATTTTAATTAAATTTATGGGTGCTTTTCCACTGTATCTTTGGTGTAGTTGTCTATGTTTGTTTCGTCTTCAGTAAAGTAGTCTTGATATCAGGTACCTCATTCTTGCTTTCGTCATTACCTCGTGAAATAACAGTGCTTTGTATCCACAAATAATGTTGGTATCCCATCAGAGTAGTTGACGTCTCCCTAAATTTCTTCATTCTAACTTTGTCAAGTGAGATCTACTTACTCATTGGTCACTGTGTAGAAGAAGGAAACTCCAATTTTTACCGATGTAGTTTAATTCATTTGTTATGCTTTTTTTACTGGCTTATTGTACACGAAAGATTTTAACGTTAGCTTTCCTGGATGCATTTAGAAAGGATTTATGGAGCAAAAATCCCACGCCTATCGATCAAGAAGATTTTTTTCCGCGGCAAATCTTCAACAAGTTTTAGCGAACAACTGCGTTTTTCCTCACGAAGAAGAAAAACTGTAATTTAATTTCATCACTTTTAAGTGGTGAATTTTAAATCTTTTTTTTTGCCTCCAATCTTGTATTGAAGGACATTTGCTGAAAGTGGAAACAATTTTCCACAGACTCAGTTAAGACAGGAGACATTGTCCGTCATGAATGTAAGTAGACACATGAGCGGTTTTAAATTTGCTATTACAAGTAAGGAAGAAATGTTTCCAGATAAAACTCAGGCCGTCAGTGGACAACATTTTTAAAAATAAAAATCATGAAGATTAATGTGGACGTCTCATTGCAGCATTTGCCCACACAATGGCGTTTCTTTGACACGTAAACCGATCGGCGTCGTGGTAGTGAAGAATTTGTACGGTACTATATAACAGTAAAATAAATATATACATAAATAAACTGAAACGACATAGCTATGTGGTCAAAACTTAAACATTTTTCTAAGCAAAACTGATTCCGACACATACAACTGCGCATTTGCATCGTCTCCGGTGCACTTAACCTCACTTTCCAGTGAGGCAGCACAAGCACTATGTGGTTAATGGGATAGGTCTTCTATATGGAGACATGGCCACGATTCGAAGGAAATAGTATGGAAAGTTAAGTCAATTTCGAAACAAGCAAACAGACAAACATGAGATGTTTTGCCAATAATTTCCTAAATCAGTTTCCGTTGATAGCATTTCTTTTGATAGCATTTGTTTGGAGATTATTGTAAAATGCTGCGACAAGGGAATTGTTTGATAAAAGCGTCCATTAAGATTGTACGGGAACAAGACTGGCTTAAGGGACTTCTAAATCTCTTATCATTATTAATAACTGTAGAAACCCACGTAGTGTTGCTTAGCACTGACGAGACCTGTAATGGCCCTCTTAAGTATGTCCTGTGAACAAATGTTAGCGGAATCCTCAGTGGGCATATTTAGCTGCCAAGTAGCTAATGTATGGTGGACACAGAAGGGACACAAGACGGACAAAGCTTTATGTTCATGGAACTCCTCATCAACTCCTTTGTTCCTCCATGCGTTACAGCCATCATGGCCTAACCGGAGCAGTTACGAGGCGTGGCAGTGAACTTTGATGGGGGAGAGGAGAGGTTAAAATTACAGTTAAAATTACAGTTTGCCTTCAGTCTGAAAAGGAAGTGGACGCAGTTTGCTATCAATCAGGTGTTGTGGTTGTTTGACTATTTCTGGGTAAGGAAAAGGGTAATGAAACGACAGGGAACATTCCTTTCCTTTCTTCCTGTCATCATTGATACATGTAGCTATTTGCTGCTTCTTTTTGCATTGACCTGTCATAAGGTCATAGTCTATATAATTTCTTAATCCTTTCTGAGGTCTTTTTGCATGAGCCTGTTATAAGGTCATACTCTATACTACTTCTTAATCTCGTCTGAGGTTCGTTTTAGAAATTGGCCATGCGATTACTGGCCTACGACATAAATTACGGTAGACTATAGGTAGATGAACCTCTATTCCGACGCCTAGATTCATCTTCGATGGTTGCACTGAAAGGATAGAAATATGTAGATCATTCTGATCACACTCTGCAATTACGTGATTTACTAATTATACTTACACACAACAGTTATAATCGCCATACTTCGCACATGTCGACATGACTGTATATGGGTTTGAAAGACTACCTTGAGCACAATTCTAGTGTATCGTGTACCAGCCTTACATTTATCGAAATATATCTGCGATTCCTAACGTGTTACGCAACAATGAATAAATGTATAAAGTGCACAGTGTATAAAATACATACCACCGATTACCTACAAAATTAATCACAATGTTTGGTTCATACATACCTTGGCACCTTAAGAAACACAAATCTTGCTTTTCATGGGTCTAAATGCACGTGCTAAGCATTGGTAAGAATAATTTGATTAGAAATGAAGTAATTTGTAGAGAATTTGTGCTTCTTTATATATATTTTTACAGTAATAGCCTTTGAAGGTTTCATCGGAAAATGGCCCCATTACAAAGCATATATGCACACGTTCCTAATAAATCCATGCGATAAATCTTACCAAGTGTCAAAACTTATCAGCTGAGTAAATAAAACAACTGGCACGACGAAGATAATAACGGACGGATTTTCTTCATCAGCCTGGCGGATTTCTTTTATCCGCCTGAGGATTAAGGTACCCTTTTGTATCCACGAGTGATTTCAGCTGTACGGGTATTTACAGTTCAAAGACTTAGGTGTATTCTGTAAAAGATAAGTTGTTGTCATCTTTTCCGATGACTGTTAGGAAAATGTTAGTTAATTCTTGATAAACAAATATTTGAGTATAAAATATCTAGTTAAAGCTTTTCTGTTGCGTTGGTTTATAGTCATCTAGTTGGTTCATCTTTAAACATCAATGTGAGAGTGTTGATTGCTGCGTATTTGTTTGATTTCATGCCTTTGTAATTTTCGTTATCACCACTCAATCATTTTCATATAATTGTCGTTATCACCACTCCATCATTTCCATGTAATTGTTGTTATCACCACTCAATTATTAACATGTAATTGTCGTTATCACCAGTCAGTCATTTCCATGGAACTGTCGTTATCACCACTCAATCATTTCCGTGTATCTGTCGTTAACACCACTCAATCATTTCCATGTACTTACTGGTACATCCATGACGCCAACTAACGGAGTTAATTGCTGGATGTTGGATGAATTTTACAGGATTGGTCTCAATACAGATCACAGGATTTGATTTCCATTTCACAAACATTTATTTGTTCTTGTCCTGTGCAGTAACTGCTCAAAATCTGGATTACTGGTTCATGATAAATAAGGGTAAACTGGCTATTAAGACCGCTTTCTGCTGGACAGATCAGTGTCATATAAAGACTGTTTATTGGTTTATGGTGCGAGAAAAATGGATATCTTGAATTAATATTTCTAGCTGTCTCCAATTGTCAAGGTTCTTATTTTTCAGACGCTGGCAAATGTTTACGGCTAAGAGATCTGTTGGTTTGGTGCCTTTAAAGAGCGGATCTTGTCGTCTGCAGTTCATCATACACCGACGCGAACATGAGCCGAGATGATAGATTAAATCTAGATGGAAAAGGAGTCGTGTGCCAAAGGGCAATAGTGCAGAAAGTAGAACTATGGTCGGTCAGGCCTAGCATGGTCTCATCTGACAAAATATCAGGTGGTGCTCGTGAAAATATGATCTAGTGCTCGTCAAAGTGTCAGCTAGTGCTCGTAATATCCGAAATGTCATGGAACTAAGTACCTGCCGTATGACTATACAGCTATGGTCAGTTCGTGATGTTGAAGGAGATTGCGTGGTTGGATATGTGAACAATCGCAAATGATATACATCTTTTTATTCAGGACAAACTATATAAACGCACACATTTCTCGATTTAGATACTAATTTAGTTCACTCAATTCCCCGCGTCTGTCTGTCATCACTGAAGACTGCTGACTGCTTGTCTCTGTACCTATCCATTCTAAATACTTAATTTATTTACCCTCACAGGTGACCAGGGGGCTGGGGTTGAGAGTGGGCTTGGGGGCTCAATGTTTCAATAAATATAATGTATCACTATATCGATAAAACAAATGCATAAATAACTCAATATTCACAAAGCGTCTACACGACGACACTTAACTCTTCAGATCGTCCACGTGGTAGCAACCTACAAACACCAGTGGGGAATGGCTGACATCTTAAACTTTGGAACCTTGGTTTCAGCTTGGCACTAAGCACACGCAAATAAACAAGAAAAAAAAGACACTCTCCCGATGTTATCAGAGTAATGTTGATAACAAAATTAAATCCAAAGTAAAGATATATAATAAAAATTGCTGGCCTGATTTTTTTTCAGACAAATTTTCAGTTTCTGTACGAAAACCTGAAACTATATCTTAAAATCAAATAATACGCACGCATGCGAATTTTGTCTTATTAGTTATATTTCAGAGCTAAGGTTAAATGTTTCATTCCCGACAAGTCAAATGATACCACGAATTGGTCGAATTGGCGACAAGACACCTAAAGCATATTGAATGCAGAGAACTTAAGCAATGAAGTTTAAACTTTATGGCAGAGACGACAGTATGATGGTTAACCAATGAATTCAAGTATCAGATCGGTAGATGTCTTTTAGAAAATTAAACTAGGTAACAGTATTATTATTAGACATTACACTTTCTGTATATAGCACAGTTTCTAGTGCTGAAAATTAGCTGAGACCCATCTGGGTTTCGAACCAACGATCTGATAATCAGGCACCAAATCGTCAACAATACATGTCAACCATCTAGACCACTCGACCACTCGACCAATCAGCCTTTTACAACAGTAGAAGGCAGGTGACCGGTAGACTTTACAGCGAACATGCATTACCCCTCTGATGATCAGAAATGACACAGCTCTCTTAGCTGAATATCAGTACACAAGGCAAGTCTTTCTTATGGATATACAACTTCTTGGATTATCACTTGATAACGATGTTAGTATCTACATCGAAACGTGGTGTTAATAAACCAAGAAGATGTATATCCATAAGAAAGACTTGTCTTGTGTACTTCCACTCCAACTTTTAAATGCCACCCAAACAAGTTGAACATATCAGATTGGTAGATGTCATTTAGAAAGTGAACTTAGGCATTCTCGTTATTAGAGATTTCAGCACTAGAACCTGTGCTATATCCAGAAAGGGTAATGTCTAATAACGATAACACTGATGACAAGTAACGGGTCAAATACGGCCTCCTGTCAATGGGAGACTCTTAAGCCCTACACAAACGGTTTAAATCGCAGAGAAACACATCGTTTTCTGCCGTGATGCTGCAGTGTTTGTGCACAACCTAAGTGCTTTCTAAGCACAGGTGCACTTAGAAGCGTGACATAATCCAAGAAAGAACAAAGGAGCTCATGGCTTTGGAAGGCGGCGCTTTAAGAGTTTCCCATTTACCTCAAGCTTTTATTCTTACTGTTGGTGTAAATACCTAAACAGTAGCCACTTCCAGACCCTCCAGCATCAGGGTAAAAATACAGCCATGTTAATGGCCATGTATTAAACACTAGTTATCACGTTAAGGTGGATTTAAATACAATGGAATCGTAAACGTCATATTAAAGCACATGACGGGTGAATCTTTTGATTCGGTACTAGACTATAGAGTTCCACAGGCCGCTGGCAAGTCTTGTAACGTCCCTCTTAAGGGTCTTTGTGAGGTAATGAGCAAACAAACCACTGTGCACATATTTAGCTATCAAGTAGCTAATGTATGGTGGACACAGAATGGTCAGCATCAGGAAAAAGTCCAAGATTGATTGAACAGTGTGTCCTCCCTTGCTGGCTGGACAGCAACAACGGAATCCCATACTCTGTCGGAGTCATTGTCAGCATTGACGTACGGCTCTGAAGATAGCAAGAGCCTTAACTTTTACGAGTAGGCCAGTCACATAATAACAGGAAAAACGTTATTCTGCAAATCTAGGAAAAATAAGTCATTGTGAGCATTGTTCCAGACAGAATTCCATGTTAACTGTAAACTTCTGAATAACAACGACATCATCAATGGCATAACTAGCTACAATTATCACAACATAAATAAATAGGTTATAGGTGACTACACAACCAATTTGGAAAGATTAGAATTCTCTTCTCACTAATTCATGGCAGCCGTGCTCAAATTAAGAGGCTGTCAAGTAACAGATTTTTATATAAGAGGAAGTTAAAGAGGCAAACATACATGAAAGTCATTGGCAGGCGAGAATACAGTCCAGGCTATCTTGTTTGTTCGTTTGTGTGTTTGGTTGGGGTATAGCGTCTCTCTCAACATGATTTCGGTCATACCACGACCGAGTCTCCTTGCAGCAGACCAGACCCAATGCCGATATATTTACACCTATTATCGAATGCTCGATTAAGTGGTCTTGTAGCAGGGCGGCTCCAGGACTGACGCACAACCTCTGTTAGGTGACTTATACCGCCCCTCCTCCCTCCTCTCTACAAAGCGCGTAGAACGAGGATTTGAAAATTGTCAGTTTTGTAGTTTTAGGCGTGACCAAAGCTGGAAATGAACCCGTGTCTCCCGGTTAGAGACCACACTCGGCTATAAAACTGTGGTTAGTTGCAAAGATTAAGTCGATTTGCTGTCACAAAATGTCGATTTACCACCAACAGATCTATATATTGCTAACACACGTGCCCGATTTAACAGAAATATGCCAACATAATACTAACACACCTTGTTGACTTACTAGCACTTCACTGACACAATGATAACACCCGTCGGTGATTTACCAACAACAGACCTACATTTTTTTAACACACATTGCTGATTTGCCACCAACTTGCACACATATGCTAACACATGTTGTCCATTCACCTACAACATGCCTACACAATGCGAATGCACTTTGCCCATTTAAGAACATGTGACACACATTGTCGATTTACCAACAACACTAGCTCACGTTATCCTTTTCCCAGGAATAGACTTACACAATCCTAACGCACAATGTTCGTTGGTGATATCCTGGAAGGCACCTCCTAAAGCTGTTTAGTGTTATTGCTGTAACCCAGTACAACGATGAGGAAGTGGCTTACTCTACTTACGTCGCTTCAAGCGATTACAAATTTTAGACGCACAAAGTTCGTTCATAAAAGGAAGCCTCTTTGCCTTTTAATAAACCAGTGTGTCTTTTAAGAGTCGGTTAAAGACAGTGGTAATGTTATCGTCCTCAATGACACCACAAATATAATCGGACTGCATATTTGCGCGTAAGCTCTTCCTCTCTATGGCTAAATGCGATTTTACGATTTTTTTTGATGAAAAAAAAAATGCCCTCCTCATGCAGAACTACTTTTTGTATCGGTAATGGAAATCGCTCGTACTCAATATTTAGGAAGCTACAATATTTGTAGGTTATAATTCGGGAACACACGGCAAATATAGCAGTATTTTTATGGCTGAACGTTATAACAGTGTTAATCGGCCCTCCAAGGCGACGTTATTCTCATTACATCCCATCTGACCTTTGCCTGTGAGGCCCCGGGCTCGAATCCAACTCAGGCCGGAACAGCAGAAGATTTAAGTCAGGATTTTTGTGTTGAGATTTCCAAGAGTCCAGTGTCTACTACATTAACTTGACCTCCAATATATAGATGTACGCACAGATTGTTTAAACTTCATTTCCTCATCTACCTGAAGTATTCAATTTTATGAGAAATGACAAATGACAAATTACCTGATGACGTCAGTTGCGAAAACATTTGGTAGATTATCGGTGTGTAATGAAAAAACACGTAGCATTCCAGTGTACGTCTAACCTGCCTGTAATTCCTCAAGACGATTTTTAGAGCGTTGAATCGGACACGCTGGATGGAATGCCATGGACTCGTGTTAAGTAAAGTTAACTACGCAGACACCGAATCATCAATGTATTGAGGCAAGAAACAATTGACAACAACGGCCATGCTGTGAACCATCAACGCACAAGAATGCCTTTCAGGGAAGTCATGTACTTATAGGGCCACGGGGGTGCTAGCAAGGATTCCGCTGGTGTAAATGATGGGATAATGGTTGAGAGTAGATCACAGATGTGACCTCGGGGGGAACGGACCCTTACACAACCTTTCAGAACTGGCTTCATGGCCGTTTTTATGGAGTTTAGAAACCATTTCCAACCGGATGGCGTCAACGAAAATGTAAGCGTCAAGCCCGACATTCTTATAATCACAAAACCATTCCCAAAAGTCACACATTAATGTAGAATTACAATGGCATAATAATGTTGCCAAGCACATGATCATAGGCGGGGAGTTGAATCCTAGATGTGTAATGTAATCGTTGTTTGGCGCCATGTCAAGGGAGATATACACCCGATGTTTGGACTTTAGACCCTGTAATGGTTATATATGTCTTACTTGTCTTTAGTGGAGTGGGACAGTAAGGCACATCTGTGAAATATCTACACCGAAATTGACCTTTAGTTTCTGTTAGCATTATGGTTCAGATAATTCTTGTTTTTCATTATGACTTTTCTTTACTGGTACATGATTATAATTATGAAACTTTTTTTACCACGAGCAAGATTATGAAACCTACGCTAAACTACTTTGTAAACATGTGCTCCATTGGCTGATGATAAAAGTGTATATCATAGTTATAGCACACGCCTTTGCAGAGAGCCTATGCACCAGTTATAAATGTCCGAAAGGTAAAATAGAATACAGGATAAAAACTTAAACACCTTCCTATAATATAAGACAAACAGTCACCCTTATAACTTAATTATGGCCGCAGTGTGTTAACAGGTATTTTTATTATTCACCACAGGTATAATTAGAAACCGTGTTCACAGAAAGTAAAGCATGGCGGGAATAAAGTCACAAAAGGCTTGATCTATTCCGGGGGACTACAAGTATGTAAAATGGCCCTGGTGGTAGGTGAATTATAAGTAAATAATAACAGAGTAAACGGTTTACTCTGTTAAAAAACACAAAGCAGTGTCACGTGCCAAAAGAATTGCTGTGGTGCATGGCTTGGAGACATTTATATGTTTGAAAGGAAGTCAAAATTGTAATCTTTTATTTTGGACTTAAACAGAGAAAGTAAGTCGATAGATCCGAGCGAAATCGGTAGCCTGTTCCATTCCCGGGGGTCACATTTTACAGGTTGGAAGAGTGGAGGGGTCTAGATAGTTTAAGACATTGTGCTCTGGTTGGATAATTGTACATATCTGATTGTTTTCGAAACATGTTACGGCAGTTCAGAGGTATTTTATAGGGGTAATATATATTTATGAGTATAGTTCAGAATAGGGGAAATTAAAGTGATGTAAAGTATTAACAGAGTGGGTTTGTTTATGAAGTGTTTAATATGGTGAATTATGCCAATGTTGCGAGATAATTGTTTGCATATATAACTGATATGGGATGTCCAGGAGAGTTTGTTGTTAAACATTATATCCCAAAATTTAAATTCGGAAACATAATCTATAACTGACCCTTTCATGGAAAACCGAGGAATGTCCTTAGGAGGAGAGGATACTGGTCCGATGACCATACATTTGGTTTTATTAACGTCTAACGATAGAATGTTTGAAATCATCCAGTCTCGAATCTTTTGGAGTTCAGCTGGTAGTGACTGCTTCGTTTATATTTCTGGATGAGATACACACACTTGTATCGTCGGCGAATAATACATATTTCAGTACAGTAGAGGCATTATTTATGTCGTTGATATAGCAAAGAAATAAGATGGGCCCTAAGATGGATACCTGTGGGACTCCGCAGTCAACATGGGCGAAAGAGGAAACTAGATGAAAATGGTATTTGGACAATTGGGCAATTGTATCTTTATTCTACCCGTTCGAGACCATTACAAGTATGATCGACCGAGATGTAAATCGCGAGTAAATAAAATGAAATGGTATCATTACACAATATCATGGATTACATTTAGCTGTAGAAAGTATCAAATTGAACAAAATACTACGGTATCTAAAAATGATATATACCGGTCTGGTAAAAAAAAAACAAAACAAAAACGAAAACAACAACATCAAAATCACAAAAAACAAACAAACAGTAACGTGAAATGAAAATAATGAATGAAAGGAAAGAGGATGGCGAAATTAGTCCACGATTCAGAATGTAGCCGTCCAATATCTCTGTGTCCATCATTTCTGTACATGCAATTGCTCTGTAGTAATCCCACCTGTACCCTGGCAACTTCCCCTCCGACTGTTTACTCTAGAGATGAGGCAGTTCGTATCAGTATTTCCTTTCGAAATAATAAAGTTTTTGTAGCGCTAGCTCTCGAGACAACATAGTTAGGGATATCACACGTCAAAGATAAAAGGTAACAGTAAGTATATTTGCAATTCGCGTCGTTCCTCAGAAAGACCGAGTCGCCTATCCCGCACTAAAAGAAGACATTAACAACATGGCGCATCATGTGTACTTCCCAGAGGGTCTAACTGTTCAGAGAATCGTCTATCGCATTACCTCACTTCCAGAGCTCCCAGGGTCAGACAAGTCTCTGTGGGTAGGCGAATAAGCGGTTATGGTTGTCTTTCTACCTACCGCAAGGAGAAGTTTGGCAGTATGTCTCTTACATTGTACGTGAGAAATGTATGCAGACCTTTGAACACGCGATACTGCAGAGGAAAATGCGATGAACTTATTCTACAGGGTATAAAGTTTATTTTGTGAAACACCTGGGGAATATTTGGGAGCGCTCGAATTCCTTTTGATTACCATTTATTACTCTGTCTATCAGCTCTTGCTTGAAACATGTTCTAATAAGACCTATGCCTGCTACTAAAATGTGCTGGAGGAATCCAGCTTATACAAAAGTCCAGCTCAATGTTACATCCTGCTAAGATCATAGCATGAAGTCACCAGCCATCCCCCAACAACTTTTCTTGCTTTCCCAGGGTTTATCTGGAGGTGGTTGATTACATATACACTTGGGACGACATTGTACAAGAGACGATACGCATGTAAATGCTCCATCAACGTTCCTCTTGCAACACCCCGGGTCTAACTTTGTCAGCGCCGAGGCACACAGTTAATGTCAGCACCAATTTACGCAGTAAATGGCACTGCTATACGCTAGATCAGGCGAGAAGAAAAGGTAGGAGTGCTGAATAAAAGGTAACGTACAATCAACAGTTCCTGGTAAGGCTCTGCGTGCAGTCCCAAACGACGCAAGGGTAAACACAGGCCATACTGATGCTGGTAGATAATGGCTGATCGAGATGCAGCAAAATCAGCGAACAAAGCCTTGTGTCCAGCTTGCCCGCCATTCCCTTGCTCAATCCCGCAGCCGTCACTACAGACGGGTGATGTCGCGCGCAGACATAAAAGACGGATTGTTTGACTCGCTGGCACACTGATTGTTGGGGAACCTCATTTCAGGCTGCCTTCCTAGTTGCCTTCTAAACAAACTCAGAGCTGATTTACAATGGGTCGTTATCCAAAGTTACGCTGATGAGGCGCAATGAGGCGCACTCACCAGGTTGTCTGCAGCCTACACAGACGGAACTGAAGTCACCAGGCCAGCCGTATGATGATTATCTATTATTACCAACTTCCATTTTTGATGGCATTGTTATCGAGGTAATGTATACAAGAATTCATGAGAATAATGAACCAGCTCAAGCGTGTACGGTACTGTGTTGTTGGCCTGGCGGCTGTTATCAGTGATCACGGCCACTGTAGCAACAAATACGATCGAGTTTTGAACTTGTCGAAGACATGAACATCGCAAATACATGTTCAGCTGTCTTCTGGCGTACGTACTTGCATCTGGTTTTTGCAGCGATTGAAACAAGATCAATACTGCCTGTTGCTAGCAAACATGCTATAATCATCCATAGTGTGTACAAAAATAGGATACTGAGTTTTCTGTTCTTACCAATCATATGTAGTGTGTACTCAAATAGGGTACTGCGTTTGCTGTTCTTAAGAATCATATATAGTGTGTATAGAGTATGGGGTTTTGTTGTTCTTAACAATCATCCATAGTGTGTACACAAATAGGGTATTGGGTTCGCTATTCTTATTAATCATACACAGTGTTTACTCAAACAGGATACTGAGTTTGCTGTTCTTAACAATCATATAGAGTGTGTACTTAAACAGAGTATGGGGTTTTGTTGTTCTTAATAATCATATATAGTGTGTACACAAATAGGGTATTGGGTTTGCTCTTCTTAATAATTATCCATAGTGTGTGCTCACATAGGGTATTGGATTTGCTATTCTTAATGCTCACATGCAGTGTGTACTCAAACAGGATACTGAGTTTGCTGTTTTTAATAATCGCATACAGTGTGTACAAAAATAGGGTATTGGGTTTTGCTGTTCTTAATAATCATATATAGTGTGTGCTCAAATAGGGTATTGGGTTTTGTTGTTCTTAATAATCATCCATAGTGTGCACTCAAATATGGTACTGGGTGTGCTGTTCTCAAAATTTAAAGACATTTAGCCTGCCAATTTTACCCCAAACTCAACTTTTATATTCAAGTCTTACTTGTAAGGTCCACTATGTTGTTTTAATCAGGTTCTAATCCGAGAAGGTGATCGTCTGCACTAAGGTTTTCTGATCTGGGATGATAACCGCCTGCTCCAGCAGGTTATAACCCGAGACGATGATCGTCTATACTAACGTTTTCTAATCTGGGATGATAACCGCCTGCTCTAATAAGTTCTAATCCGAGAAGATGATCGTCTGTACTAACAGGTTTTAATCCGAGATGATGGCCGTCTGTGCGAACGTTTTGTAATCAGAGGTTAATGATCGCCTGCTCTAACAGGTTCTAATTAAAGGGAATGATCGTCCGTACTAAGTTACTGGATCTAGTTACAACGTTTTTCCAGCTAGTAATGATGAGAGCAGCTGTGCAACACGCTTTGGGTAATCAGCCATTTCCCATTCACTTTACTTGATTTTCTGTCTGATTGATGTTTTACGCCGTATCCAAGGGTATTTCACCTATACGACGACAGCCGGCAGTATGGTGAGAGAAAACCGGGTAGAGTCCGGAGAAAACCTACAATCATCCGCGGGTTGCTGGCAGACCTTCCCGCGGAAGTCTGCTTGAGCTGGAACTCACAGCATTCGCATTGGTGAGAAGCTCCTGAGTTATTTTTACTGCGTTAGCACTCTAAACTACTTGGCCACGGAGAACTCTATTCAGTACAGAGCATGTGGGAATCGCTGTGCTGATAACAAACAAGGCCCCATTCCTGAATTGAGTTTCTATTATCATCAGAAATTTCCTAACGTATGGAGGGGATTTCCGGTGTTGCGGTTGTAAATAACGATGGGAGACAGATGACTCCAGAAGCCCAATATTGTAATGTCAGTATTGCGTGATCCAAGTGACTGCAGTTCGTTTTGCTGCAAAACCTTACTGGTGTTACCCCATCAGCATGGTTAGATCTACTACTATCCCATTCTCAATCCACTTCCTTTTGTTCAACTGTTTGGCTACCGATAGTTTATTTTTGTCATAAGAATTAAACTCTTGGAAACATTTTAGTGTGAAATTCAGCGTGACTAGTTTAGGGGCATGGAAAATGACAACTGCACGTTAAATGACACGTAGACAGTGTTAATAAATGATGAAAGGTTGGCGTCATTTGAAATGAATAATGCATTACTTTTAAAGAGTTACGACATTGGCGATTCGTCTCCGAAAGCAATCTCTAACATAATCTTTCCTGGAATTCTGCGGGATCATAAGTGCGAGTTCTTGTCGCATGAATTATTCAGACAAGAGACAGTGCAGCCAGGACGTCGTAGCTTCGACACATGAGAGATAACGGTTACTCGAGAACGCCATGACAGTTCTGTGCGTGTTACGTAAGTCGTTAACACAGAAGCCAGATTGAGTCACACAATATAAGGGGAACGCTCTGTCATTCTTAACAGCTAAACACATGTACCTGATGTATGTGGTTTTTGTCACGTGACGAAGAGAAGTCCTTAGAATGTATAATATACTGTGCATTTGCGACAGGGCGAGCCCATGTCGCCCAAGTTCTGCCACTACTGGAGTATCATGCCGAATACACCAGACAGGACAAACCACCCAGTCACGATATGCTGACACCGGGCCAAATTGCCCTATTTCCTTGTTTTAACCTCTCAGTGCTGAGCGCCAATCGAGGTAGCAGCAATTGCCATCTTTAAAGTCTAAGGTATGTCCCAACTCTGTTGCATTTAAGCTCATACTGATTTTACGTCAGAAAGCGTGACAAATTTTGTCACGAGTAAATGAAATATATTTGAGTGTGACATAGTACACCAATTTACTAAAAACAAGTAGAGAAAGAAATAAACAGGCCTTGTGGCACACATGTGTGTGACAAGTTTCCATCATGTTTGGTCGCACTCCCGCCTGTTGGGTCAGGTATTCATCAAGCACAATGGGGGTGCCAGATCAATGACGGCAACACCCGTTCTCCTAACAAGACTCGACACAAAATCAACAAAACGCTAAGAAAGTACATCAAACAAAATTTAGCCAACAATTTTCGCTGACGCCAGAAAGGGGCAATGGTATTCTGGTTGCAAGTGTCAGAGATTCTTTACACTCAATCCATTTTTACTCAGGACGTAATTGTACTAAATGCTTCCTTTATGCAGAGTGAAAGAGTTTGCTTGGATAACCTTGACACACTAATTTTTGTCGTAATAACTAGAGAGATTACTTAAGTCGCCTCACAAAAACCAGGATGTAACAAACATTACAAGATGGGATGTATAAACTCTATTCAGGACGTTTAGGTGTAAGGGATAAGTAAAATCCCCAGCACATGATTCACACAAGCCAATAACATTGTTCTATCATCCCTAAATACTTGCAGACAACATATTTTACTTCACTACACCTGACTAAACTGACAAACAGTACCAGAGAAAGCGTGTGTATCATACCAATTTCCACCTTAGTCTCTATGGTGCAAACGGCATTGTTTATATAGTCTATAGGATAGACTAACACGTCTACCATCCAACCCAGTGCAGTTGTTCACCCATCCCAAGTGAAAACTTTTCATTCTGTGTTAAACACTTAAATAACTCTCTTCCATTGGTACACGTTGGCCAAAGTTCGGATTTCACCATTTACCTCTGACCACTTGCCATCTATCACACTGTCGTTGCTGTTTACACGGTTAAACTCTTTATACTTTAGTTTTATGTTTTATGTGAATAAACGTTAACCGCTCTGACAATCAATGAGAAGAGCGTGTTTTCAATTCAGCCTAACCGGCTAATTAACCTTTGTCTTAATAATGATAATCTTCCGTGACTATTGAGAAACATTCTCCCTTTTTAAAATTGTATTGATAATTTTCATTTTGTCCTCTAGAAAACCGTGTGTTTTTATATGTGATCGCATTATATGTTCTGTGGCATCACACAGAGCCTTGCCCATTGGATGATGTCCTGTTAGTCTGCATTCATAATGACCACATTATGACGTCGATGTCTTGCCATCATAGATGACGATGTCTTCATTTGGAACTGTTTTGCTTTGCAAAACACATATCCAAACGGCTTAATTTCCGAATTCTTCGACGATATCGTGGATAACGATGGAAGGGAGTCACACAGCTGCATATGACTTCATTATGGCACCGATGTCTTGGGATCTGTTACAGAGTGCCATAGTAGATAACTAAATTATGACATTGATGTCTTGCCATCATAGATGACGACATTATGAAACCGATGCCCTGGACCCTGTTAGAGAAAGCTGTTATCGAAATAGAAAATGGTGATTCGAAGTGCAAAATGATAACATGATACAATGTTAAGGTGTTGAGGTCAGCCAAAGTATCCCTGACAGCTATAGTCTCTGAAATCTAACATATATTTTTCCACACTTACTAACTTACTCCAGCAGATATCGTTATCATTTGGTCAGTCGAACCTAAACCGCTGTTCACACAACCGAAGCTAATGCACATCAGACAATTTTATCATAGTTCAAACTGGTGTAACGCTCAATGGAATGAGGGTTTATTTGAAACCGTTTTAGTTATCTTATATCTATACAACAAAGATGAGATGTAAAATCTTTTCAAAGATGCCATTATCAGAAGATATATAAATAACTATTTTAAAGACTTTAGTTCGGGTAATTTTGATGACTTTAAAACATTGTCTTTGCTTGGAACTGTTTTGCTTTTCAAGGCACCAACCTAAAATGGTTTAATTTCCAATTTCTTGCAAAGATATCGCGCTGCTCCCGCCGGGATAACGATGAAAGGAAGGCACACAATCTCAAATGTTTTTTATAGATGTTTAATACATTTATCTTTATCCTGAATGATGTTTAGGTGTTCAAGCGACATAAAGCCTCCTGTCTGTTTTCTTTGAACGCTTGACATTTTCTTCCTGGCAGTATCTTCAATTATTTTCTCGGACCCGATGAACCTTTTGGACATTAGTTATGGATGGAATGACGCGGATAAATGATTCACGAAAACGCCGAAAAGGCCATTTTACAACTATCTGAAGGTCGGGTTTTGCGTTTTGTTGAAGCGGACTCCTCCGGGAGATGGGGAACACTACATGGAAAATTGTTCGGTTGACAGATCATAAATTATTCATAAGTACAAATGAATTTCGGCCAGGGGCTAAATATAGCATAAAATCAGTAATGGCTCCTGTACACCTATCCCGCGAGTCATTATCACCGTATTCTGATTTCTGATCGGCAAAGGAACGGTTTTCATCGCTGCCTTGTCCAATAGGACAAGCTTTACACATCGTAGTCTGAGGATCTCGGTTCAACACCCAGCTGGGACGTGTTGATGAAATCTTGCTATTTCTTGATCTTGGTTCCTGCTGATGAAAGCAAATTTGTCAAGTTGCTCAGTACAAAAAAGAACTTTGGCGTCTCAAGGGAGAAAGCAATACTTACTGAGTGTCCCTTTGACAGGAATCATCACCCCAGAGAGGTACTCGAGATTTAATTGTTCGGAAGAGATGCAATAACCAGCTAGAGTGCGTTGGGATGGCATACTTTGGCTTTTCCATCTTGTAAATTGTGAAGCGGATATTAAACCCCATAAGATATAGTAGCATCTGGACTACTCAAGATGTGCCCTAGACATCATTTCAAAATGATAACATCTTATGCTCATTTTATATCTGTACAGGAAACTAAAAAAAGGAAAACACGGAGAAACTATCTTCGTGGTAAATACGCAGAAAGCCCTTACAGTTTTTGCTAACATCACGCTAGCCTACATTTACAGCATTTCTACCGCCACGACATTTACCTACGTTTAACACAGTTCTGACATCACCACACTTACCCATATTTGCCACAGTTCTGCCATCAACACACTTACCAACGTTTACCACAGTTCTGCCATCACCACACTTATCCACATTTACCACAGTTCTGCCATCACCACACTTATCCACATTTAACACAGTTCTGCCATCACCACACTTATCCACATTTACCACAGTTCTGCAATCACCACACTTATCCACATTTACCACAGTTCTTTCATCACCACACTTATCCACATTTACCACAGTTCTGCCATCACCACACTTACCCACATTTACCACAGTTCTGCCATCACCACGCTTATCCACATTTACCACAGTTCTGCAATCACCACACTTATCCACATTTACCACAGTTCTTTCATCACCACACTTATCCACATTTACCACAGTTCTGCCATCACCACACTTACCCACATTTACCACAGTTCTGACATCACCACACTTACCCACATTTACCACAGTTCTGCCATCACCACCCTTATCCACATTTACCACAGTTCTGCCATCACCACACTTACCCACATTTACCACAGTTCTTTCATCACCACACTTATCCACATTTACCACAGTTCTTTCATCACCACACTTATCCACATTTACCACAGTTCTGCCATCACCAAACGTACCCACATTTACCACAGTTCTGCCATCACCACACTTACCCACATTTACCACAGTTCTGCCATCACCACGCTTACCCACATTTACCACAGTTCTGCCATCACCACACTTACCCACATTTACCACAGTTCTGCCATCACCACGCTTACCCACATTTACCACAGTTCTGCAATCACCACACTTATCCACATTTACCACAGTTCTGCCATCACCACGCTTACCCACATTTACCACATTTCTGCCATCACCACGCTTACCCACATTTACCACAGTTCTGCCATCACCACACTTATCCACATTTACCACAGTTCTTTCATCACCACACTTATCCACATTTACCACAGTTCTGCCATCACCACACTTACCCACATTTACCACAGTTCTGCAATCACCACACTTATCCACATTTACCACAGTTCTGCCATCACCACACTTACCCACATTTACCACAGTTCTGCCATCACCACGCTTACCCACATTTACCACAGTTCTGCCATCACCACGCTTACCCACATTTACCACAGTTCTGCAATCACCACACTTATCCACATTTACCACAGTTCTGCCATCACCACACTTATCCACATTTACCACAGTTCTGCCATCACCACACTTATCCACATTTACCACAGTTCTGCCATCACCACACTTATCCACATTTACCACAGTTCTGCAATCACCACACTTATCCACATTTACCACAGTTCTGCCATCACCAAACGTACCCACATTTACCACAGTTCTGCCATCACCACACTTACCCACATTTACCACAGTTCTGCCATCACCACGCTGCCACAACTGACAAAACTGACCCTGAACAACCTCTACAACCGACCATTTTACACATCTGTACAAGGCCTTGATTGAATTCATGACCAATCCCAGCGGTACCCTCTAAGTCCTTGACGGGACGATCTATTCTGCTCGACACCGGTTTATTTCCGTATAATGGACATATCCCGTCGACCAGTATAGAGTATCAGCTTTGTTTGATGGGGAAGGCCAGCACGATGCAGACGTCAAGCTTGCCGTTTGCACAAACACATCCATCATACTTATGAAGACTGTTAGATTCCATCGGTATTACCTCCAGCCAGAGTGTATTTTCAAAAAACCTTTATTAAAGCAGTGGACAAAGTCTTTATCATTGGACAATGCCAATATTTCCTCAGAAAGTGAGTTAATGAAATGTCCGATGAGTATAAAGAAAAGGTGGAAGAAACAGCATGGAACAGACCCACGTTATGATGACAATGTAGTTTCTGCTATTTCATCCGAAATGACCATTTAGTTAAATAATTCATTGATTGATGTATTGAATATTAGGTTGGACCGAAATACCAATTCATGTGTGTAAGAGAAACTTTTCATACAACTATTGTATCTATTTATTTATTTATTCGTTTGTTTATTTATTTAATTGGGCCCCAAAGCTGTATTTTAAAAATTTCACTTATACGACGGCTCTAATTTGTATTTGTAGATGGAAGCGGAGACCCAGAGTGAACCACGAACATTTGGCAAGTAACTGGGGAACTTGTGTACGATATTTTGGCGCATAGCAAATGGTCTTCGTTGAGCCTCAAGTACTCTGACCTAATCGGCCGTATGGTAGCTGTTCATCTGAACCGAACCGGCCACGAAGCGGCCTAGTGAGGACAGAGTAGCCTAATCTGCTAATGAACGACCACCTCGCGTGTCCTAGCCATGTAAAGACTTGCAGGGCCACTGGACTGCGGTCAGTTGAAATAAAGTTAACTTGACTCACAGTCTAGTTTGTCCAGGAAAGATTTGTTTCGGTTGGTATTTTACTGAGAAATGTTTGGCCCTATGCGTCTGTGTATTAAAATAGTGTATAACAAAATAAAATAGTGAAGTGTAAGAGATCACAATAATTGTTTTTCGAGAAAATGAAATAATTTTGTTCTCGAAACACCGTCCTGCAAATGCATATGCAGTTAGAACAATGTCTTCAGGCAACTTAGTGTTTGGTTTTACGGCCTTCAGGTCAATATGTCTGATTCTTTGAATATGTCTTCTGACAAATATCGAAAATTTTTAGACAAATTTAGTGTCTGTTTAGGAAGTTAATTTTCTTGATAAACAAAATACCATGACATTTCAACGCGGAATCTATTTTCACCTGGTATTTAGCGCTATTCCATCGCTCTCTGTACTTTCTGGCCTGGTTTGCTCATATCTCTTTGTACTTGGTTTAACATTTTTGTCATCATATTCAATAAACCAGTTTATTTTCTTGCTATACCGACAGAACACTGTCCTCATGCTGGTTCTCTTATGTCTGGGTAAGCCTATTATACACTTGATCGGTGAGGTCGCGAGCTCAAATCTGGAATTCTCTGCTTTGGTTGAGGCTTTATGTCAGGATATTTGTCACAATGCTAGCAAATAAGCGGTGGTTTACTTCGGGCACCCGGCTTCCCCTAGAAATAAATCTGACAGCCGTCAAATAAATGAAAAGGTTATTGAGTTGGGCATTAATCCAAGAACTAAATAAACATTTTACGGAGTCAATCGTCCTGGGACGTGCATGTTGATCCTCGGAAAGATCTGCAAATATATAACGGAAGCATTTTTTTGGCCAGATTTACAGTTCCATGTAATAGATGCAAAGCATGGTCAATGAAGTACACAATTCAAATCAATTTATGCGATACACAAATCGGCCGTAAACCGGTGGAGTTACACTGGTGCAGCATATTATACAATCTCTCCATTTTCTTATGTGATACGGAAGACAAGCAGTGATGAAATGTCAATAGCAGGAGCTCGCTATAGCAACAGGATGGTAAGTCCACATCACGCTTTAGCCATTATTCTGTTGAGGAAACGAGATTTCTGTATTGATCTGATAACATGTTTCCTGTTTATTTCCCATGTGTAGGCCTATAACAGTGTTTTCTTTGCAAAAGCACTGCCTCACACTATAGGTTCTTAGGGTCCAACCGGAAGAACACATGGTTATCCCAGGGGCAATGTTTATTTGTGGATAAGTGTACTATAACCATGGTGGTCTCGTATTGCAAGACCATTTCAAGCACGTAGCCACTGGTCGCGTTAATTTAACTCTCCCGGCAGCCATTATTTTGGGATAAGTTTCTGTGCTCGGAAATTCTCGCCATTCAACACAAATAAAGGGTTTTCTACATTCATGATATGGTATAGACTGAAGTTTTAATCTATGATTGCGTCTCCACGACTAAAAGCCGCTATCCGCTCCAGGAGGACACCCTGCCGGGGGACTCGTTGGCCTCTGGTTTGTGTTTACACAGCACAAATCTGCCGGGATTAACTTGCCCAGGACTGTCCCTTGTGATGTTGCATATCTATCTAACCCGTACAAACTTGTAATGGGTTAATGGACTCTCCTTTTTGGGCAGTGTGAACGGTTAACCCTGGTACGAAGTGGGCTAAGCTTTATTTATGTTTGAACTTTTTCGACAGAATGATGTCACAACAAAATCGTCACTTTGGAACAAATTTACACACTGTGGGCTGCCTGGAACAAAATGCTCGTATCAAAAGAAATTCTGATAATAATGTAATAAATATTTTAAAGCATTTTTAAAGTTTATTAGCAAAGTTTGTGTTCAAGAAACATTATATATCATAGACAGTCACAGACACACTATTGTTCAGCCTAACGTTCCTTAACAACATAATATCTTTGACCTGACCATTCCATGGACAGCTGATGGCCGACCGTAATTTCCCAATGTATCTAATTTCGGTAGAGGAAGGGACTTTAGCGAGACTTGCCAATCAGATTTCTGGCACCTCTGAGCACTTCTACTTGAAGAATCGGGGGTGTTTCAGAACGGAGATTATATCTCGTACGGCTATATCAAAGTCAAGGCATATTCTGCTCAAGTGTTTAAAAAGAGGATTCACTTTTCAACGGTATGTCGCCACGTGGAACATTACCAAGGCAAGATGGTGAGCGTTATCTTTGGAGAAATGTTTCCAGAAAGTCAGCATTCGCTTCAGGCGTCCGTAGAATATCAGCCCACATCTGTGCTACCTTGGCTATTTCACACGCGTCTGAGGTGCTATCTATAAAACCAAACCCATCTCGAAGCCCTGCACGCTATGTTTGCCGGCTCGTGTATGTCATAATGGCCTCAAAACTTTTTCAACCAGTCTCCAACGTGGGAATGTCTCAACTGTAAAATGCATAGCTAATTTTGAAGGCAGACTTTTGCTAATACAGAGATTCTGTCTTTCTTGTCTTTTCCCAATTTGCAATGACGTTAACTGCTGCATAATTCACGAAGAGAGACGGCGACAAAACAAGAGCGTTGTCTGGCCATCGATTCTTCTCAGGGTGGAAAACAATGTTCAATTATCTGAAAATGTCAAAGCGTTCTCTACGGACTTACTGCGGTCTTACTGCGAACAGAGAATTTAAGCATAAATATGGCGGCTAAGCTTTGTTTCATTAATCAGTGTAGAATTCACTATCGTAAAGCACTTCAACTTCACACGTTTAAGCTTGTCATAATCTGGTCACGGAAGTGTCGATAGAGCTTAGAGACTTGTTGCAAAGTAAGTCATTACAAAGTATACATATTATTATACCTGTTAAGAAACCATCTTTATTTTCTCGTCTTTGATATCTTTTTGCTTTCTATCTTCTGCAATCAAAATGATTTGATTTCTTTGGGTCTGGCTGATTAGAGCTGTCTGGAAAAGAATAAAACACAAAACAAAACAAAAAACCACTTTGAATGTTCCAGGCCAAATATCAATACATGTTTTGTTTTTGGCAAGTCATAGTGGCTTCAAAGGCATTTCAAATCACTGGTCTTCTGCTAGTGATCCAACCCATTTCATTTATCGAGAGTCAATGTTAAATGACACTTGAGACGTCAAAATATTACTTGAGCTGCCGATGTATTTTTGAAGAATCCACACTTGTCAGTTTAAATAGTGGTTGGTGAAGTGAAATATGAAGACTTATGTATTTGTAATGAGTTTGTTTTACGATGTGTAAGGACGGTGGAAACGCGTTTAGAGCCGATGTACATGAATTCTATATTATAAATGTAGAATTCTAGAATCTCTTCTACTCCTTAAGCTATGCTGACAAACTTCAAGTATATTTGCTTTCAGACGACTTCAATGTCATCCTTTTATGGCTCAGTATTACTACTGATCTATTTTCGGTGTCAGGTGGAAGCAAAGGTCAAGAATTGAAATCCAAATTGTGTACTTTTAATGTAACTAAAATGAAATCTTGTGATTAATGTAGTTAACACACAATTTATTCACAAATGAAGTCGGAGGCAATAAGCAGATAAGCAACCTTGAAATTATTGTTTAGGGTCCACAAGACTACTTCACTTCTATTCCGGTTTGATGCTCGTTCCGGAACCCTCGCAACACGAGCTGAATTTAGACCATATTTATTTCGTGAAGTAGTAAACACAGTAATATTCTACCATTGCGTAAGGAAATAATGTTCACGATGTGTTTATATTATGTATAAATGCTACAAAAGCCACTGTATTAACAGGAAAACAAGCACAATGTAAACCGATTGTAATAAATCTAGATGTTTTCAAGAGCAGGTATAATCCAAGATACACAACTGTTGGTTGTGTGCAGGTTGTATGCGGTTTAAATCACTACCTGCTTTATCCATAAGATATCTCTCCTAGAATGACAGATGCCGCGTATGTGATACACGTAAGATTCCCCGGAGCTCTAAATTGGAGCTAGCTTTATTTATCTCACATTGCACGCTGGTGTACACTTAGCTGTTACCAAAATGGATTCTGCTGGCTATATTCCAACACAGTCTTGTGTTTCAACTCTGCTTCATCGCAGATGAACACTGCAATATAGATTTGCCATTTACACAATCAGCTCCATGGGGAACCACTCTGCAGAGAAGCCCAGGCTGAGATCTCATCTCCTTGGGCAACCAGTCTACTGAGAAGTCCAGACCGAGATCTTAGCACACGGGGCAACCGGTCTGCAGAGGAGCGCAGACCGAGATCTCAGCTCAGTGGGCAACCAATACATACAGATGCAAGCGTCCAGATCGAAATCTGATCTCCATGAGAAAAATAGACTGAAGGAAAGTCTACTTATATCAGCTCTGTCGGCAACCAGTCCAGACAGAAAGAGACGTCCAAACCGAGATCAGAGATCTAGGCATATGGATCCACCCCCACTGGTAACCAGTTTGCACAGAAAACCAAACCGAGATCTAGTCTCCATGGGCAACCAGTTTCAGGGTCATTTTGAGATTTGAGCCCCATGGAAAACCAGTCCGCAGAGAAGTCCAGATGGTGATATCAGCTCCATGGGTAACCGTTTCAGACAAACAGAGACGTCCAGATCTTGGCAACCAGTCTACACAGGGATCAAGACCGAGATCTGATCTCCATTGGCTACTGTTCGGCAGAGACATCCGGAGATCTGATCTCCTTGGAGACTAGTCTGCAGAGAAACTCAGGCCGAGATCTGATCTCCATTGGCAACAGTGTGCAGAGACACCCAGAGATCTGATCTCTATGGGCAACCAGTACAGAGACTACCAAAGACCTGACCTCCATGGACAACTAGTCTGCAGAGACATCCAGACCTAGATAATAGATCCGTGGGCAACCAGTCTGCAAAGACATCTAGAGATATGAGCTCCATAAACAACCAGCCTACAGAGACAACTAGAGATCTGAGCTGCATGGACAACCAGTCTGCAGAGACATCCGAATCGAGAGGATAGATCCACGAACAGCCATTTATTTTCAGAGCAAGGGTATTCTTCACGTAGCTCATTGTAGGAAATCTTTGCTATAGATCAGGAACCTGAAAGTACAATATTACAAACATTTAAATGACATCATTTATACTGTAGCTAAATTGTTTTGAAAATTGCTTTGTCTGAAGATCGGTGCTCAAAGCAGAAGCATATCTTTTAGCGTCACGCTTCTATTACTTGGGATTGGATCTGATTTGTATTGATTTTAACCCAGACGAAAGCTCAAGCGAGGTCAATTCGTCGTTCAAGTAGGAGGACAACCTTTAATCAGCGGTTTGACCCGATGCAGTCAGACGGAGGGCATTCCACTTCCTGCTGTCAATGTGTACACTGTTCATTTCGTCTTCCTTTGACAAATCTTGAAGCCTATTATATCAGTCTATGGTTTCAAGCCTGAATGTCAGTTCAGCATAGAGCTCCTTGGAATCATGCCACTCTGTCAATCAGTGCTGCACAGTTACCGACCCATAACATAAACGTCAGCGGCGTAAGAGGAATGAAGCAGAGGGGTTAACGCGTTAGTGCAGCGTAATGCCTCCCACCTGTCCTGCGGTCTATGTGAGTTCAAGTCCAACTCATGCTGGCTTCAACTGCGGTCGTACGTGGGAAGGTCCGCCAGTAACCTGCTGATGGTCGTGGGTATAAATAAATCAGAAGCTGTGGTATATATTTTCACGCTACAAACTAAGTGAATTACTCTGCCACGTAAGAGACGACGTGGTGTTCACACTTCTTTCACAGTCTATTGGAATTCAAACAGTTTTACTGCCCTCGTGTTTCTCTTTCAGTATATAGAATCCAGAAAATCCTCTGCATTAGTAAGAGATAAATTTTATATTATTTTATTTCTCCCACCCCTGATCATTATAGAGAAATGTGTTTCCTGTTAAATGTGAAAACCTAGTTGTGATATGTCTGTGTTCGACCACACATTGACATATTTTAATGTGCGCTGAAAAACTTTATTGAAAAGACATAAACTAAAACACGAAATCGATTCATACAACTGCAAACCAGAATATTCCAACAAGCTTCCTCTTCAACACATCTTCGCAATCTTTCGTCTTATAGGAATTACTATTATTGAAGTAGAAAGACTAGGTAGCCGTCATAATTCAACTGTTAAAGATCGATACATAAAACTTGGGAAACCGGCTGTGTATTGATTTTGATTTCGATGAGAGCTTTCTCCGTTCCGATTCTCTTTGTTGAATCATGTTTCCCGGCCACAGCAATTCGCACCATTTTCCCCTCGACTGGGCGTTTGGCAACCCTT
Source organism: Acanthopleura granulata (assembly GCA_016165875.1). Lineage (NCBI taxonomy): Eukaryota > Metazoa > Mollusca > Polyplacophora > Chitonida > Chitonidae > Acanthopleura > Acanthopleura granulata. The sequence goes on from JABBOT010000011.1 coordinate 423,593, forward strand.
TTGCGAAGGATTACGCGACATTCCGGTCTGTTCACGTCGGTTTATGCCTCTTGTCATTCAGCCAGAGGTATGATATTTTTAGCTGCCTAGTGTCCAGCTTGGAGTGTTTTTAATGTCACGTGATAATACCTGAACTATTTGGCTGTGATACAAAAGAAGAATGGCCAACTTTTTAAAATTGTGGCCGGAAGACACTGCTACAGTTCTTCATATAGGCCCATAATAGGCATTTAATTTCTAACTTTCAAAATATAATTTATCTTGTGAAAAGGTGGACATTGATCGCTGGCATTTAAAAAAATAAATGCACAACGGGATGAGGAATGCATTGAACACCATTGCAGACAACAATAACAACGTCGCCGTGTCAAAGCTGCTTGCCGCTGCTACAAACATTATTAAACACTATTGCAATAAAAGCTGCGACTTCATGTGCGCGGCTCATCTCCAGAGGTCCAGCGTCAGCAATATTGTGATTGGAAATCCCGGCAGGTTATGCGGACCAGAAGGGAACCCCATTAAAGTGCCTCCATTATGTTATAATTAGACCTTGGCCAGGACTGATCCCCACTCGTGAATAATTCATACGCGTAACCCAGGCAATTTACTGCAAAAGATTTTACCCGAGCGAAGGATTCAATCGTAGAATGACGTAAAACAGAACCTTGGACAAACATTTCAATAGATGTCGGCCATTCGTTCTTTTTTTCAGATTTGTAGTTTTGTGTTAAATCTGCGTATTTAAGACGTTGGTTATGGTGCCACCAATGGGGCTATTTACGTGATCGGTGTTTAACGCGTCACTCATGATTATTTTCACCATATCACGGCTACCTGTAAAAGCCTATCACACTCGACCTACTGCGTTCACACCTCGACTTTTCTACTCGATAACAGTGCAGACGTGAGCCTGTCTTACCGCTATGGCCTGAGTAAGCCTACCCCTTTGGAATGGAGAGCCGGAGCTCAATCCCGGATAGAGTCATAACACAAACTTCAAATTTTGGTGAGCACTTCGCTGGTTTGGTGCTGGGTGTATGGGCCCGGATAAATTCCTATTGGATTGTGTGTGAGTAACCCTCTACTGTGATTGGAAAAGGCGGCATGCATGTGTCTTCTGCATAGCATGCCTCTGACATCACTGAAACCTTCCAAATTTCTCTCGTTTCCATGACGCCGCTCTATGTGTTGCAGTTCATGGATATTTCAAAGACTTCTGGTGCACGATTTGGCTTAAAATTTATCCTGAGACTCTTGAAATGCAAAAGTCATTCCGGGTTTAAGGTGGCAATTAGCATGGCAGTAACACTATTAGAGAGTAGATGGGGTTGTCAGAACGAATAACTGTGGAAAGGAATAGAACAAATATCATTCTCAAGGTCTCTAATAGGTAAGGTGATAAGAGATCAGTTTGGTACTAAGTACAGAAAGGACTTTAGTCACACTGCTCTGGTGGCTGATTCATGTAGATGAAATTATCATATAGCGACGTCACTAGGTTTTTGGCAAAATATGAACACATGACCAAAACTGAAGTTTGAGTCTAATTTTGTCCTCCAAATAGTGCACGACTCTTGCGTGCAATTTCAGGGCTTAATCTGGCAATGTTGGATTGGTCTATACTCTTCCTTTGAGTACAATACCAAGCCTTCTGACGTCTTGTAATCAACTCGTACTCATTTCATACCACAATACATTACATTACACGGTGCACTGTTATGTCGTTGTGACGTTATTACGTAATCAGTTTATTGTAAAAGTAACAATATTCCAACAATGAGTTCTTTATTCTAAACTGTGTAGACTGACAAGCCTCCTGTTACTGAACAGTTATCCAAACGTCCAACAAGGAGCCTTACAATTGGGAGAAATCGTCCGTTATGTCAAATGGCAAATGCTATGCGGCATACTGCAGTAGTGTTACAGCACCCTCCCGCGCGACCCTCCCCAAGAAATCCTCATAGAATCTAATCAAGCTGATGTAACCGTACAGCCATCTTGGGAGTGTGCGGAGCTCAGCTGACATAAAGCTTTGTCCGTCTGGTGACCATTCTGTGTCCACCATACATTAACTACTTCACAGCTAAAGGTGTCTGCGGAGGATTCCGCTAACATTTGTTCACAGGAAATACTTAAGAGGGCCATTACAGGTGTCGTCAATGCCGAATCCACAGGGTGTGGAATTCTACAGCTGTTTATAGCGGTGCTGATTGATCCCTCTATCACCTAATGGCTTATGACAAAGTAAAAACTGTCACAAAAACCGCAGAGTGGATATCATCTGTTTGTGCTCGTGTGTCATTGTTTCCTTGAAGCAACAACTCGGCTTAACAAACAATAGACCTAAACGTGGACAATTTTGAGCAAACAAACAGAAATGGAATTATTCTACCTTTCGTCATTATCACAAAAAGTACACAAACAATTTACTCTCGATATCGGTTGTTATTTGCGATCTGCTCCACTCATTTTGCAAACTGTTACTTTTTCAGCCTGCCGGCTGTTGTCTGGTTAGAGGAGAATTCACCAAATACCCGAGACTCATTCGGCGGAACTCCCAACAGACGCTTTGGCGACTATGCCATAGAAAAATAAGAGTAAAAGTGCCAGGAATCTACTCAAATCAGATTTTCAGAATGATGAGGCAATTAATTATTTTCGGTTGGGTCATTAGGTAAAAATATTACGCCTGGTGCCCAGTTCTGTGGATGGCTTGACTGAATCTATGGCAGGCTTCAAGGAATCTGGGTATTACTCTCAGCCACACGCATGACCGCAAGTGAGTCACCAGTTTTGCACAATACAGCCTTCTTTATGGTGTGTAGAGCGAAATAAAACTCTGAATAGGGTTAAAGACGACCTTTCATTCCGCGAGCCTATTGCCAAGGAATTACCAGCCCATATCTTGACCGAGGGGATCGTTTGCTTTGCCAGATCGTAAACTGAGTAGATAGTGAGATGCGAAAATAAAGTTAGCCGCTTAAAGGAGCCTAATGAACGGTGAAAATAAAAATATGTTCCGCAGGATTTAACATGCATTTTGTTTCATGGCACAATCGTAAATAGCATCACAATGGCCATTTTACGGAGCAAATTATTTTTCAAAGTTGAAATAAAACGGTAATCGATTTGTATTCGAAATATCACAATACGACAGTGATAAACAAGTACCCATTCTAATAAGAAAACTGAACTTTAAATAGATAAACTATGGTACGCCATTGTTGGCGGAGATTTGCCATTGTAAAAACCATAGTGCAAAGTAGCCTACACCACGGAAAAGCTGTAGCATGAATATTTATAGTTTGCCATCAAAATCTTTGGGTGATGAAACATTAATCTCTATTCAGTTTCTCCTTTTTGTTTTGTCATGGTTTCTTACACTTGCTTTTTCGTGAATATAAAGGCGCTGAAATAGAAATGAATGCCGGATGAAACCGTTATATCGGCACATTGGATAGCATAAATGAACACCAGATGAAACCCTTATATGGGCACATTTGATACAGCATGTATGAACACCTGATGGAATGCTTACATGGACGCATTTGATATAGTATGCATGAATGAGCACCAGGTGACACCCTTGCATCGGCACATTTAATGTAGCATCCGTGAAAACAAGATGAAAACTTACATCGGCATATTTGATATAGCATGCATAAATGAATATCAGGTAACAATCTTACACCAGCACATTTAATGCAGCATCTGTGAACACAAGATCAGACCTTGCATCGGTATACTTGATATACCATGCATGAATGGACATCAGGTAACACCCTTACATGGGCATATTTGATATAGCATGCATGAACACCAGGTGACACCTTTACATGGAGACATTTCATATAGCATGTAATAACACCAGATGACACCCTTACATTGGGACATTTGATAGAGCCAGTTTGAACATCAGGTAACAGCCTTACAACGGCACATTTGCTATATCATGCATGGACACCAGGTGACACCCTTATTTCGGCAGAGTTGATATGATCTACATGAATGAAACCATTTGATATAGCATGTATGAACACCTGATGACACCCTTACATGGTCACATTTGACATGGCATGCGTGTGTGAAAACCATTTATTTATTTGTTTATTTATATTGATTGGTGTTTTACGTCGTACTCAAGAATATTTCACTTACACGACAGCGGCCAGCCGTCCGGGGAGGAAACCGGGCACAACCTGGGGGAAACCCACGACCATCCATAGGTTGCTGGCAGACCTTCCCACTTACGGCCGGAGAGGAAGCCAGCATGAGTTGGTCTTGAACTCACAGCGACCGCATTGGTGGGAGGCTTCGGGTCATTGTGCTGCGATAGCGCGCTAACCGACTGAGCCACGGAGGCCCCGTGTGTACACCAAGTGACATCCTTACATAGGTATATTTGATGTGGAATGAATAAACATACTTAACGACAAATAAGTGCCATAAAATTGTAAAGCAAACATGATGAAAATTTCATCATACCGTCTGCCGGGTAGGCCTATATGACACGGTACTGAATTACATTCAACCAAAGGTTTGGTCATTTAGTGAGCCAATATAACGTTTATAACGATTAATTCAAGGTAGCAGCCTAAATAACAACCTTACTGTCTTCCGACATTGTACAAGCTAGACACCTTGACGACCGCACAGCCGAAACAACCAAGTTCAAAGTGGCTGGCTGTAACTATCCTCTGCCGGTACTGTGACAGCGAGGAAGCGAGGGTACTGTGACAGCGAGGAAAGGACGGTACTGTGACAGCGAGGAAAGGACGGTACTGTGACAGCGAGGAAGGGACGGTACTGTGACAGCGAGGAAGGGACGGTACTATGACAGCGAGGAAAGGACGGTACTGTGACAGCGAGGAAGGGACGGTACTGTGACAGCGAGGAAGGGACGGTACTGTGACAGCGAGGAAGGGACGGTACTGTGACAGCGAGGAAGGGACGGTACTATGACAGCGAGGAATCCCAGCGAGGAAGGGACGGTACTATGACAGGGAGACAGGGATTTGTACTGTGACAGAGAGGAAGGGACGGCACTGTCACAGCGAGAGAGGGACGGCACTCACAGCGAGAGAGGGACGGCACTGTGACAGAGAGGAAGGGACGGCACTGTGACTGCGAGAGAGGGACGGCACTCACAGCGAGAGAGGGACGGTACTGTGACAGAGAGGAAGGGACGGCACTGTGACAGAGAGGAAGGGACGGCACTGTGACAGCGAGAGAGGGACGTCACTGTGACTGCGAGAGAGGGACGGCATTGTGACAACGTGAGAGGGAACATGGTCAACAGATGACAGAATTATTCACAGACTACCTTCATGAACCTTTTTTTTCTCACTCTGAAATGTTTTTAGAGGTGATCATATTATGTCTTTTCTTGCCCCGACGGAGATCATTACCAGCATGTAAACCGCTTAAACCAAAGTTTTCGTGTTAAATGTCGTCTGTTTTCTCTTGCTAATGTCCCAACAGGAATTCCGCAAGCTTTAGAGGAATATTAATAACATTGAACTTGGGTTTGTCTTCATCACTAGTGTTTAAACGTGCCGTCTATTCCAACTTTTCCATATCCCTAGAGAAATCCTGAGAGCTTTATGAGCAGATGACCACACCGCGGCTCTTGCGGAACAGGACAAACATCCACCTGCTTCCTCCAGGGACAGACTTCGTCAAACACCCAGTAATCACGTGTGACAGCTCACGGAAACACAGAGGATTTGTGGGTGTGGAAGATAATACACGTTTGACGAGAACTCTCCAATGTTTTACGGGACAAAATGCCTGTTTCCCCTGATACGTTTTATCCAAACACCATTCGTCAGCCTGAGAATTTGATGCACAATGTGCGATATCGGTGTGATTACTTCATCGGAATAATCCTCTTGGGAAATGAAGGCCATATATACATATTACATTACACCCGCTAAACCAGCTGGAGGTACGCGCTACACTACATGTATGAACTGACAGTGCTAGGCCCGAAGTGTATGAACTATAACAGGTTGGCTCTATGTGGCTCTTTAGATATGAATGAAGGCCTCTTTTATAGGACTCAGTATTTACATTGAGAGCCACAGTGGGTGTTGAACTCCGATCAGTTGCGAGGCAACCCGGCTCAGGCATTACCATAAATGCTAATGAACTAAGAACAGGTGTTATAGCATGATCGAAGATCCTCGGAGGTTGGATTTCTAGTTTTCCCCGGTTTCATTGGTCTTGGGACACTGGTGACAGGAAGCGGTCGAGGCGGGTGTGTGACCGTTTGCGCAGTATAACGTCCATTGAGGACTATTGGCCATATGACAAAGTTCGTCAGTAATTTGCCACATGTCAGTGGGTTTTCCCAGGCATTCCGATGTCCTCATATCATATAACTGACCGCCGTAGTATAATGTTACGCAATAAATAAATAAAGAAAGAAAGCGTTGTTTACACCTGAACAGCGGAACATTGCGTATTGCACTCCACGTAAGTATCGCCAACCGTTGTTGACAACGATCTATGAGAAACAGCAAACAGTTTCAAAATTCAAACTCGTAGTTTGTCAATAATTTCTAGGTCCGGTACAAATATGGGTTTCTCAGCTCCAGCTGTTCAGAAAAGCATACTATCGATGCAATAAAAACCAATGTTTAACAGCCGCAGCCCCTGGTTAAGCCGAATTATATACAGTTATGACTCAGATCGCCAGATGTCATGAACGCTTCGTCCACATATGCCCACAAGAAGAATAATACTCATTGTACAATATTAGAAAGTTATATTTAGAGGTTTTGATGGAATGTCCTTAACACACAACATTTTAAATCATTAACTTGTGATGTACATTGAAATAATGACTTTCGCACATGATCTTGCCCATGCCACAGACTGGGATACGTACACGCCATGTGCTGGAGTCTTCGGAACATGTTTAGAAATGTTCGTGTTTTTACCACACTATTACTATCTCCGATATTGCTACGACGGTTTTACCATTACATTCACTTTGGCAGCAAAACTCCCGCAATAGGAGAAACACGTGACAGGTGCGGGGTTCACATATTATTTCACAGGGTGATATTACAGTCGTTATGAGCGTTACATCACTCTAAAAACACCTGGCAGCTGGTTGCCAGGCATCTTATCCGTAATTTTACGAATAAGATTTTATAACAGTGTTAATTACTATCCTCGTATGCGAATTATTAACAATTTCAAAATCGAAGTTATGCCTCTCGTCTTATAGACGACGTGACCTTGGTCATCTTTGCACAAGGTATAACTCCCAATAACATATACCATCACGGCTGTCTGGCAATAAATTATTGCTTTAAGGCCGACAATATACCGCGGGGCAAATGAAACGCACCGAGCCTTATAAATACGTTACTTTCTAATGACTTCCACATGTAGTCGTATTCATATGGAAACAACTATAAATCAGCTAAAAGAGGTGCACAACTGCTGACCACTGGAATCAGTATGCACATGTTGGTAAATGGTACAGCCGAGTTTCACTCACACATTATTTCTGAGAAACTCCAGGAATTCTTTGAACAATTTAAAATGGTAGCCTTGACAAATACTAGAACTAGAGAAAGTCTCATTGCTTCTGACGATAATATAAAGGTGGCTTGTTTTGTGAATACCGGTAGAATTAACGACGAAGTTCTCTCAATCAGACTATTGTTGATCAATCGTATAGTAAGACTTTGGAAAGGTATGTGTTGTTGAGTGTTCAGTTGATCCGTGTGACGTCACGGGTTGTTGAGAATCCGCATGCAGTTGACAAAAGAATTTTTCGTAGTGACACAACAGTATTTTTTCCAGAGTGACTTCTCGTGAAGCCCACCTACATACTCAGAGGACATTACAGGTAAAGAAGAACTGCACAGAAATTATACTCCTGACAACAAGGTGTCTGACCTTTGCCCCTAGCTTCAGATCCCTGGCTGAGATAGTCCTACGCTAAACACGTGGGGTTTGTGATCGTGTAAGTGTGTCCAGGCGTCGAAACAGACATTGCTGTACCAGCCGTCCACCACAGTAGAAGTCAATCTCCAGATCAATTTCAGACATAACGTTCATCACAGACCACCAAAGTTATAATTAAGAGAGTATCTAAAGCGAGAAAGCATGACGGATTCCTACAAAGAGAAGTAGTCAACGGTTTTGAACATTCAAAGTGGTGAAAGAAAGGTGCAAGGGATATCTAGATTTTCTGTAACTATTTCAGATTGCAAACTGGCATGGCCTTAAGCTGCACCTTCGTGAGCATTCCTCAAG
>JABBOT010000011.1:1448578-1656082 GCA_016165875.1 Acanthopleura granulata
ATTAAAAGGATGTAACGTAACCATCATATTTTAATGGCATATAAAGTCAATAATGTAAAACTCACACCTAGAGCATTCATTCGTTCAATATTCAACAACCTGTACACAAGCACGCCTGGGGCCATCCGCGTGTCCTTGGTGAACTGTAAGGCCTCTTTGTACTGCTTTAGTAGTATTTGTAGTTCTTATTTAAGTATTTTCGTTACAGCTTTGAAATGTTCATAATGTGTAGGTCAAGATAAATTATTTACTTCGGCTATTTCTTGGTGGTTTAACGCCAAAACCATTCACACTTTATACGACGGACAGGTTACTGAGAGAAGGAAACCCATTTGCCCTGGGTGAGCCCCGATCTATGTACCTGAGAAACCGGACAGGCAAGAGCTGGATCGATCCTGTGACCTATCAAGGGAAAATAGGAATTTATTTCTGAGTTCAAAGTAAGTGGCTAGGCATGCATGGGTAGCTAATTTGCTCAGCGGCCCAAGTGTTCTTGAGCTGTGTAAAAGTATAGGCTGACCCTTATTTCACGATAGGGGGGCCTCCGTGGTGGAGGGAGTAACACGCTTATGCTGCCTAATGACTCAGGTGCCTCTGACCAATGGTCTGGCAGTGGGTTCAAACCTAGCTCATACTTGTGAGTTAACCGTGGAATAACCAGGAGAAAAAACACCACGCTCTTCGCATATCCAGACAAATAAGACTTTTTTCCAATAACTATAGTCACGTGGACTGAATATCTGGTGAGCCCCTTGAATAGACTCTGAAAATAACTTTGTGGAATTCAGAGATCGGTATATGGTTACAGACGTTACTGTAAACAGACCTTTTCCTCAAAGAAGGCAGAAGAAAAATCACCTCTGAATTCTCGTGTTATTTGTTGTATACATTACCTGACCCCTGACAGGTCACTGTGGTTCAAGTTACAAACAGGGTGTTATAAATCTAGTGCAGGAAAAATTCACTATGCATAGAAGAGTAGAAATCTGACACGTTAGGCGTTAGGGTGGTTGGGTGAGGGTTTTGAGTGGTGTGTAGAATTAACACAGGCTGTAGGGTGAAACAAAGAAGTGAAGTAGAGTTGACAGTTGTCGATTGACGTTTGCTTCTTATCTCTGTCTGTTCTAGGTTCTAGAAATCTGTTCTTATTGACTGTATCTGTGTGTCCGTTGGCCGTGTGTCTACCAGACATATATTTGCTAATGATATAATCATCGACCACTATACAAGACAACACCGAAATTTTGGCTCATGTCGCATCTGTTGAAAATTTGCCCTTGTTTTAAAATAACCTTGATGTATACTTTCTAACTCTTACCCTGCGGCTAGCGTTCACTCCACCAACAGCCGGCTGCATACTGTCACGTTAGGTCTCGCATCCACCAAACATGCCTAATCTCCAGTGTCTCTCAGGTTTAGAGGCTTGTTAACCTACATGTACACCTGAGACTTTTATGTACAGGGATATCCAAATCGGCTACACAACTCTAACTTACATACTTATTTATTTGTTTGACTGGATTATCACACGTTTACCACAATTATTGTGGGAGGAAACGGACAGATATTGCCAGAAACCCGCGAATTTCCGCATAAGTCCTGCCCTTATTGCTCTGGGGACAGTAAGTAAAAACGATGGCCGGGGGAACATATACGTAGGGTTTTATTACGCTAACAACCAAGGCCACGGAGGGTCACACTATTCAAAGAAGGAAAGCAGAGACGGATAATGAAAACAGGTCAGGAGGAAACCAGACCATGTGGGGGGGTGTGATTTATTAATTTATGTATTTGATTGGTGTTTTGCGCCAAAATCAAAAATATTTTATTTACACGACGGCGGCCAGCAATGTGGTGGGAGGAAACCGAACATAGCCCGGGGGAAACCCACGACCATCGGCAGGTTGCTGGCGGACCTTCCCACGTAAAGCCGGTATGAGCTGAACATGCACTCACGGCGACCGCTTTGGTGTGAGGCTACATCCCCCTGCTGACGCGTTCACCACCTCGGCCATTGAGCCCACCTTATCAAGAAGATATGAAGAGAAGGGTGAAACCAAAGACCGGAAGTCAGACACCGGATGAAACCAATGCAGCTGGTCCGGTGCTTGACAAACCTCGTAAGGTACACCTTTGTACTTATTACTGTGAGCCGGATTTCAACTGAGATTAAGCGCAATATTTAAGAGTAGTGGACTTGTCATCTCTGGTTGATCCTGGAGCCATGGTGACAGACTAAACAAGTGATTATCACACTAAAAGTCATCACACAAAGTCAGGTAACACCCGGTACATCCGAGGGTCAGTTATAAACAGAGTCAGGTAATACCCGGTACATCGGGGTTCATTTATGCACAGAGTCAGGTATTACCCAGTACATCCGGGGTTCAGTCAGGTAATACCCAAGACTAACATCCGTAATCTTGGGATTGTCTCAGTTGGCTCTGAGCATATAAAGAATAGGCCAAGTACTAATCGGCTTTGTGTCAGTATAATGTGACTCCATGGGGCCCCATCTAGAGTTTTGACATGGCCCTCCGGGACAAGTATGTCGACACCCGGCCTGCTACAGGAAGTTGTGATATGCGTGAAATAATGTTGAAAGCGACAAGCAAACAGAAGAAATAAAATAAGAGGTCTGTGAACAAACAGTTTAATTTTCTTTTCTTATTTAGGGAAACTCAGGGTCATCAGACATTACTGTTTTAATGAAACACGTGCTTGTACATTAAGTCAAAGTCTTTCCTTGGTTATCATGACGACATCTTTTTTTAGAGAGAGGTAAGTTTGTCCTTAACTGGATCTACGCAGGACGCTGTGCACTGGGCCAGCTTGACATGAAGGTTCCCTTGATTTCTATTTCAGAACATTCTAATACGAACTCATTTTTTCTGTCTCAAAAGTTAAAGGGAATTACATATTGCTATTAATGACTACTAGAAATATCTAGTTCTTTCCGTTGGCTTTTTACCATTTAACAGCTCGCTGACAGGTTACATGAAATTAAAACAAACGTGTCCAGAGTTTAGTAGAACCTAAACAGGGGCATTCCTGTTGGCCGCTTAGGAAAATATCAGCCGTAGATGTAGACGTTAATCACAGATCCATCTGTATCTCCACCTGTACAAGCCACAGTCTTTGTGGTTTATAGATCTCCGAACGCTCCCTGGTCCTCTCCGGCCCCAAAGAGCACAGTACCTCCATCTTAAAAGCCTGCAATTCTTGGGTGTAGGCCAAGTCACCAGACGCTTTTGTCGTTCGACCAGTGGCTCTGCAATAACAACGATAACGTCAACGAAAAGTAGAGTGATGAGAGTCAGTGGAGATGGTGTGACATAACTACCACCACATATGCTTACTTGAGCGCGAACTCTGCAGCATATTTCACTGCATAGCTCGCCATTTTTATTATACTGGCATCACCGTGTTTTATTCGTGTCATCCTGTTTTACTGGTGTCATGCTGTTTTACTGGTGCCATGCTCTTTTACTGGTGTCATGCTGTTTTACCGGCGTCATACTCTTTTACACGTGTGACTCTGTTTTTCTGGTGTCGTGTTGTGCCACTAGTGTCATGCTGTTTTACTGGTGTGATCCTGTTTTACTGGTGCCATGCTGTTTTAGTGGCGTCATACTCTTTTACAGGAGTGATCCTATTTTTCTGATGTCATGCTGTTTTACTGCTGTCATGCTGTTTTACTGCTGTCATGCTGTTTTGCTGGTGTCATGCTGTTTTACTAGTGTCATGCTGTTTTACGTGTGTTATGCTGTTTTACTGGTGCCATGCTATTTTGCAACTGTTATCCCCTTATTATTATTCTGGTGTCATGTTTTTCTGGTGCCATACAGTTTAACTGGTGTCAACCTGTTTTACCACTATCATCCTATATCAAAGCCGACATCCTGTTTTACTGGTGTCAAAGTGTTGTACTGTTATCACCCTGCTTTACTGATAAAATCTGCTTTGCTCATGGCAACCTATTTGATTCGTGTTATCTTGTTTTAAAATTTCCTCTCTGTTTCATTCTGTTTTACTGCTGTTGCCTCTGTAATCATCTACTGCTGGTGCTACTATTTTGGCACCTGCATACTACTACTACTGCTGCCGTTGTTGCCACTGGAGTTGTCACTGCTTACTACGGATGTTGCTACTGTATGCCACTGATTGTGTTGCCACTGCGTATTACCATTGGTACTGCTGTTCCTACTACTGTTGCCACTAGGTACTACTGCTGTTGCTCTAGAATACTATTGCTGCTGTGGAGCCTCGGTGGCTGAGGTGTTTAACGCTGTAGTAAAGGGAAATGGCACAGGAGCCAGTGCGATGGCTGTGAGTTCAAATCCATCTCATGCTGACTGACAGCCCCCTTCCCCTGATGGTACGTGGGAAGGCCTGCCAGTAGCCTGCAGATGGCCATGGGTTTCATCTGGCTCTGTCCGGTTTCCTGCCACCATAATGCTGCCCCCCGTCGGCGTAAAACACCAATCAATATATAAATAAATGAAGTCTCCAGCTGCTGTTGCTATTACTGCTACTTCTGTTACTGCTGCTTTAAAATTACAAACTTAAAACAATTAATGATATCAAAAACAATCAAATAAATAAAAGCTCACCGTTTTCCTTCACTTCGTTCACATCAACGATTTCCAGGTCAGAGCTTTCAGCGGCATCAGCCTACCAACGCATAATTTAATTGGGTTACCCATTAAATTACTTTTTTAATTGGTTTATTTATTTTTTATTTTATTTATTTATTTATTTAGCTATTTATTTTATTACGTCGTACTTAATAATATTTCACTGAAACGAGAGAAAACCGGGCTGAACCCGGGGGAAACCCTCGACAATCGACAGATTGCTGGCCGACATTCCTACGTACGACGGGGGATTAGGCCAACGTGGGCTGGAGGAAGCCAGTATGAGCAGGGTTTGAATTCAACGCGACTTCATCAGTGAGTTGCTCATAGGCCATTGTTCTTCACTAGCTGGCCGGCTCCTCGGCTACGGGGGTCCCTATATATCGATTTTGTTCTGCTTTCTAAACAATTAAAAGACTGAATCCTTTGCATAAGGTCAAAATTCGCCAATAGCAATCTAAACGTTGAAGAAAATTACTTAAAAGATAAAGACGCCAATTCATGACATAACCTGTACTCGTCCGCGTTTCGTTACATGTCTTGAATTTGTGCTGCTGAAACTACACGTTTAAGAAAATGATTTGATCGCTGGTTCAGGCCGTTAAAGTTCACGCTCCCTGCACCTACATGTTGATCAGGCCTCATATCACCGAGGTCCTGTACTCCATTCCAGCTCTGGCCGTCTCCAGCGCGACTTTCAGTCAACATGTTTGTCAGGTAATTGTCCAAGGTCAGTGATTTTTCTCCGGTTTTATCTAGCCACAAACCTGGGCGCCCAGACAAAGGTGAAAACTGATCGAGCACGGCGTTAAAAACCAACCAAACAGTTTAAAAAACCTAAAAGTAATTTATTGGCGGAAATGAAACAAATTCACCACTGTACTCGAAAGTGTTTTGTGAATAACTGCAGATGAAGAATGGAAGACATCATCTAATGTGTTTTAATGTTGTACATCTTATGAAAGATGGTTGTCTTTCTGGTTGCTACATGACGCTGTTCAGTGTCCACTGGGAAGCGTTATATCATAATGGCGACTGCTGGCGTCAGGTGAACCAGCACATTTAGATAATTGATAGAACATCCTTACGGCTACAGCTGCCAGATAGACTCTAAAAATATAAACACACGCAAAGGCAGCAAAGTTTTCCCTGATTCAAGTTTTTTTCAGTCAATTTCTGGCAAGATAAGTACGACGTATGGATTGCGAATAAAGCGTTTTTAATATCTTGTCAGTGTTTATAGTATAAATTTGTTCAAGACAAAACATAGCCAATGCTCGCTGCCATGAGTAATTTGTGCCGTGTTGTTTATGGCGTTCCAGTGAGAAATCCGACACAAAAAGATTGGATTTGAGCTTTTGACGACATCGATGACAGGCTAAACTGGACTCCCAACACATCGCCTTTACTTCCTGTTCTGGTAGTTTTACAGCAACATATACAGTTTAATCTACTCACCTCAGTTGACAGAACCCAGAAAGCAAACAGCGACACGAGAATCAACATCACAGGAAACCCCTTGCCCGCCATGCTAGCGAATCTAAACAACCCAAAGAGCAAGAAAGCTATCGTTAATTTACCAAAATCTTTCTCTTTCGAAAGTTTTTTTGTTCTTACAGTCCACTTGTTTTATTTTTATCTCCAGTTATACACCCAGCCCTGCCCAAAGGTAACTTTCCATCTTGCACCAGGTACATCACAAGCTCTTCGATGAAAATATATATTTTTTTACTTGTGCTTTAACGCCAGTTTTCACTATAACAGTTTGTTTTATGGGTAGCGGAAACCGGAATTTCCGGGGTAAACCACCGAAGTTTGGTAAGTTATTGGTGAACAGCCCCACGTGTGACAAATGTCATATTGGTGAAATGTCAGTAGTTTTCAGCAAGTTTTTTTCTTGTGTTTCGGCATGATATACATGTACCATTCGTGCCTTTATTTTCAAATTTCAACAATGCTTAAGTTTAGTTCTTAAAAGTTTTACCTAAGTATTAATTTTTTAGTGGAATCGTTCCCTTATGCATAGCGTGAAAACCTTTAGTCCAGCGTGTCGCTGCACTGGCGCAAATAGTTACAAAATTAAAAGGTTCGAACTCGACCACATCAAACTGTAGTAACTAAGGATAAATAAAGGAATCAAAATCATTACAAAGTAAAGTTACCTGTGTTCCCAGGCCTGATGGACGTCTCTGTTCTGAATGCGAACTTGCTCACTGTTTATAGACTCTCAATCCTGGATATACGTGTATACATTGCAGCCAATCCAAAGTCTTTTCCTTTATTTCTGCGTGGCATCCAATCAGATGGCAACGTCTGTCTCATGTTTCTTGAATTCAAAATAGTTCAGCGTACTGGGTGCTCCTGTCTGAATGAATGGTAACATTCTAAAGGTGTCAGTTGTCTTTGTGAATGGATATATTCTAATGGTTGTCATGTCGACTTTATGACCAGAAGGATAGTTTCAGTTTAGAGGTTGTGACCCTGTGGCATATACATATCTTGCCTTTTAACATCTGGTAGAACCTGTGTGCTGTGTGATGATTTCAGTCAAAGTCAGAAGTTATTACTGAAAAAACTAGTGTCTAAAGGATAATCCATCAAACACCCTTACTCTGAATTTCTGGAATTCACAATGAGTACGCCTCTCTTGTTAGTAAACACGGACGGGGTGTTCAAAATCTCTGGGACTATTTCCGCTTAACCCTGGGCTAGGGACTGTATACTCATCGTGTCGAGTCTGGAGGCCAAGTTTTTTTTTTATATAAACAGATGCAATCAAAGTGAGATACACATTTCATTAATAATACCACCTATGCCAAAATGATAAACCATTTGGGTAGTGATGACATTCATCGACCTAGAGCATTCATTGCGTCTTTTCCTCACGACTGACAACTGTTGACTGTTTCTCTTTGCATGAATCCGTCATAATATATTTATTCTGTATACTTTTTTATAGTCTTTTTGTGGTTTGTGTTAACTGTCGCTTTGGAAACTGCTTTGCGATTATTGAACTGTGGCGTCGATGTTGGCTGGAGGCTGGTGTATGAATGTGGGTTTCGACGCCTATGTTTTAAAGTACACGCTGAGCCTGGTTGTATTGGCTGTGTTTCAGTGACGCAATATATATGAGATTTTATGTTGCGGACAATGCAGGATAGCTGCCATTAGTCACTCCAGCCACTTTAATCGCCAGAATCAGGATAACTGGACTGCAAGCACTACTACCTCACGAGCATGGCCATAAACTTTGCTTTTATTAGTCAGACATTCTGATGCTGTTTTGACAGCAAATTCTGACGGCAAACCACACAGATATCAGTCGGGAATCCCCCTTTGGTTTCCAGTAAAACTCAGACGTGACTATGCGTATTGTTGTGTCATTCATTACACGTGATATTTAGGCTGAATAATGTCAAGGGCACACTACAGTAACATACACAACACGCAGCGTCATTGTGAAATGCTCAAGTTTCACCAGACAACTCCGTAATGCAGTGCACCAGTATTTCAGGTTGAGGAACGCGGCAGAGGTTGTCGGGTTTCATTTATCTGCGCATGAACCGGAAGGTTAAAACGTGATCGCAGAGCAGCATTCAGTCACCATGTATATAGTAGTGAAATGCTATAGACAAACAGTGCATGTGACTGTCTGCAATTACTTAGAGTACATTTTTATGAAGCAAAAATAATGTTAAGTTTTCGGTAAATGTTTCCTGTTGCAGCTTAAAAAAAAATATTGACAAGATTATCATGTATAACAAGAGGGGACTTAGCTCTTACATTCTAATCTTCTGATTTATTTTACTCACCATTGATATTTATGCTGTACTCAGGAATAATTCAAGAGTCGGATTAAGGGAGAGAAGAAACCAGGTACAGGAGGAAACCAGATCCGAGAGGAAAACTGATACAGAATAAAACCATACTCATGGGGAAAGCAAACAACACAGGAAACCGGACATAGGTGGAAAACAGATGAAAGACAGAGAAGGAAACCGGTTTTAGTAAGAAATTATACATCTAACGAAACTTGACACAAGAGGAAATTAGACACATTAGTTTACCTAGCAAAACTTCTTGCCGTGATGTATGTTACTACAACTCTCATTTTGACCGAAGTGCCCACGGAAGTTTCGCGTAGGACGGCAATCAGGATTGTGGACGGATTAAACCGGAGTGCCCGGATATAGAGGGTCTTTCACTACATCACCACCTCTCTCTGAAAGTTAGAAATGCAGCGAAGCAAGGAGGCAGCAAGACAGCGAAGTAGCGGAGCGGCGAGGTGGACAGGCAGCGAGATAACAATGAAGAGAAAGGTCCTCCATCGGCTCAAATACCTCCGGCACCTTGTACAACTGAATTAGAAAGGTCGATGTAGCAATGTTGCCAAAGGCAAAAGAAACACGAGGAGCTAGAGCTAGCGAGATTCACCGTTGCCTGCCAACATCGCGGTGTGTTAGAAACTTCGAGGTAGCTAGGTACTTGTGGAAGATGATGGCTGAGCGAGGCAGCTAGGTTCCGCTCACCACCCTGTCACACCGATATCTCGTTAACCTGCTCCTTCCACTTGTATTAGAAAGGTCGAGCTAGTAGCGTAGCAAAAGGTCATCTGTCAGCTTTCCTAGAATCAAAAATGGATGATTATGCTGTTCCTTAACACTTTCTCTGAAGTCAATCTCGCAACAAGAAATACCCAGTAAGAGCCCCGCAGAATTAAACCTGGCGGCCAACCCTTACTTGTTTGCTTTGCCATTGTAACATAATCTGTCAGTTTGTTGTTTTAAGACAAAGAAATTATCGAATTCAGCCAGTTTCAGTCCAGCGCCCCCTGGTGGAACAGGTATCGGTTCACTTTAACTGTCATAATAGTAGTTAGAAAAATAAAACGCGCACCCGTCGCGTTTAGGTGGCAGATGTGAGTGGCGAAAAGTTGCAGTGGTCGAGCAAAAAGGAGACAGAACAGAAACACCTCAGGGTCCGTCAATAACTCGCCAATGGCTAGTGGTTAATAGTTTGGCGCGAATAAATCCCTATGTATCTATCTCTTTGTTTAAACGCGTTTACATTCAACGTTTTAAGTATTGGAACATCTGAAGTATAACAGAATTACATACGGCGCTTCAGTGCGTCTTCCTGAAGAATATTTTACTTATTCTCCGGCTGGCAGGTTTATTACTGGGCACGAAAGCGCACGATCGTTCAGTTTTCGTAATTTAACTAACCTATATGAAATACGTAGTGAGAAAATGTCAGAATCAGTAATATTTAAACGTAAAAATATTTAATCTCCTGACAAAGATAGAACCACATGTGTTTAAAAAAAATTAGCCACGCTTAGATGACGATGGTTCTACTAGCCTGTGTCAAAGTGGACATTCGTATAAAAGCGGGTAAGCAAAATGGGTGTTCCGGTTCAATAATCCCACAATGGTTGTGTTTGAAGCAGCGCATAGCCAGGAGAACCCATAATACCTGCTCACAACAAATATTAGTTTGTAAATTTTCGAGTTTTGTCCATTTGACAAAAGTTCGTGTAAACTCCCATTTTTTATTGTTACATGCCTGTATATTCACTTACATTGAAACCGGATTTATCGTTCTCTGGTGTGTTTTACGATTACCTAACCGGTCAGAGATGCAACTGACTATTATAAACGGACTATAAGGGCTGGGATATATATAGGTCAACGACCCATGGCCCTTTTCTTGAGTCTTGAATTTTTATTTTTAAACGTAAGCGGTACAGCTACCTTCTGGATGTCTTAATACACATTTCAAGTTTTTGTCCACCGCGCAGCGAACATCATTCTTGTCGTACAAAGAAAATCAAAAGGCTGAATTCGCAAATACACCCACAGAATGCTCCTTCCTGCTTGACGTGTATGCCAGCGTGACCTCCATAGGGTTGTTTCTGTGTATGACTGGGCGTTACACGGTGCTCATATAGTACGCAGAGTGAGCATGTATATAGCCTATAGTCTAGTCACGCTAGTATATACATAAATCATTAACAAAACAAACACGCATGCACCTATAAAATAAAAAGTGGAATAAAATTAGATATTAACACTTTTGCGTGAAACCATTATGTGGACTGAGATAAAACTGTTTTAAATATGAGTAATTTATAAATATAAAAGCTGTTGAAGCAAAGATAGCAAGAAGATGGTGTGGGAGGCGGATCCTTGGACAAGTACTAGCCGTCTAGGGCAGTACAATAACACAGGATCCTCTCACCAATGCGCTCCCTGTGAATTCAAGTCCACCCATGCTTTGCTTCCACATGATGATCACATGATGGAAATCTGTCAGCGACCTGCGGATGGTCGTCGGTTTCGACCAGGCCATGTTCGATTTCCTCCCACCATAGAACTGGCCGACGTGGTGCAAGTGAAAGATTCTTGATTACGGTATAAAACTCCACCCAAATAAATGAATAAATAAATAAATATTTGCGGAAGAAATATATAGGGAAATACATATTAGACCACATAACGTAACGAGGACAGCAATGCTCGCAGGGGAAAACCCCCAGTAGAGCCTCACAACCAACGCTACAAAGAACAGAAGGACTCGTGTGATCCAGCGATTAGGGGACCCTAAGGTCAATGCGGTAGCTGTGGCTCCCTCTCCGGCTGTCCGTGGGAAAGTCTGCCAGCAACCGGCCAATGGTCGTGGCTTTCCCCCAGGCTCTGCCATCTTTCATCCCACCATAAACCTGACCGCCGTCATATAAGTAAAATATTCTTGAGTACGAGTTTAAACACTAATCAAATCAAAAAAAATAAAAGACCAAAACTTTAACCACGAAGCTATGTCGTGCACTTTATGACTTTGCGGCCACGTGCACTCGACCTCTTACTCTCAGGGTGGACGCAAGAAGTGATTTCAAAAAAAAGGACATGACAACAGACTGAGAACGATGTTCCCTTTTTATTTCTTTTTGTATAGAAGGAAACGTTCACGAGGCACAATCTCTCTCAGATAAGGTTTACTACATCCACGGGTTTACTTAAAATAACAAGTGTTCACAGTGCCCCAAAAGTTATTTTTACAACATAAAAAGCAAAATACCTAAACTCTGATAAGAAAACAACATAATCCTGTGTTGAAGCGAACATAAAAAACTAGAGAAAAAAGAAATATGATCAAGAATTTAAAAAGTTACCAGAAAAAAGTTTCAATATACTTTTTTACAATTTCTTTGTCTCCAACTGTGGAAAAATGAGTGAAGTTTAATTCCTAAGAATTTCCTGGAATGTTTAACCGTGCGGTTTTTAGCAATAAATACCACGTGTGTGGCCGCATTAACATCAACACTGTCACATAAAGCGTATCAGATGGTCAAAATATTTCTGTCAGTGAGAACAATAATGTAAGAAAATAAAACTAGTTTCACATACAGACCAATAGACTAAGTGGTCATTACGTTCCGGTTTGCTTTCATATTTCCTTTCTTTCACTTTAATTCACCTTTAATTAATACAAGGAAGATGAAAAATTTTAAACCGGAAAGGAAAGCGAGAGTCTTATGATTCAGCAAATTTAATTATTAAGGAATAGAAAATTAAAGAAAGAACTAAAACAAAGAAACTTTAAAAATATGACAAAACAACAATATTCGCGATATTTTCGAGGAGAAGTGTCCTAACCAAAAAGATGCTAACGAAAACTAATTCATGATACATGCAGTGAAAATCCGTATACATGAAACTATAAATATCAACACAAGGCGTGTATAAAGCCAAACACCAAGTGGTATTTACTGACAGTATGAGTCATTGAGATAAAATTTCCGATCAATCCTATTTTTATTCCGTTAGATACGATTAACTCTAAAAGCAAGTAAGGCACACGTCTGGACATACAGAGCTAAGTATATAAGGACATTAATTTCTCTGTTTCCTTTATTGTGTGGGGGTGAGGGGGGGCGTGTGTGTTAAACTATTTACACACCCTCTTTCTCCTAGCCCAGTAACGTCCACAGATTGGCTGGCCTACATTCCGATAGCCCCATTCCTTGCACTTCTTGCGATTCCACCACCATCCATAGCGACAACAATAACGTTCCGTGCGGTAACGCCAGGAAGCACATTCCCTGACATAAACCCAGTGGCATCCCACATGAGGTTCTCGCCTCTGGCGGCCATGGTCTACTGCAACACATATGTCCATCATTGTGACTGTTAAGACCAATTTTTACATTCTTTCAAAGCCCTTAAACTTTGGCTTAAGCTCTATGATCTCATAGGGATAAAGAATTTGCTACATTCTATGTCCAAGGTCCTTTATAATGTACAATAATTCGAACATAGAATTATAGCCTGACAAAATGTATATCCCTAGAGAGATGCGGGTTCTGCTTGCTTTTGTGTGTTTACAGCTCGGGTGTTTCTTAACAAGGTATTCGCAAAACAAATTATAACCTCACACGGTGGGAAATAGAGACAATGGATTTTTATTCCCTCTGTATCTGATCTGAGATTTTTTACTTTCTTTTAAGTTTTAAAACACTAATTGCTAAGATGAAAACAGTTGCATTGTGATAAAGATGAGTACAAAAATGTACAGTTTTTATGTATACATGCATATAACTGAATGATTGGAAGACTGTTAATGAATGAGGCCATAGCGACTTAGCCAGAGAGTATAACGGATATCTACTTACTGTCAGCGACAGACTTCCCCCCGGTGATAGGATCCTCACGAGCAACGGCATCCACCTACGTACAAATAACAAACATTAAACCAATTAGTTGTCTGCACTTTCGTGACACGGGCTATCACAAATAGTGCAGACTATTTTGAAAAGTAGAATTTTGCCTGATGGAGAAATAATAGATTAAATGAACAGGTGAGTTTTTTTTTATCCCTATAGAAGGCGCCTTTATGTGAAGAAGGTACTTTTCTTTCTACAAATTTATATCTATTACCAGATCAAAATCTATGGCCACCAGCCCAAGTATAGCGAAACTGTCGGTCTATATGTGCTGTTCGATACCTCGCCGTGAGTGTCTCATGTATGCAAAGCTAGATGTGTAAAACTAGTTCGATAGATTGGTGTGTCTGGTTGTGTCTATCTAATCCAATGTTAAAAGAAAAGATCTATGTAAACCATACCGGTCAATTAAGTAACACTTTTTGGGTGATCTTCATGGTTTATCGCCTTTAGGAACCATACAGACATTGGATTTGAACCTTTGAAGGTATTGGTGACAGGCTGTAGAGCACTCGAGTCGTGTCATATTCACAGCATATACAGTTTAATGGACTCACGTTAGTTGGCAGAATCCAGCAAGCGAAGAGCGTCATGAGAATCAGCACCACAAGAAACGATCTTCCCTCCATGATGGCGAATCTGACTGAAAAAACAAATATCAAAAACAAAGATAAGTTATTGTTAATTTACAGACATAATTCTGTTCCTGAAATATTATTTTTACCATTGACATTTTTACGATTGGTGTCATGTGTGAAGAAAAAGCATGCAAAGTCCAGATATAGTCCAACTCTGTTTTATCTGATTGTAATTTTATTGTTGTCTGCAGTACACAAGTACTTAATACGCCATTGTTTTTTACCCCATGGATGACGGGAAAATTGGCGGATCGGGAGAAAACCACCGACCTTTGGTGAACTACTGGTGAATTCTCCAACTTCTGGCATGTGTCCTAGGCCTACTTGTGCAAGGCCAGTGGCCTCCAGCAAACTAGAGAGTACATTCATATAAAAGAGAATATCGTCCACTTCTTAACGGCATGAGATCACGGAGATACGGGGAATCTAGGATTGGTTACCTTGATCTGTGCAATATAATAGTTTCTTTTGAGAAGACCTGCTTTGAACATTAAAATGAATCTGGCCACATTATTGAATGCAACGACAAGAAAGCTACCACTCAAAGGCCATGGTCTTTGTCAAACATGTTATATGTACATTAAATTTCGTAGAGAACGAGAAAGTCGTTCTCCAGCTGCACGCCACGGTGCCATATGCTCCAGGCGTGGTGTGTAGCCTGATTTAACCCAGAAGTAATCAAATAACTGAAATAAGTAAAACCACTTCAACATAAACTTACCGGTGTTTCAGTAACGAAGGCCTAGTCCAGTTCTGAACGCAAACCTGCTCTGCGAAATTTTATGTACATATAACATGTTTGACAAAGACCATGGCCTTTTTACATCGCTCAGTTTAAACCAATGCAGTGTCGTCTCAAGTCCCTTTGAGTGGCAGCTTTCTTGTCGTTGCATTCAATAATGTGTCCAGATTTACTTCCTGGTCCTCCTTTCATAGTCTCTTCTAGAATTCATTTCAGAAACAAATTGGATATACTTTCAAAAGTATTGGAATATATTTGTATAGGATATCAAAATGAGACAATATATTTGTGCGGGAAATCAAAGCGAGGCTATATAGTTCATGCTTGAGCTTGAGTTAGAGAATAGCGTGACGTAGTGGATGGTAGAACATTGTACAGTTATTACTATAATGACTTTCACTGATGTCGATTCTATTGTTTAAAAGCCACAAATTACTCTCTAAAAATCACTGCGTACGAGTGATACACATTACTGTAGCAAAAATGCATATCCACATAATTTCTACGTACCAGAAACACACAATTTGTGTAAATTTTGTAATAACAC
The DNA here is from genome assembly GCA_016165875.1 of Acanthopleura granulata. Lineage (NCBI taxonomy): Eukaryota > Metazoa > Mollusca > Polyplacophora > Chitonida > Chitonidae > Acanthopleura > Acanthopleura granulata. The sequence continues at coordinate 1,463,865 of JABBOT010000011.1, forward strand.
TGATACACATGCCCTACGGATTGTTGTTTTACAGTTGTTTCACAGTCAACGCATTGGAGGAGAGTTTATGACAGAGACCACATCTTGTTCTCTCTGAGGTTGTTTCAAAGAGATGGGAATTAAATGTGTTTAAATAGAGTTAGGCATCACGTCGAATGTGATACGCTGACAATGGAGACAACTTCTTTATCAGACGTGATTGCTGTGATTTTATTGCTGTTGGCCAGTTTATTTGAACAAGGATAATTGTAGAAGTTGAATAGGCTGGAGATTATTTTTGTTTGCTTAACGCTAAAATTGTCAGTAAATGTAAGTTATTGCCTTTTCATACATTAAAATGTATCGATCGATAAGCAATCGTTTATTGAATGTACAGATTTATATAAACAATTTGAATTTGCGGTTAACCGGATGAGACAAACATAAAACCTTTTCTGAAACTTTTGTGTGACAGATGACACGTCTATTTTGTCACTGAAGCGAGATAAAAAAAAAACAAACCAAAAAAAAAAGAAAACTGTCGCTTAACTTCTATGCATTGATAGACATAATGATGATGAAACATGTTAACCGTGCGGTACCCCCTTTCCACATCTTTTTCCTCCCCCTCCTTCCCTCCCCCAACCACAACTATCTTTAGATGTTGAGCAAGCCTACTAAACTGTTTTCAGAAAATGAGCTAAATCAGGTGTGTTCTTATCGAACACATGATATGAAACTAATAACACACAATCTGTTTGCAAAGCGAACGGAGAGCAGTGGGAATTCCCCGTGTGTTCAGTACCTGAAAAATCAGCCAGCCGAGACTATCCACATCGTTGTGTCATTGTGTCCAGTGACAAAGCCATTGATGTGACCCACAAAACATGAAACTCATGCACAGAGAACTCTGAGTGAAGGAAAATAACAAGATGAACTCATGTTTTCCACTCCACCACTAATGAAACATGAGTCGGGTACAAGCTGTGTAGTTTTCTTACATTGCTCATTACTGTCTTTGTTGGCGGCTCCTATATAGCGGTCAAACCGGTAACGTAGTACTTATTCATGTCATAAGAACATTGTTCAATTTACCTTGTATCCGAGTCGTGATTGCTTAGGAGAAGATATCCATCTTCCTTGTTTATTTCATTGTTGTTAGCGCCATACTCAAGAGTTCTGCATCGTCTACCTGATCATGGCTGTGCGAGCTGAACTGCTCGATGGAGAGAAACAGATACTACCCTATTGTTCCCACACAGGCAGCCACACGATATACCGCAAAGCCAGACCTTGTCAAATTTCCACACAGTATCTACATGTATTTGATCGGTGCTCTACGTCTTAGTCGAGAATATTTACATACTACGACGGCCAGCATAATAGTGAAAGGATGCCGGGGAGAGGCGTGGAGGAATCTCATGAAGTCCGACCTTCCCAAGCACGACCGGAGACGCGGTCAACTCACAGTGACCTCCTTGGCGAGAGAGTTATCCTGAGTCATTGTGCTGCTGTAGCACGCTAAGTACTCGGCCATGGAGGCTCCAGCTTTTGACAACTCAAAGTAAAGTACATAATGTTGTTCATTTCTGTGGGTGTTGTGTGACCGATTAACGTCACTTCCGGAGAGAACTACACACAGGGTAAATCACTTTGATTATTCCGATTTAATGAAAAATGTCTTGATCTTTCACATGACCTGCCAAACTGGGGCCTACCATTCAGCTGGCAAATAGACCCTATTGCCGGCGTTTGGATTAAATTTTCTCCAAGTTAAAATCGTCACAAAAAGTATTGTTTTTTTTTCAGCGAACCATGACTGTGCACACTTTTCTGATCATTACCTAGTGTTGTCCACTAATATTCCTGCAAACCGACAATGAAGGGTATGTGAAATAGAATTACAGAACATGTATAGGTACAACTTTGACAACTGTATACATAAAGTTTCATAACTAAACATTTAAATTTAACGACAACAACTAGCGTACGTGGAGATATAAATACAAAAACGCTAGCTGAATTGTGTGTCATGTTGAGCTTAGAATGACGCTAAGTTTTCGAAAAAACATTGTCATTCAAAACCTGCGGCAGTCACAATCCTGTAAATAAGGCTACAATGTATAACATAGCACCTTGAATGGTATGATCCTAAATTAATTATTCTGCCTTGGACTGGCAATTTATAGATTCACTCACTCTTCTGTTTGTGTGCTTGGGTGGTAATTAGGTGTGAGCAATTTGAAGTAGGAAATTTCGTCCGTAATTTGCAAAAGGTAAGGCTTTAACCCTGGCGATCCGGTTTGACACACGCAGAAGGATATCACCTATACAGGGAAAGTAGCCACATGGGGAAACCTGACACAGGAAAAAGACAGATACAGGAGAAAACCAGAAACAGGTTGCGATTAGATAAGGAGAAAACCACACAAAAAAGAAAGGCACTAGACACCGAAGGAAACAAAACAGGCACAGGAAGAGACCAGACTGACAAAGAAAAAAGAAATAGCAGACATGCAGGAACCTAACAGGCTAGGAAAACAAATAAACCAAGCACAATCAAATCCGGAAAGTTTGTGGGATTTAATGACGGATATCTTTGTACTACCTTGGCTGGCGCTCAACAAAAGAGAAATAATCCAAATGCTTGTTGCTTCGGGGTAAGTATAACATGACTGTGGGACGTCGTGTCTGGTGTCTTTGGCATGGCATTGCAGTGAGCAGGCACTATAAATAATTCGGCAATGGTCCGAACCGTTAGAATAAAGAAGCCTGGTGATAGTGCCGAAATAATGGTGAAAACGACCTTGGACTTATACTCAAATGAAGCAAACAGACAAACAAATCATTTCAGGTACTTCTTGAAAAAAGGGTGGAATTTGTTTCTGTTTTCCTCCTAAACTTTTGATTCATTATTTATTTCATTGTTGTTTAACGTCATATTCAAAAAGGTTTCACTTATCTAGATTCGGTCAGTTTTATGTGTGGAAACATCCTGAATGACTGGGGTGAACCACTGGAGATTGGATAATACCGCCACACAGATTTTGTACGTTGATACAATATACAATGTTGTCTGCAATGTTGTTTTATACCCAGTTAACCTATGTCAGAATTTTGTCTGCTTTGGATAGAACTGAAAACATAGCAGCGTTAATAGCATCCCACACTCCATCCCCGCCCCTCCATGACCTCTCTTCCAGTAGCAACAGCTCATGAAAATGGTTAATTTCTTCTTACGCTGTAGACAACATTCACATCCGTTTGTGGTGGCATGACATGGCACCGCGCGCAAGTTTAGAAATATAGGTTAAAGTTGACAAATTTACAACGTAATGTTTTGAGTAGAGCGTCAGCATACGTGGGCAGAAATGGTCACAAGTGCCACAAAAACACGCGTCAATTATGCCTTGACTGCAACATTACAGACTGAACGGGACTAAGTTTTCCATCCGTGTGTAAACCCATGAATGTGGTTATATACGTTTCACCGGCACTGAAAGCCTTTGTGATTCATGTGTGTGTCTGTTTGTTTCTTTTTTTTTTTTTTTGGTTAGTTTGGGTATTTTTTTTGGCTACATGTTTCGATGGTGTGAGCACCGTCGGTGATTTTGGCCAGTGTAATTATACAGGTTTCCAGGCTCTTGAAACCATTTGTGATTTCTCTCCAAAACACGTGAGCTTTTGACAGTGACTTAAGATACACTAGTTCAGTTTTCGTCGGTGTGATTGTGGCTTTAAGTTGGAGTTTTTGTCTGGTATCTTATAAAGGGTGGTGTGGCATCATTGTTCCCATTCCCACCAAAATAACCACCGCCATGCAAGTAGAAAATCCTTGAACAGGGCGTTAATATAAATGCCAGTAAATGCTGAGTCGGGTCACGCCAAACACATTGAAAATGGTACTTGTGTTCCCTCGCTGGGCGTCCAGCACTGCGAGATTAGATCAAGGAAACAGGGCTGATCCTCCCGGTGTCAGTATAATGTGATTGGGTAGGATATCGTGTGGGTATGATATTCCAAAGGCGTTAGCACTTTGGCTGCATGGAATCGATATGTGACACATAGAAACGATAGGCCAATATATACATTCAAAATAACCCTACTTCGGCAAACGTGGCGTGCATCAGGCATTGGGAAGGGAAAAACATTTACTCAACTGCAGCACACCTCCCTTTGTCGTCAAATAGCTGACAAAATGATTGAATACGACGTAAAACCCAAGTACACAAACAAGAGACCAGTTCTATTCTCCACAAGAAGAGAAAAAGAGAGTCCATTGTCCATCGCCTAACATGACGTTCACTGGTCGCTCGCCTTCTACCTGTTGGATGTATGTTGCGTCTTGTACTGTAGACGGCTCAAGCATTTTGCTGCTAGAAACTAACCTTTAGCTCTATATCTATATTTACAAGCAGCATGGATGTCTTTGATGATGAAGAACACAGTTAAGAATGAAGCAAAATCATGGCTGAAGAGAACGGGTTTTCCGTGGCCAGATGCCAATTACCACCGTGCTGTGACCCAGGGCTTGGTATTAATTAACTTATATGTTTATTTGACTGGTATTTCACGCCCTACTGAAGAATATTTAACTTATACGATGGCGGCCATTTTTACGGTGGGGGTGGGGGTGGAGAATCGGGAAGAGTCCACGCAGGGGAAACCACCACCATCCACAAGTTGCTGGTGGACCTTCCTCCGTGCAGCCGGGCTGGGCAGGAGTTCACAGGGATAATACTGGAGAGAGATTCCTGGGTCTTTGCGCTGTGCTAGCGCGTTAATTCCCTTGACCAAGAAAGCCCTCGCATTAAAGTGCCTGAGCATCAAGCGACGCATGAGTTAAAACCTGGTATGTGGAAAGAGCCCCGGGAAATTTGGTTTCGGAGGAATACGGGAGTAATGGGGGAACCCCCAATGATATCCCGATGATTTCTTTGACGCCAGGTGATGGAGAATTTGTAGGTGTACAGTAACATTACACCATTACATAACAGCAGATATGTATGAATAGACATATAGAGTCACGAAGTGTTGAAAGCCTTTTATCCGGTGGTGTAGTCCAATAAGGCGTTGTACATGTAGTTACAAACCTGCCCATCACTGGTTACGGATCCGTCCAAGCTTAGATTCCCAGCCCATCAATGCCTACAGACGCGTCCAAACTTAGATTCTCAGCTCATCGCTGGTTACAGACCCGTCCAAGCTTATATTCCCAGCCCATGAGTCCTTACAGGCCAGTGCATGCTTAGATACCCAGTTCATCACTGGTTACAAACTATGTTGCAAAGGCAACGGTTGTTTATTATGTCATATGACATATCTTGATCTTAGACGTAACAGCTTTCTGATTTACGTTCTGTTTTTACATCGGGTAGATTGTACAGGTATAAAACTGACGGAAGAGGACGACACGTCAAAATGATTACAATTCTGGGGGCACAACTTACGTCTCGACAAAATATATAAATATGATGTGGAAAAGTATAGTTTCATAAATTGCATTTGTCATTCAGACCATGTCAGTAGGGCAAAATCATGAATTGTTGACGTGGTTTCATCCAGTGGGGCGAGAGGCTAATCGCACGTGATGTATAATAAATGTTACCACCCCGCATTATAAGTGGTTCAATCATCGTGTAATTTAAGACGTAAAACTTTGGCGTAGAATTCCGTATGACACAGGGCACAGCTAGAAAGAAAGATGATCAGTAAAGACTCTCACCATTTATCGCCATCACCAATCATTGGTGATGACTGTCACCATTTTTGGTGATAGTTGGGAATGGCGAGGGTCTTTAGTTATCACCATGTTTTGATGATTGTCTTATCACCATTTTTTGGTGATGAACTGATCACCATGTTTTGGTGGTGAACTGATCACCATTTCTTGGTAATTTAAAACCAAAAAGAGACAGCCACGCATTAACCTTTTACAATCCGGCGTCTCTCCTTGTTTTTACTAGCCACCATCATACATGTGAAATAATAAAATCCCAGAGTTAACTAACGTAAAAGAATCCTATGTGTTATCTTTTAACCGCCCAGTGAAATGATAACACACCAAAAACTCACAGCAGGCATGAAGATGGATTCATAACATTATATTAGCAGAAGAAAATACAGTCATGTGCAACACCTGGTCATTAGACAGCGACATGCCACATCTTTCATTCAGGCAAGCTTACTGTCCAGAGTATTGTCCCCAGTACCTCAGTTACTCTAAAATATTACAAGAATACACAACTTCCTGGTGGCCCTCTCTATCAACTCTGGGCTGTCCACAAACTCCCTGTTCAACATGCCTCAGAAGTTGTTTCACATGAGTTGAATATTTTGTTTGTAGCACAGTACCGCCACCACCAGCAGAGCATCGCTCAAGGAGGCAGTTTTTCATGTTATCAGGACATCCGAGGCAGTTCGGATATACCTTACGTCGCCCCATGAATCATCTAGGGATGAACTCTTCCGATGACGTCCCCATAAACTTTGTCCAAAGGCAAGGTAGTCAAAATTGAAAAATATGCACGAAAACATTAGTATTTATTAAGAGTCATGTAATCACCAGAACAAACACAACTGAGAGGTTCAGTAAACAAGAGAAATGTCTAAATTTTGTTAAATTCGGTTGTATAGTGCAGGAGATATCTCGCAGACAAGCAACTTCCACTTAGAAATGGTTTACAAAATGGTCTGACTGATTGGCTGGAAGGCATCAAACTGTCATCTCTTTTTAATGTGCTTTTTAAAAAAAGCTTGACACCAAATATGACACAGTGATGTCCCATAGTTGCTCAGTAGACACAATAACTAATTCATGGTCAAAGGGACGAAGAGAGACATTAGACATTTAGACATTAGATTACACTTACCATTCAATTCCTAGGTCTGACAGCATTTAGTATATTTTCCATGTACATGTATATATACCCCAACGTCTTACACTGAACTGTGTACTGGTAGATCCGCATGTTCCCAGATCATTACAAACCTCCTTCTTTTCTATCTCTGTTCACTAAGGAAACCAAAGCAACACTTACGTGTATTATCCTAATGTAACCCGTGTAAGATATCTTTGATTCTGTTTGAACTTTGAAATACGCTCTTTTCTTACTCTGTTTGATTATGCTGCCCTAACATTCATCGTTTTAAAGGAAAAGCAAGAAAAAAAACATCAGACCCTTCATACAAACTTTCTGTATGAATTTTATGGCGACTTTCACTGGCGGTATCTCAAAACGTTAAAACGTTCTCTCTGGAAATGAGCACACAAGTTGACAACTGTGCAGGGTGACCTATCTTTTCCTTTCTTTGTATAAAGTTGGGAGGAAAAAACTCTGAATCCAGTGTTGTGGCTGGAGGTATTCCATGTATGCGAGTGTATGTTTTCTAAGAACAGTGAATGTGTATATGTATTATCTTGAAAGGTTCCATGGTATATATAATTGTCGACATTGAAAACTCTTTAGAGTTAACACTCAGCCGGGATGTCCATTAAAGCTCTGTCCCCCCTCAAGTTGTCTGCGAACAAAAATGGCCACCCCACCGGAAGGGGTGCGCCACCACGAATGAAAGACACTTTCCCGCTGACCCCCCCCCCCCCCCCCCCGACAATTTATTCTCGGTCAGTTCCCTCCTGGACGATCCCCTCTCTGGACAATGCGTAAATACATATTAGGTGAAGACAACACTCCTCCTACAGATTTTGTCTGATTTTAATGAAGCTTGGCTTAAGTATACACTCCAGCGAGATACATAATTTGTAGCATCGATTTTTCAATGCGATGATTGGTTGTCCGTCTGCCTGTTCATCTGGGAGAAATGCTACTCGTTACTTGTACAGTTTTTGTCCAATTTCTACAAAACTTGGTACAAGTCAATAAAGACATATTTTGATTGTCCATTGTCATTCATGCATACATAATTTTCAAAATCTATTCCGTGACAATTTTGTCCTAACAAATTGAAATACCGTCTTATCAGAGGCTCTCGTCTCTAAATGTTATGACAATCACGTATTTACATACATATAAAAGTGAGCAAGACAAAATATATAACATTTTTTCTTGATGCCTACAGACAGGTAATCCTTTCTACCTATATACAAGGTGATATGTTTAACACTGAGATAAATACCAATACAAGATTAGAAAGTCTGCATTTAATAAGACTATTTATTATAATGAACAGGAGGGATTAATTCCCGCTGTTCTCCTGATTGAAATTAGTTAAAAATTTTCTAATGAAATGCTTTTCCTTGACATCTCTGAACTTTTCATTTTCCACTGACACTGTGAAGAAGGGGAAGATATTGGGTTACTGGCCAGAAATGTAGGTGTGTTTTTGCCAATGCCTGTTGTTCCTTCATGAACCTCCCGTTTCTCCAATGTAGTGTTTGTAGCAACCACAATATGTTATAACATAAATTAAATGGCTAGAAGTTCATATTAGCATAAATTTTAATATTTAAATGATAACTTAAAGTCATAATATAATATACACGGTAAAGTAATAACAAGATGTGAATTTTATTTTCGCCTGTATATATGTATGGGGGACGGGGGAATTGTTCTGGAAAGAAATTGACCGGTGGAGAATTGTCCCAGGCGTGGGAATATGTCCGGTCCCCCGCGGTACCACACACCTTTTTGTTTTCATAAGAGATTACTGATCGCGGACATAATCCCAGGCTCGTTAATCAGTCAGGGTTATTGACAGGGCTTACTGTCAAGACACTCCTCGCGACATCAAGGGTTGTCCCTCATCTTTATGTATGAGAAATGATATACATGTAGATCATATACGTTACATGCAAGTGTTACTCTAAATATTTCACTTTAAATTATTTTACATATTTAGTACTGTAGTATTAGCTTTTTGAGAAGAACAGGCTTAGAACTGACAGAAATCTATATACCAGCATATATAATATTTGCTGCGGCACAAAAATTAAACACATTGATAATATACACATACATATTCACGAAACAACCATGATATCTTTTCACTGCGGTAAATTTGTCCCACCCTTCAGGCCGTCACTATTTGTCATCACCAATAAATGGTGATGATATAAGCTCATCACCAATAAATAGTGATGGTGGTATCCGATCAACATTTCTCATCACCAATAAATGGTGATGGAATTAATCATCACCATTTCTCTTCACCAGTTATTGATAATTGGTCATCACCACCTTACTAGCTGTACAGTATGTAATTACTCTCGAGGAGGCAAACCTGGGTCTTGAAAAGATTATTTTGGTCTGGAATTCAAACAGAGACCCTTGAGCGACATGCATGTGGGTCATTTGGTCTCGGAACTGATGACAATTACCAGTAATTCGTGTGTGCGATTTAAAGTCTCTTGGAATTCGTTTAGGACTGGACACACTTCAAAGTGGATACGGACAAGTAGTCCCTGGACAAACGGTCACTAGACAAAAAGTCCTGCTATTACTGGAAGAGAGGACAAAAAGCCCTCTTTACAAATAAAGCTTCATTTCCTCATAAATATGAAAAAATTCATACTTGAAAGAAATTCACTGTTCAAGACACTTTATTATTCGTGTTTATGGCAATCTTTGGACACAGGTTTTTATTGTTCTTCATACGTACATGTAAAAAGTTATTAACACAAAATTATAGCACAAAGATGCATCACGTGAAAACTATAGCAACATTTATGCAATGAACTATTGCAATTACAACCGGATATTGTAGCCAATTCCCTGGAGAAACTCTTCCATTGTCTTTCGGTCTGCCACATCTAAACACAAATTCTTCAGTCGCTGTTGCATCTCCTTCGTCTTTCTTTGCATTCTCTTCGTCAAACGTTGATCGATCACATTGTGGTAACAATTCTTTTCATTTATTCATGGATTTATAGTAATTTAAAGTGGCACTTTCACCCAGATACTTGGAGAATTTGCCACTTTCACAAAATGAAATGAACAAGTAGTAAAATAAAGAACTGGTTTAAATAATGCTTTATTGCTCATCTGACAACCGCAAAATCTGCACCTAAAATTTCTGACTAAAAAAAGTGATTTTGTGGAAGAGTCTAAAACCTTTGTAGTAGTAGGAGGACTTTTTGTTCAGGGACGTTTTTTCCTGGAATTTTTTGTCCGGGGGACTCCTATTCCTACACCCAAACAGGAGTGTAGAGCTCAGATGCAACTCATTATATACACGCGTGTCTTATTGGTGGTCGGTAAGCTTTCGAGCATCTCCTAAGACATTTTTACTTGAAGACTTTGCCTACCTTGGGAAGATGTCAAGTGAACAATAGATATTTATAAGGAGAAACCACAGTCACTTCTGCAAACCGTTACTTCTTCAGTCGAAGCTCGACTGAGACTGTAAATGTATTCGACATGTAAAGCACATTTTAAAACGAACAGTCAGTGTGTAGAGAATATAGTAGAGGTTTGCAGGAAGGATCCTCTCTCGGTATTAGGATGAGACACGTTCGTCATAATCCACACCTAACAGTTCTTCATAAAAGAGCAATGAAGTCCACAGACTTAAGAATCAAATTAGACTCCATGGTCTGTGAAATGGGTCCATTGCTCTTCTTCTAATTTTATTATTCTTGACAAGCTGTCTTCTAGTACTGTTCGTTAGCCCTCTCCAATGTGCCCATCCGTTATTGTATTCGTAATAAGGGACCCGGCAGCAATACTTTGCACCATTTTATGTCGATCTTTTCCTCACCACCTCATGGCATTAGTTTTAAGAGAATGAATTTCACTAGAACGTCATATTGTGATATACTCTAAGACTGAAGACATTTTCACTAACAAAAGTTTGCAACCAAGTCCTGACCAATTCTATTTGTTCGGATGGTGTAAGCACCAACCAAGTCCAAAACATCTGCATTATTTGTATTACTGCAGTACCAGGCAATAGGTCAAGGCGACCAAGGCGAATAAACAATACAGTTTATTATAAAGTTTTGTCAAGCTTGTATCTTGGTAAACTTTCAGCCCGATGATAGCTTCAGGCTTTGGACCCTTATATTATTCCACCGCTGCTTGTAACTGGTGAGGGGCATCAGCTAAATGCATATTGTCAACTGAAAACTGTCACCACTTGATTGTGGTTTGAGGATTGTCAGCCGACTTGAGGCCTTGCACAGAATCACTCAACTGCTAACACCAATGTTATGGACATTTACTGTCATACACAAAACCCCAAAGAAAACAACTGATCATCAAATGTAGTACAGTCATACGATTTGTACGTGTACAGAATTTACTCTTAAATGAAATGAAAAAAAGATTTAAAATGTTTACAGATTCATCATCGAACATAAGAATTTACAGTTATTTCCTATGTTAAAATTGCTAATTTGACACTTGATCAGTGAGGATACGGAAGGGGAAATTTCAAGGCGCATATACATGTATACTATACCGAAAATCCAGCAACCTGGGGATTTCCCCCGGGCTCTGTTCGGTTTCCTTCCACCATAATGCTGGCCTCCGTCGCAGAAGTGAAATATATAAATCTATGAGTACTGCAAAAACCACCATGCAAATAAATAAATAAATGAACCGAAAGTCACATATTTCTCTAACACTCAACATTTAATATCATATTAAGAAGGACAACACATTTCTTTCAAGACAGAATTAAGATTGTGAACAAAGCTTCAAATATTTTAGTGTATTTGTTTAATAATATGCTCATTAAAATTCTGCAATAGCAAGCAAATGCCTGCAGGTGCTCATATGTACAGCACCACTGTTAAAGCATGGGCAGCGAAACCGCTGCGACCACCTCGACCATGGTCGGGGCAATAATTTCCAAGCAAAAATTGAAAAAGACACAGAAGCAGAACAAGAGTAAAGACAAATTATCCAGCACCTATAGATAACTAGAGATTTTGTGGGTTTTTTTTTACTCCAAATGCGTATCAAGTCAATAACTTCCACCGCCTATTTATGGCTATGATATTGTGGTAGGCCTACTATATTTTGAAGCTTGGCGTGCAGGCTTCTGCCCATGAAACCAACTATATAATAGTAATGTAGTATATTGAAAAGATAAAACTAGTGGGAAACTGGCCCTTTTCTGACAGAGGTTTGCATTGAGTGGACGCATGAGTGTCACACAATTTGTTGAAATATTTACGCTGGTATATTTGCTTGCCGATCGATTTAGGCTATCAGTACCAAAAATTGATTGCCTATAGTCTGAGAGTTCAACGGGCTTATTGACTGCAGTTTTGATATCAATCTTGTCCGTGTAATCCTTATGAACATGAAAGATCATGAGGTCATCTAACCTAGACTGTGTCATTGTGGACCGCAGGTATGATTTTAGCCTACGCCTACTTTATTTCGTGTGACAAATTTGATTCTTTAATTTTGACTTGCATGTTTTACAACCGCGAGCGACTTGTACATTGCCTGGACACTTGCACAGGTTGTAAATGTGACAGGTAAGGTACCTGTCCGTTATGTATTCTTGGACAGTAATCCAAGGGGTCAAGATCAAATGCGTGACACGATCACGGACCTCATCGAAAGCAGTTCTATCGACTTCCAGTTCGGAGATCTGCGGCGACTTTTTTATTGGAGTACCGGCATGGGTGATGGACTCGGGGTTGCGAAGATTTTCAGAATTTTAAAACAACACCCTGGGTGCATCTTGAAGAACTAACACCCTCTCTTATTCCGTTTTTGACTCTAGTTCAGTACATTATACTTTGGCAGTAACCCAAGAGGCCAGGGCAAACTTTATACCCGCCGTCTGATAATTAACTTCCACATCATTCTCTATTTCCACCATTTTAATGACTACCCAAACGCTCGATTCCCTCAGGGTAGGCGTAAATAGAATTCGGAACTGTTAAATACATCCATCTAGACCATCTTACATGATGTAAATCTTTTCGCTACATACGCGTTCGATGACCTTTTGCTACTTAAGACTAAAATGTTAATAAATGAAAGCACCACTCCAAAATAATTCATTTAAAAAGTTTTATTCATGAGCATTGCATATAAATCGCAACAAAACAATGAAAAAAATGACGAAAGGAAGCTAATATTTGACCATAAAACATGGTCTGTTTCGTTAAACACAGTGACTATGTACTTCGGAGAAACTACTTCCGGAAATTTCACATTTCTTCATGTTTCTATAATGTACCTCTGGTGATTCTCACCAAATAGAACCTTAATCGGACATTCGTGTAACACTAGTAAACCATGAAGAAGGGTTCAAAGTTCACACTAACAAGACCCAGTCTAAATGCCAGTTTTGAAATAAGTGCCAGACTTAAAACTAAAGGCCGCGTCACCTTCCAAAATTGAAAAACAAAAAGCTGTACATCCTTGGACACACAGAAGATGAAATTCGAATAACCGCAGTACCGGGGATACGGACATATTCCTCCCTTGACAACCGCCCCGCGGACAATCCCACCCACCAACCCCTGTGAATCCCCCCCCTGTGAATCCCCTCGGACAATCCCCCTTAGGACAATTCCCTCCCCCTACATTCGCAGTACCGATACCCTTTTTTTTTCAAAAATTGTTATGAACAGTTTGAATGGAAGGGCAACTAAGACACCTATATTGGTACTAAAGCGACCCTGATCCCTGAGCACTGATCAGGATATCCGTGTGAAGGAGACAGCACAATGGTAACGAAGTCATCAAATAACACCACCATTCACGCGTCTTACCAAGGCGACCCTGACCCATGAGCACTGATCAGGATATCCGTGTGAAAGAGACAGCACAATACTGACGAAGTCTCCTAGTAACCCCACTGTTGATACGTCTTAGTCTTCGATACATGTACAGGAATCATATTTATGCTCAAACATCAGTCTACATGTATTTCTTTTCCACATTTTCTGGTACAGTTCATGTATCAACTGTTTGGGTAAAGTGCATGTACTTCCGAATTTACAACGTGTAAAACTGCACCTAAAACATCACAACAAAATTACAACAAGGAAGCCATGTACTCTTATATAAAATTATGTTCATATAAACACAGGCAATGTAATAATAAGAATAATGTACAACATTTCCAGCAATGTCAGCACAGAAATATACAAAAAGAGGTAATGTGAAATTCTAACATTTATTACTACATGTGGAGCCCATGTGGAGAACATCGCTCAGATCACTGTTCGAAACACCAAGGAATCTACTCCCTTCTCGAAATCTGCACCCCGTGATATGTGCACCCCCTGAAATATGCATCTTCTGAAGTCTGCACCCCGTATTACCAGAATACCCATGTAACAATGAGGAATGAGACCTTGTACAAAGCAAACTGAACAAATGACTAGATGGGTTATCATAAAGATAGTCAGTGTTACTTGTTCCAAAGTGAATTAAATTATACTGAAGATAGGGTTGATTCTAATGGATATCAAATAGTCTCTCCATTCAGTCAAACTGATAAGGTATACAGCTGGACAACCCACATGGATATCACATTCAACAAAGCACTGCTGCCCGTTGACCAATTTTAATCTTGGTATGAATTGCATTTTATCTCAATCATGGCGAACAAGAAGGGCCAACATCAGTACATTTCCTTACAACATACAATTACTGGGAAGCACCAAGAACGCGGTTAAAAAGTTACTGACAAGGCACAAGTCATTATCTATGCCCAGTGAGATATAGAAAGAAAAACAGCAACAATAATGCAGATAAATGTGTTAATATCTAAAACAAATCGCTTCAAATGGTGGATAAAGTCCTGCACACTATTAAAATTATGCCACTAAACTGCAGGCGTATATGTTTGCTTTAATAAAACTTTAATAGATTATAATAGATTAAAATGTGATAGCTACAAATATGGAAAAAGAAGCATTTCATATTAGGGTAATTAATCCACAATCAACTTTATGTTTTCTTTATAGGATTCACTACCGTTGGTTTCTAAGTGAACGCAGAGTTTATGTAAGACGCCTTTCATTTTACATAGCCCAGCATCATCACAGAAGTACACCATAGCTTCACAAAACACGTTCAGAGCTTTCACCTGGGCTGAGGTATCCGGCAGAGAGACAATTACTTCAGGTAGGTATTCTTCTACATCTTCAAACAAATTTTTCTGAATAACTCTTCTTTCTGGATGTCCTGAGTTCTCTGTTGATAATAACAAAACAAAAAATTAAATAAAAATAACTTCAACAGGATAATCAAAGGATTTATGTAACATAATCAAAAGGATTTATGTAACATAATCAAAAGGATTTCTTTCATCCTCTGGGGTCTAATTTTCTTATAATCTCATAAGAAATCCTATAAACCTTATAAAAAGATTGAACTTGATTAATTATTAAATAATAATTAATCCCATTACAGGTCTCAGGGCTATTGTCTCAATAAACACGGTTAAGGTATGGGTGAAATTTGTACTCTCATCTACTTGTATGAAGGCACAAGAATCGGTCCTTAACACAGGCCAACAAACATGCATGCTTATGACACTGAGTGACTCTAACTGGTTGCACGAATGGGTCCAAATGCCATGTCTTTCAACCAAATTTGACCAACAGGTAAAACCCCTGACACAAATACAAATAAATCACCATAATAGTTCCCTACAGGTATGTCACAACAAGCTGGTATAATAACCACTGGTTTGAATCACATCCCAGAGCAGACTTACCTCCATCCAGACCTGCCATTGGCTGGGTGCCCCCTCTGTCAGGTGTACCCCGGGTCTCCGATGTACCTGTACCCTGAGTGTTACCCTACCCCCTGGGGCAACACAGGCGGGTGTGGTCTCTGTGACAGGGACAGACTTCCTTGTGAGACGTTTGAACACCATGGCTGAGGCTTGACAGGATCCCATAGAAGTATCTGGAAAAATGATGGGCAACTGAAAATAAAGATTGAGGGATTTGACACATGACTTATTGAACTATTTAGGTAGTTTTATTAATATTATTCTGCTGTATAGAAAATAAGAGCTTTGACAACCCTAACTACATCAACATGTATGGAAGAAATGTCCTGCAGAAATGGCATTTTCCTTTGCCCTTTGTAAAAAAGGGTAAGCAAGAACACCTAAGCACTGAAATAAGTCAAAACCAAGCATGTGCTGCTAATGTTTGAAGAAACAGTGGAAGACTACACGTAGTTTCCTATAAACCATTCAGCACCAACTCCCTTATGCATGGAAAACCCCGGCTACTTCTCTTAATAAATTTATTCCACTCTTATTAAAGGTAAAATGCAATTTATTTATTTTTCTTATTTGATTCATGTGTTACCAATTTCTCACGGATGTTTAATTTGACCGTGGCCAGTACTGTGGTGAGTGGAAATTAGGCAGAGCCTAACGACGAGATGCAGGCTGCTGGCAGATCTTCCGTTGTACAACTTGGGAGCAGGACGTACAAGACAATGTTCTTGAGGAATAACATCCAATCCATGTGATACTTTTCTAAAAGACTTGATACAATCATCAAAACCTTTACATGTAGAGATCTGAAAAAGGGAGATCAAAGGGGCACTCTCACTGGCTCACTACCCTTCCCGGTACTTGTAACTGTCATCATTCACCATATCAGAATACTGTGTTGGTAAACGGCCTGATTGTTCATCCTGAAGATCAATATTTTCATGAGCCAGACACGTGACAGGAAATCTTGATTTCAAGATAAAATATCAGGATTTGTACCATCCCATTATACAGGTACGTAATTAAATTTATCACCATGAAGAGCATTGTGGAGCATTTTTCTTGAATAAACACTGGAACAATATGAGCCAGTTTGGCATTGTGCAGAGGAAACCAGCATCATGCCGTATACCTATCCAAACCGATATTTACCAGCCATGGCTTGTAATATATTACATAACTATGTTTGTCTCCATAAGGGTGCTACCATACCTGTTTCACTCATTAACATTGTAGATAAAACAGAGTAGAGTTCCCCTGGTGGTGATACCTACATGTCTCACAACCTCAGTCTGGACGTCCACTGTTTTGATGGCATGGTTGTTGGTGTCGGCGATGTACAGGATCCCATTAGCTTTGTCCATGTACAGTCCGCCTGGCTCATTCAGAGTGACCTCCCTTAGATGCCCAGTGACTGAGTTGCCGGCTTCACCGCTTCCCACGTAGGACGTACAATGCTTTGTGGCAACCTCAATCCTCTTTATCTGGTGTACAAACAAAGTACGTACATGTATACAACGTTGTATATTGGCATTGTTCAGCTTCCCTATAATTCCAGCAACTGACTAAGTTGTGGGTGGTGGCATTGTAGCAGGTACATTTTCAACCAAGATGCTGGGCACTGGTTTACTTGTTTATTTATTTGATCATTGTTGAACGACATAATCCTACAGGAACACTTAACATAACATGAACAGCACCTGTTTTGTGCCTGGCGAACACCTGGTTTGTGGGAGGAGGATGCCTGGTTTTTGGGTGGAAATGCTTGGTTAGAGGGTGGGGTACGTCTGGTTTGTAGGTGGGAGACGCCAGGTTTGTGGGTGGAGGACACGTGATTGTGGGAGACACCTGGTTTGTGGCAACACCTGGTTCGAGGGTGGGGCATACCTGGTTTGTGAGTGGAGGACACTTGGTTTGAGGGTGTGGTACACCTGGTTTATGGGTGGAAAAGACCTGGCTAGAGTGTGGGAGACACCTGGTTTGTGGGTGGGGGACACCTGGTTAGTGGGTGGAGGACACCCACATACTCTGTGTACATGTATAAAGCCATGTCCCTATGCCCTGTGTTTTTGGGTGGAAATGCCTGGTTAGAGGGTGGGGTACGTCTGGTTTGTGGGTGGGGGACACCAGGTTTGTGGGTGGAGGACACGTTATTTGTGGGTGGGAGACATCTGGTTTGTGGGGACACCTGGTTCGAGGGTGGAGGACACCTGGTTTGTGGGTGGAGGACACCTGGTTTGAATTTGGGGCATACCTGGTTTGTGAGTGGAGGACACTTGGTTTGAGGGTGTGGTACACCTGGTTTATGGGTGGAAAAGACCTGGCTAGATTGTGGGAGACACCTGGTTTGTGGGTGGAGGACACCTGGTTAGTGGGTGGAGGACACCCACATACTCTGTGTACATGTATAAAGCCATGTCCCTATGCCCTGTGTTTTTGGGTGGAAATGCCTGGTTAGAGGGTGGCGTACGTCTGGTTTGTGGGTGGGGGACACCAGGTTTGTGGGTGGAGGACACGTTATTTGTGGGTGGGAGACATCTGGTTTGTGGGGACACCTGGTTCGAGGGTGGAGGACACCTGGTTTGTGGGTGGAGGACACCTGGTTTGAATTTGGGGCATACCTGGTTTGTGAGTGGAGACACTTGGTTTGAGGGTGTGGTACACCTGGTTTATGGGTGGAAAAGACCTGGCTAGATTGTGGGAGACACCTGGTTTGTGGGTGGAGGACACCTGGTTAGTGGGTGGAGGACACCCACATACTCTGTGTACATGTATAAAGCCATGTCCCTATGCCCTGTGTTTTTGGGTGGAAATGCCTGGTTAGAGGGTGGCGTACGTCTGGTTTGTGGGTGGGGGACACCAGGTTTGTGGGTGGAGGACACGTTATTTGTGGGTGGGAGACATCTGGTTTGTGGGGACACCTGGTTCGAGGGTGGAGGACACCTGGTTTGTGGGTGGAGGACACCTGGTTTGAATTTGGGGCATACCTGGTTTGTGAGTGGAGGACACTTGGTTTGAGGGTGTGGTACACCTGGTTCATGGGTGGAAAAGACCTGGCTAGATTGTGGGAGACACCTGGTTTGTGGGTGGAGGACACCTGGTTAGTGGGTGGAGGACACCCACATACTCTGTGTACATGTATAAAGCCATGTCCCTATGCCCTGTGATTTTGGGTGGAAATGCCTGGTTAGAGGGTGGCGTACGTCTGGTTTGTGGGTGGGGGACACCAGGTTTGTGGGTGGAGGACACGTTATTTGTGGGTGGGAGACATCTGGTTTGTGGGGACACCTGGTTCGAGGGTGGAGGACACCTGGTTTGTGGGTGGAGGACACCTGGTTTGAATTTGGGGCATACCTGGTTTGTGAGTGGAGGACACTTGGTTTGAGGGTGTGGTACACCTGGTTCATGGGTGGAAAAGACCTGGCTAGATTGTGGGAGACACCTCGTTTGTGCGTAGGGGGCATCTGGTTTGCCGGGGTGGGGGGACGCCCACATACTCTGTACACATGTATAAAGCCATGTCCCTATGCCCTGTGCCAGACAAACCTGACTTAAAGCTGTAAATACAGCAGTAAGAGTGTGATTCAAACATAGACTCAGTAACAAACCAACTACAACACTCAATATATGTAACCTTTATGAGTAATTCGCTGGGCTATGGAAGTGCCATTTCTTACAGATACAAAACACAGGGCTTTACACATGCCCTTGTAAATAACAATGTTTATATTAAGACTGCTTTTAGTGCCTCTCCCTGGTCCCATTCACATTACCTTGTGATTGTAAAAGTCTGCCACAGCAAGAACACAGGGGTCCTGGGAGAGCACCGTTACCCCCAGAGGGTGCCTCATAACCATTCCCATCCTTGTCCTCTCCACAAGAACACCCAGAACACAGCGGTCCTGAAAGAGCACCGTTACCCCCAGAGAGTGGTGTTACTGTGCCTCATAACCTTCTCATCCTGGTCCTCTCCACATTACCTTGTGGTTGGAATAGCCCGCCACACCCAGAACACAGGGGTCCTAAAAGGGCACCGTTACCCACAGGGGGTGCCTCATAACCATTCCCATCTTGGTCGTCTCCACATTACCTGATGGTTGCAAGATCGCGCTACACCCAGGACACAGCGGCCCTGCAAGAGCACCATTACACCCAGAGAGTGCTGTTACAGTGCCTCATAACCCTTCCCATCCTGGTCCTCTCCACATTACCTTGTTGTTGTCACAGTCTGCCACACCCAGAACACAAGTGTCCTGGGAGAGCACTGTTGCCCCCAGAGGGTGCTGTAACTGTGCCTCTTAATCCTTCCCATCCTTGTCCTCTCCACATTACCTTGTGGTTGTAACAGTCCGCCACACCTAAAACACAAGTGTCCTGGGAGAGCACTGTTACCCCCATAGAGTGCTGTTACCGTGCCTAATAACTCTTCCCATCTTGGTCCCCTCCACATTGCCTGATGATTGTAAGAGCTCGCCACACCCAAATCGCAGGGGTCCTCAAAGAGCACCGTTATCCAAAGAGAGTGCTGTTACCGTGCCTCGTAACCCTTCCCATTCTTGTCCTCTCCACATTGCCTGATGGTTGTGAGAGTCCGCCACACCCAAAACGCAGGGGTCCTCAAAGAGCAACGTTACCCCCGGAAGGTGCCTCATAATCTTCCCATCCTGGTCCTCTCCACATTGCCTGATGGTTGCAACAGTGCGCCACACCCAGAACACAGGGTCCTAGAACAGCACCTTTACCCCCAGGGGGTGCTGTAACCGTGCCTCGTAACCCTTCCCATCTTGGTCCCCATATGCAAACAATTTCTGTAATTGTAAACAAACATCTCAAGTTAATATTCCCATCAATTAAAGCACAGAGAAGATCTCTGACCGGGAACTTTTTGCCAATGGAATAGAAATGTATATAAGTATATGTACAGTGAACCTAGCGAACACTAACACATCTGAAAACCAACATGTTGTTAATACCAATCATGCCGCTTGGTCCGCCTTATCTCCAGTTACAACAAATGTTATTTTTATTTAATACACTGACACTTGTCTATTCTGAATATCGCAAAGGATTTCCAGTGCCCATTGTACCTAATACATGTTAATCCACACTATATAATCCGATACTGCATGGTGTCGGCCATTTGTTCCTACCCTCCGCCTTTATCATCGCTGCAGGTCAGAGAGGTGTTGTCAGCAAGGGAGATAATCCTTTTGGTGGACAGTTCACTCAACGGTGAGGACATTCTCTGGAAGAATTGTTCCATCGTGAATGGAACAATTCAGGATATCAATAAATACTCCAGTTTATAGTCGCATTGTTTTGCAAATTTCATTAAACCAAGCATGGCTGATATCGTGCGGAAAATATACCTCTCCCTGATTGATGAAGTTCAACTCATTCAGTCTTACAAAACTTTTCTTAAGTCCTAACCCGACACACACTGTTGGGAAATTTACTTTCAGGGAATTCCAGAAAAGATGGAAACAGTTTCACTTGACAAGTATGAAAAAAATTGCCGATGTGACAAACAACAGTTCCAGACATGTTTACTTGCAGGCCTATTTTTCCCTCATACGCCTACCGGTAGGTCTATTCTTCTATGCAATGAAGGAAATAAAAGTTTTACTGTACGTAAAAGTTTGTCAAAATAAACAAATCCTCAAATAAATCAGTGGGTTTCCCCCAGGCTCTGCCTGTTTTCCTCCTACCTTAATGCTGGCAGCCACCATGAAAATGAAATATTCTTGAGTACAGTGTAAAAGACCAACTTAATAAATAAATACACGTAAATAAATAAATGGTGTTTGCCATATACCATTCTGCTTTGGATCATATTTGCTATGTTCAGATTTTTCTTTTGAGGCATCAAAATTTATCTCTCTTTACGACATAATAGAGGTGCTAAACCATTTTCCAACTGGACTTGTAAAGTTTGCATGTACCTCGGGATCCCTCTCTCCACCAACCAAGGCCTTCACAGCTCCGTCTCTCAATGACATACTCCTGATGCTGGAGCTCTCTGCATCTGCGAGGAATAACACCGGATTCTCCTGGTGAGTGGAGAGTGCCAGACCAGATGGCTGTGCAAACGAGGCTTTCTCAGGATAACTGTTGTTGCGGTTTTCCTCTTTCCCGCTGCCCCCCAGCCGCACAGACCTGAACATTTCTGTTGTCCATTTGTCCATACAGCGTAACAGACTTTACCGCTGTGGGAAGGCTGACACTCGTACGTAAAAGCATCACATCACAGTCAGTGAGTTATATCGCCTGAATAAACAGACAGAAGACACTTATGTCAAGTACATAATTACCTCCCTTTCAGCCACTTGCCCTCCTTGAGGAAAAGCCCCCAGATCTGGTGAGATCCCGCCATGGCGATCAATAATAGATTCTTCTCACTGGAACCTATACAGCACAAGACACAAAACACCCCAATTATACAACTGTTCTTGACACCTAAGCAAAATAATGTGTGTTTCACACCACACCAAATTCTGCGACAGGTCATGGACATATTGTTCAGTTGGCAGTCACTACAAGTTATCTCAGTGCTGAGAAGGGTATATGGTAATCTTACCCCTGGGCGAGAAATTTTAAACAAGAGCAATAGATTCAAATTATCATAGCCCTTAAAACCGATTTAAACCCGACGTATAAACAAGCATTATATTAAAGAAGAACTAACAACAATCACCTGCTGTAATGAATGGCAGTATACCAGAACTGTGTTCTCACAACAAGGGAGATAATTCACTTGTTGACACCCATGCAGACATCATTTACCCTTCCCCATAAAACATGTGCAAGCAATTTACCATACAGGTTTTAAATCCCTTCGCTGGTGTTGTTATATACAGAGCATGACATTTGATTCGATCCTCAGGGAGTGTATATATTGTCAGGATTCTGCAGGTGGGCTATGTCGATCCCAAAGATTGGGTTTCTGGCAGAGTTCTCATGCAAATGCTTCATTCTGTAGGCTTTTGGGGGGGGGGAGAGAGACATATATATATATCATACAACTCAAATCAACTTTATAAGGTCAATAGTACACCTACGATCATCAAACATTATTGACATCCTCCTGGACGAAACCTTAGGTTAAACCCAGTATATGTACCTAGAGAGGATCCCACTGTGACATCCCAGGGAGAGGAGATGGCTTGCTTCACACCCAGTTTTCCCCCTTCCTTGTCCTTTCCCTTTTCTCCTGTGCCTGCCACAGTCACCACTGTTTTATCCTTCGAGTCTATCTGTGCACAGAAAGTAATAAACTTCATACATCACACAAAACTACAGCCTTTTTTCATGGGAATGTCACACCACTCTGTATCCAGGGATGCAGCTATAAATGTACCACATGTTTAAATACTCTTTGAATTCATCATATAATAATTGTAGGGAACTTTTCTTCAAAGAAAACCTGCATCAGTGGATGGATATTTTACACACCCCTTTTTTTATAAGTACGAAGTCCCCTTATCGAGCACATAGGCCTGCGATCTGTGGGCTGATTTACTTCAATGAAAAATACTAACTAGGGGTAAAGCCATAACTTAACTTAGGAGTGCAGGTTTTCCACAAATCATTCCATTGGTGAAGCACCCCACTTGGCTTATTACTGTGGTAAACCATCGACATTTGGTCAGTTACTAACAAACTTTCTTACATGTGGCATACAGACTTGCACGGCATATGTGGCGCGAAAGCAACCGGCCAACAAATGTAAGACTGTGCATATGGCTACAGGAGAGCCTTTATCCTCCCTACCGTCATCAAGGGCTCACGAACAATGACAGTGTGCTTAATCTACATATCCCTTCTGCACGGCTTTAAGAGCCGATCTTGTCAGGCCAGTGGGCATTGAAGAGGTTACAGATGATCAGATCCGACTTCTACACCGCCGTTGTAAGATTTTATAACATACTGCCAAGGTCTGGGCTCTCGACTTAAGATTAGATTTTAAGGCATACATGTATCACTACGTGATCAGCTTTGTACATGTAAAGGCTGTAACAGCTAGACAAGTCATCTGATGGATTCTCTGTCGTCCTTCAATAGCTTTTGATGCCTTTGGTTCAAATTTAGCTCTGTCTGACTGTGTATACCTCACTAGGTTTGTTAGCTACCTGGTAATGTTAGGATCCTCCTAAGGTTCTTTGCTCCTGCCCTTGCTTTCATCGTGTGTTGTTTCTCCTGTGTCTGATTTCTTCTTGTGTTTGTTTCCTCCTTATTTGTTTTGCTGCTGTTCTGGTATCTCCCATATTTGGTTTTAAGCTGTGTTTTATTTTCAACTGTATTTGGTTTTCACGTGTGTCTGGTTTCATTCTGTGTTTGGTTTTTTTTTTTTTTTTTGATGTTTTGTTCTCTTTGTGTCTTTTTTTTCCCTGTGTTTTGTTTCTTCTGTGCCTGGTTTCCTCTTGTGCTGGTTGGTCTTATTTCTATATTAACACATACAGGCCTATTTTACATCAAAGATGTCACGCTATTGTCATTTAGATGAGGCCGATACATACATGGAAGCACTGACCACCATTGACAACGCTGTATCAATTATCGCGTGTTAGGGGTAAGTTCATGTAGGTTAAGGAAGATATCTACATACGAAGGGTTGATTTGTGAATTCCAGTCTTGTTCATATAGGTAAAGGAATATATAAATATACTATACTGACTTTTTTCTCTGGATAGGATGTGTTTACTTTTCTAAAAGTAGGAATATATTTCAAGTACTGTTCTTAACCTGTTCTCCAGATAAATGGATGATCTCCAACGAGTAATCCGCAAGTATCAAATTTATTAAACCAAAGTTAAGAAAATTCGTCTGTTTCGAGCCTTTGGCGAGAAACAAAAGCAATTTTTGACTCGAGTTAAATAAATTTGATACTACATGATCACGAGTTGGAGATTCTGTTTATCCCGTAAATGTAAAGTCGAACAACAGCACGATATAATGGGCATCAAATCAACTAGATATATTGCTGTTTATGAAGTCCCTTGCAGACGTGTGGATTAGTTTAAGTATGTGACGTTAGTAATTCGTGAGAAGAACAAAGCGCAACATGTATACACAGAATAAAATATACCCCACAAAAAAGAGTTCAAATTCACAACTGCCTTTACCGACACGTCTGGAAGGATTTTTGGAATTATTACATGTATAATTAAACCTAAGTAGCAGGTAATGGTTTTCAAACAGTTTACAAATACGTTTGTCAGATACAGGAAGACAACAAGAGGTCCCAGGACAAATCTATTAATACAGTATTTATAGAGGAAATGGTGATCTGGTTAGCGTGGCAACCACAGAATTAGGTTGAAATGAGTTGTGACACATGATAACATTTGTATTCATGCATCCACTAAAAATTAAAACTGCACATGGCAAACAACTGGAGTGATAGATCAGACAAGAAATCATATGTATTTATACAGTATATCTAGTGACAATGGCAATCTGGCTATCATGGCGACCGTGAAAATGGACAAATGTGAGTCGCGACATATCACCTCCTCTATATCTAAGTATGTACGTAGCCATTAATGGCTGGTGTACAAAAATTGCTGTTGACATGGCGTCGATCTCTGAGATACATGTACTGTCATGGTCAGTGCTTGAGCGAGAGTTTATGTTTTTAAGTTTGCAAGCTTATAGCCAATGGCCAGCTGGGCTTCCATCGTAATCTCCAGGCAATCAGGAAGCGCAATAAAAACACTGACATTACACGTTAAAGGATAGAGAAATATGAATGAAATTGGGAAAATCGCAATTATCTCCAAAACACTATGAATATATTTATAAAAATAATGTTGTTTGACTGCTGATAATTGTCGGAAAATCTGTATATTGAGTTGCCGAATAATAAGACGAATGGGATCCAATTGCACCAATTGGCATATCTCAAACGCAATTAACATTTGGAACTAGAGGTTTTCATTACTTCCAGTTAAGATTTACTTAAATCACTTTTTTTAAAGTCAATTTCAAAACTGTAACACAGCCTTCTACAACCAAGTAAAAACCTTACGATTTCATTGTAAACCTTATCTCTGCTTTGGAGGGGCTCGAGAATGAGTCTGGGTTTTACGTGGTACTTAACAATTTTTGTAGTCATATGAGGACGAGGCCTTACAGTGTAAGGGCCTTTTGTGGCAGGGCGAGTCCATGCCGCCAAAGTGTTGTGGCCACTTGAGCATCACGCCGAAGACACCAGACATGACACCCGACCCAGTCACTTCATACTGACATTAGGCAGACCAGTCCTGTTTTCTGGCTCTAACCTCAGTGCTGAGCGCCAAGCGAGGCAGCAACGACGTAAAAGTAGTCCCTGCTGTGTACTACACATAAATTTGTGTCGTTTGACAGCACTCTCTGTTTGCCTCACATGAGTTTGTGTCTTCTGGGCACACCCAACTGTAAACATGGTGAACCTCAAGTTAGTTTGCGTCTTCCGGGCAAACCCTACTCTATACCTCGTCTCTGTTTCCTGGCCACACTCTACTACATACCTCACATCATTAGTTTCTGTCTTCTGAACATACATTTCTATACATCACACGTTAATTTGTGTTTTCTGACTACACCCTGCTGTATATCTCATAGTTTGTATCTTCTGACCACACCCTACCGCATACTTCACATTAGTTTGAGTTTCCTGACCACACCCCATCCTATACCTTATTTTGCTTGTGTTTAACCCCATTGTATACCTCAATTCACCTTGTGTCCTCTAACCACACCCTACTCTACACTTCGCCTTAGTTTGTGTCCTCCTGACCTCACCCTACTGCATACTTCACTTTAGTTTGTGTTCTCCACCCACGTGATTGACAACAAATGTAACTCACGTTAAGCACAAAAAGGAGTTCAGTTTAACCAAAAGAGATATTACATGTAACCTCAAATACAGGACGAGAGAAACCTACTTGTAACACGTAGAGATGTCAATTGTCCACGGATTACTATTCTCACGTTCTTCAGCTGTCTCTTTCAGTCACCTGTCTAGGAACAGCAATGTCTCGTTGCGCAGAATCTGACAGCTTCTTTCTTTTGACCTCGTTTTTGTTCAGAGCTGCAGTTAACTGGTCATCAATTGTGGTAGAAGAGGAGGTGAGAAAAAGAGACGTATTAATCCTGTGTAATGGGAATGAAAATGTCACGGTGTACTATTCTCAGCATATTAGATATACTTTGTAGTGATAAATGCAAGCTTTAAACACCGTGTGTGCATTTTATTCTTGGGACAAATACGCCAGTCACCCTTACGGAAACACAAAGATAAGATATCTGTGCCGAGCGGAAAAATTAACACATGTATACATACGCTTTGGTGAAGTCTGTCGAACTCTGTCAACAAACAGAAATGAGAATATGTATGAAAATTATGAAAACCTGAAAACCAGAACTAGACTCCTGTGACTTCTTTCAGCATTAGATGTAGCGGTAATACAGCTATGACTAAAATGTGTTACCTACAGAGAAAATCTGTATTTTTCTTAGACTAAGAAAAATGAGACCTTACCCACTGTAATCACAATGACAAAATTAGCTCTGAATTTCATAGTAAACAGTTTTTGGCATTATAGCCAAATTAACTCTCGCTTCTGTTTACCAAGGCTGCTCTCCTAATTACCCATTTCAAGGTGAAAATGGGAATGCTTGTAAACAATTCATCAAGGTAATGACTGTATAAATCATAAGTAATACAAATGCTTATTTTTAAGCTAGTCTAAGCGAAACACTTTTAGTCATTATACCAAAACACCTCAGTGCCAGCCGCGGGATACACCGCCTCATCCCTTTATAACTGATCTGATTGGCAAGAAGACAATATGGGATTATTGATATTTATAAACAGCTGGGTCAGGTTTAGCGGTATTAAGAGAAGACCAAGCAACCTGAGGAACCCGAAGGATTTGAATTCTTAAACATCAGGCTTCAGCCCATGAGGCACCAAGACTGGATTTGAACTCGTGAGCACAGTTATTAGGGGTTACTGGGTGAGATGTAACGCTTTTGATGGCTGAGGAGCTCAGTGAAGCTATCTTGTTCATCCAGATATACTTACTCAGGTCACATTTTTCACTGGGGTGTAGAGAAGGGGTCAGATTAGCTTGGGGTCAGATTAGCTCCTGTAGGAGATTAGCTAGAGCTCTGGAGTTATCTACCGGGGTTATCTGGACTTCAGGGAGGTGAACCATTAGACTTACCTGTAAAAACGCCACGTCCTTAGAGGATACCAAATCTATATTCAATATACAGATGTTTAATGATGGTACTACACTGAGCACTCCACTGTGAGGAGCGGGCCTTTATGTTATCCAAAGGGCGTAATCCCCAGGCATCTAAAGCCTTCAGGGCTGCGTAATATGCTTTTTCCACCTCTTTGTTATGAAGAAAAAAAATTGCAGTCTTTTTTGAGCCGTCTTTCTGCGACCATGACAGCTAGTGAGCCGTGATGATGTATGTCCTGGACTTGTCTGAGTTCGATCTTTACCATGTGTACCGTGTCTGTTTATGTCTTATTTGTGTTCTGTCTTTGTCGAATGTGTGCCGTGTCTGACTCCTGCATGTGTCTCATCTGTGTCATATCTGCGCCGTGTATGTTTTATCTGTGTTGTATCTAAGTCGAGTTTGTCTTGAAAATGTCGTGTCTGTGTGTCATCTGCCAAGAGAGTGGTGCGTCTTTTAACAGGACGGGATAAATGCGTTTTTCTTTAATTGTCTCTTTTTTTATGTCTTGTTTGTGCATACAGGTTCAAATGCCTCGGGGATACTGGGAAGAAAAATTGCATCAGTACTTTATTTGTACTCCATTTGGACTGCTATTTGAAGCAAGAGAGTTAATTCTTCGTGGAAATCAGACCTCGTCCATTCTTGCACTGTTTGACGTCATTTCCGATTTATTTCTATATTTATTTGATTGTTGTTTTACGCCGTACGCAAGAATATTTCACTGATACGACGCTGGTCAGCATTATGGTGGGAGGAAACCAGGCAGAGGTCGATGAAGCCCACGACCATCCTCAGGTTGCTGGCAGACCTTCCCTAGTCTGACCTACGTCATTCCCGAAGTTCCGTGGATAACAAAATAGAGCGTTATCAAGGAAATAATGACAGTTTCACGTTACCCATGTTGCAAATCAGAGCAACCAATATGCTCAAAATGAGTCACCAAGTATACCGTACAGGTGAATGAATATTACCAGAAATACAAACCTGTACCATATTGTGCAGCCTCATATATCCTGATAGTGACTCTCTTGTTTGTTGTAAGATTTTCTCTAGCTCACTTGCCTAGTTCAAAACAGTGGGCTATTAAGGAGTAAGGTGAAAATCTTTACATCCTATATCCATTTATCTTAATATGACACATGGATATCTTGATGCTATTCGTTAAAATCATGTTTCACTTGTTTGGCTGCTGTCTTCCATTGCACACATAATGGACTGTGTGTTGCTTTCATTTAATTCTTTGAGGTGATCTCACACAGCTTAATGGCCACTGCCAGATCTCCTCAGCAATCAAAGCAAAATATGTACAAAAATAACACAAAATGTAAACAAAATACACATCACTTTACAGAGTAAGTTAGTGGGAACCAAGATCCAAAGTTAAGATGAGAATTAAAATAAAAATTACAATCTTGAACGAGTTGACACTGTTTCGGTACAACTGGGCTGAGTTGTTGAATCATGAATGCTAATTCCAAATGGCCCATTAAAGTGCATACTGCAAATATGATTCGGCAAAGTAGATAGAAGGATGAATCCCTGGAGGTATAATACTGATTTTATCTTATTAGGCATGTGGTTTCCAGGAGAGGCATAAGAAGGGCATTCAAGGAAATAATGATATGTATTATCACATATACCGTTGCATTTATTACAGGACTAGTCGTCAATGAATGATGTGTATAACATTGCAGCCCGGTGTTGGATGCTTTCTATCAAGTTGGACATTGTCATACTGGTGTTGTCAAATAAAATATCCCCATATTCAACAGAGGACCTCAAAGCCAAAGTGCAAAGTTATCATACACTTTCTAGTAAGTGCTCGCCTAGCCTGACTGATCATATTAAATTTCATGTGACTTATCCTAACTATGAATGTTATATGCTCATTGGATTTGTCATCGTGCTGCAGAATTATTCCGAGATGTTTATGTGTGTGAAAGCTCTTCACCTCTCTGCCATAAAAATGCAACTTGGATGCGAGTAGTTAGAAGATAGACAGTTTTTCCACATTAAATGTCATAAGTCATTGGCTAGCCCAGTTTCACAAACGAAAAAGTTTATGATTTGAGTCTAGGGAGTTGTTAAACTTGCAATTTCTTCAGACAAAAATGTATCATATGTTGTATATGTTATTATCACATTGAATATACGTATTATTATCACTGACAAAAATTATGAAGAGAAGAACCATGTAGAACACCAGCATGTATTGAATAAGGTTCACATTTAACACCGTCAACACAAACTTTACTTTTCGTGTCACTTAAGTAATCTATAAACCATGTAAGTAAAGATTCATCAAAATCCAGTTGCTCTAATTTGAACAGAAGATCGTCATGAGAAACGTTATCAAAACGTTATTACTTACATCTAAAAATACTAAACATTTGCCAATTCAACTGTCAAAAGATTTGCTTATTACAGGGACTGCAGGTTCATCATGGACCTGTTTCTCCCCATTAGTTTCTCATACACAAAGTGACTTTCAGATCTTGACAAAGCGATAATATTTTTGGCGTCAATTTCCTTCATCATTTCCATGACCTGTGCCATTGCTAACTGCACCGCTTGTTGAATACTGACAGGTGCGTCGCTGAATACGTGCATCAACAATGCCTTCCAAACAAAGGAGGAGGTATGATTAGGCGAGAAATGTGCCCCTTGTGGATACGATAAAATGAGTAAGGAAAATTTTATCTACATTCCTTTTTTTCCATTAATTTTGATACACACACACACACACACACACATATATATATATATATATATATATATATATATATATATATATATATATATATCAAATAAATAAATAAAATACATGATAACGTGCTTTGCTTTAAATAAACAGTTAAACTTTCTAAAAAGTAAGAGTTGATGAAAATATCCATCGATCTTATATGTATTACATATATCATCTGTAGGTAGTTTGGTCCAGCTGACCTTTTAGTGCGGAATGTTTGACCGCAAATGTCACACTGCACACTAAAGCTGGAGTTGTTGATATACAGATATATGCTAGCGTTTGAACCTATACCTTACGATCTCTACTAAGTTGATAGCTTTTGCTCACTAAAATAGTATGTACGTTAGGAAACATCCATTGTGTACAATGGTGAGTTTTAAATATGTCTCGTGAGACAAGCAGATGAAAAAAGGCCAAGCAAAATGTATTATATTGATATTCTGTTATATTGGTCTATCATGCAATTCACCTTATAATTAATACAATAATAATAATATAATGCAATTATTTTTTAAAGCAACATAACGGTTGAAAATTAAAGCTGGATTAGATCCTCAGAACAGGGGCCGACAAACCTTGTGTCAGACTGAGCGGTGTTCAAGGAAATGCAAAAGTCAATGAAAAATATTAAATGTTGGAAACCAAAGTCTGTATGAGGCTTCAGTTTGGATAACTCAAATGCCGATGACCCGGTTTGCGGTTAACTGATGGTTGACAGTCGTCACAGATAAACTAACTGATTTCTGTCTGCATGGGGCAGTGTTAGCCATGGTGACTTTCAGCGCCTTATCATGCCTCCTCCTTTTCGAGCTGAGTTTAGTTGGCAGAGAATCGAAGGCACAGGCCGAATGACCTGTAATGGAATGCACTTTCCACAGTTTGGCAGAGATTTACTTGCCTTCCGCTTTCCAGGTGTGGTGCTTTGGGTAGACTGACTGGTCTGCTCTGTGCCAATCGTGCAAGTCTGGCTGATGGCATCTTCATTTTATAAGTCAGACCTTTCGCCTATAGAACTATGCTTTCTCCCTTGATCCAGCAGGCAGAAATAACCGGTCTACCTCACTCAATAGCTGATAAGTATTAATGTAAGTATATTATTTAATCAAATAGTAGTTCCTTAACTGACTGACAGCAAAGACAGAACTAGAATAGGGTGAAATATCTGGATCATTCAACAAGGCAGCCTATGCATGACCGAAGACCGAAGACCAGAGCGAGACGGCCAGACTTACCCGCTGTGCCTTTGTACTCTGATTTAAGCCTCCTGTGGCCACGCAGTCTTTAATATTCTATGTACGATACCGTGCAGCTCTAGCGCGCCTACCCATACATTATTATCTACAGAGGCTCTATAGATAACAATCTATGAGTAACCCCGCTAGAGCTAGACACCGTGCTGCAAAACACTACACGAGCCAGACATAGCCTGGTCTATTCTATCGTCATGACTCGGTCAACTTGTATAATGTTCGCCCACCACGTGTTTAAGAATTCCCAGCACCTTTGATTAGACCGTTTAAAATTTACTAAGTGCATAAATTCTTTGCCAACCCGTGCAGGCAACTATCTGATTGGATAACGATGACGGCCTTTCAAGCTCGGACCGGAAAAGATTCGTCAAGTCGTTTGATCAAGGCAGAACACGGAGTTACAAACAGGTAACGCAGCACAGACTGTCTGGGCTGATGTGATGAAGATGGGTTGAAGGATTCAAGTCCATTTCTTCACAATAAAAGTTGATAAAGTTTATCCAAACCGTATTACTTTATTATTCTCATAGTTCATCTCATCTCATGATATCATGTTGCAAAAACGGTTAAATACTCCCATCCCTACCTTCCCCGCCTATAAATTGTAGATCACACCGGCATAGCCCGCCATGTTTTCAGTCTGTATCCTTATTTCCATCACTTCATGAAATTATCATGCATTCGCAACCAACAGCATAAACATCTACATTTGCATGTATATGGTTAACAGATAATGCTGAATAATTTTCACTGGCACGATGGCGGCTGGTGGTATATTGGACAGCGAGCTAGGCACAGTGTGCAGACTTAATACACTGCCGGTCAAACTTGCGCACCTTGATTCAGAAGTTCATGTTCACTGATGAATGCCCTGTCGTCTATATCGCATGAAGTTACACATGTATTATCTCAATGCTCATACAAATTTTAAATCATGATTTTTATTTCGTTAACACAGATTTTTCCAAATGAAATAAGGAAATTTTAGAGCTGGAATTATTTTGGCCACAACTAGCCTTACACCTGTTATATTTTCCTTCATTCATTTCATTCTGAGGGTAAAGTGGTAGCGATCAACTCATAAACTGCAAGAGAATATTTTCGTGAATCCCTAGTAGCAATTTCTTGAGCACCAATCTGCCTTAGGGAGACGTAGGCCCCTAATCGTGAAACTGGGATGTTTGAAGCAAACAATCACATCAGCTCACCTTCAGGAAGATGTTCACATTTTACGAAGTTATACTCAGATTGCTGCACACTACAAGCTGTTAGCCACTTGACACACTATGACGCCGTTACACCGTTACTCCCTCACCTTGTCCTTCTCAGCCGCAGATGGTATATCTCGTAGCGCGTGTTCCGGATGATCAGCTACACACCCCATACAAATCACCATCCTGCACAAGTACAAGCAGGATGGCAGGCCGTGTCTGGTACATGACGGCTGCTTACTCGATTGCTCGTCCCTGGTGACCTGACCCTGTGAGGTTGCCTTGGAAACGTATTCCTCTGACGAAATCAGAGCACTCCTTCCGGGATGAAAGGCAGTCAGACAATCCTGGCAGTAGGCCCCTATAGAAGACAACAGTTGGTACATAATTTGACAGTTTTAGTCTTACTGTCCTCCTCACAGACCAACAAGGGGTGTTATCCCCAACTTTTTACGACAGAAGCAAACTGTCCATAATTCCTAGCAGATGAAAGTTGCGGAGCAAACCGACTACACCCTCTCCCCCAAAAGCTGTCGGAGCTCGACACACAGGACATGCCATCACTTGATTAACGCCCTCACTCCCGGCGCTGCAGGAGGTCTCCTCTGCCTATCCAGGTTTAGACTTGTCAGTATACAAGACAAGACATTGTCTGCAGAAACTGTGCTGACATGGCAACACCACGGGTTTCCGAAACATTTCCAAACATATTGGACATGTGAGAGCGTCTTGTACATTCTGTGGGTTTTCGGTAATTGTTCCAATGGCTTTTCTCTGAAGTATAAACAGGAAATTACTCAATTGTGGCAGCGAAGAAAATGAACGTGACATGGCTTTATATGTGCAAAACTTCGAAATCATAATTTGCAATTTTCAATTAGTTTGGCTTCATTAAAAGTGCATCTTTTAACTCTTTTGCCCAAAACTGCTCGCTGGCTCTCGGTCCAGAGTTTCTTACTGGTTTATCTCCGATGTCGTTCAACACAGATATCAGGGACCTGCATGTCAGGCATTCTTGGTTATTGTGGGTGATCCCACGGTGTCATTGTGACCTTCCGCGTTGACAGTGGAGAATCGTAGCGTGGATGTGCCCAGCATGCCTTCACAATTGTCATGTTATTTGTGAAGGAATCAGGAATCAGAAATCCAAAATTACACGGATTGGAGGTGACACACACAAGGCTGAAGTACACAGATCCTATCAGTTAAGAAAGAAAATTTATTATTGTGTGAGATGGACGCGCCATGTTGTCAACTTGACTGAAGTTAAATCTTTCTCGCCATGTTCCATCGCCGTCTCCTTGTGTGCTTCTGAACTCAACCGCAGAAACCTTTTGAATGGCGCAAAATGTGTCTTACAAGCATATATGATAAGTTAAATTTTCTTCTTATTACAGACATCCCGCACGGATCGGGACACATTCAGAGCTGAGTAGGTAGCCGTTGAACATTTCTCCTAAAACCTCCCTCTCAGCGAACCCGGAACGCTCTTCGACCCGATTATAGGAAGACAGATGAGCTTAGAGAGCCTGAAACTAGTTTGAATTCAGAGGGTGTGTTTATTTAAGACGCATGAAATTCGTGAGATCATTGGCCACAACAAAAGATAATGGACTCATGGGAAACGCCAAGGAAAATGTCAATCAGGGAATGTTCTAACAGTTATGGTTTTTAAGTTTGAACGTAAACACCTAACAAACAAATAAATCAATGAGAACGAATTAAAAACCTTCACAGTGTTCTTGGACGATTGGAAAGATGTTTGAGTTCGGACCTAAAAAAGAATGCTGTTTACCTACAAAAGGACTTCCACGTGCCACAGAAACCCCACACAAAAAGTTGCAAACCGAAGCAATGCACCACCAGGATCCCATGGTAAGCATAAGGTACGCCATACGTTGAACCGATAACAACCACGAAGATAACCAGTAATAGTCAGTGGCGAATCTTGACAAGCTGCATGTCGTGCCCAATACAAACATCGAACCTATCATCATTTCGTAGGGTTTCATGAGTTTACAGCCTCCTAAAGTTCCCAATCCAAGACGACATAGCAAATCTTCAACCCCAATTATGGACAACAGGAAATCCGTTCGGTAATCAGACATCCCATCCAGGACTGTGGCAGTGAGGAAAAATGTAACATACACCCGCTCCCAGTTGTCGACAGGAACATAAATATTTGGACAAAGGCAAGTACTGGGCTTCTAAACAGTGCACACCCACTCATGTGTTTGCTCGCTTCAGAAGCATCTGTTAGTCTGTGTTGTGGAGCCTTCAGTATGAATACTCTCAGGGCATCCTTCACACGTCTTGATATCTTGGACAATAATAGACTAATTGGACAGAATAACTTGCTTCTCTTGCGCTTGGCTATTCCAATTCCATCTCCCAAACATATCCAGCATTAGACTACGCGATGTTCGTAGAGCTGGACACCCTGGTAGCCTGTTGCAACTCCTTGTTTTGGGAATACTTCGTTTGGATTTTGACAACATTTCCCACTCGACGATGAGGTCATCGCTGTTACCCTCAGTGTCTCTCGTGGGCTCAAAAGTTTCTCTTCGATGAAGCATTCACATTCCAAGTCACACTCCGTTCTTCGTCCGATTAGATTCTATCGGTCTCATTAAGGCCCCACATACTACTGAATTCGGTGATATGGCCGTCACAATCAGAGCCGTATCGTGAATCCACCCACCAGCCTTGGCCAAGCCATTTGCTGCCGAGCGCCTTCTGTCAAACTACTTCACAACCATTCCCAGCTCACAGGCATTCCCAATCTGCATCGACACACCTTTTGATATTTCGAAAACTTTTGCCTATCATTTGGAACATAAATCATCTTAGACTTGTGGTTGTCGCATATGAAAGTTATAAAACGAGCTGAGTAAATTTTGAGTTTGTTGAAAGCTTTATGCAATGATCACGTCGCTTTTAAAATGGACAAGAGTAAATGACTGCTTTCAATTGGATATGAGTAAAACACTGCGAGCATTACAACATCGTTGTTTACATTTATAGACTAACGTCAAGAAACTTTTGGATGGATTGATCGTAAACATGTTACAACACAGATACATCTTTCCAGAATGTGTGCTCTATATGCAATGACACGAAACTCATACTCAAAGAAGCGTCGAGAACGGGCGACTGAATTGCAATGCAGTTCAAAACGTACACAGAATAAGTGCAGCTAACCCGGTTAGCGCAAAAAGAAATTTAAAAGAGTAAAATACAATATTTTAAAGACGGGATTCGTAACATTATAAATATTACGAAATATAGAAGTTTCCATCTGGTTTCTTGTGTAATACGAAAGATTTTCTCGATTAAAGCTGAATAAATTGTGTAGGGTAACACAGCTTATTTAAGGAAGACGTAAAGCCTGCATCTTTATCTGTTTTTGTACTTGACTGACGTACCGTAAATGACTTGTCACGTTTTAGTGTATACTCGCTATGGGTTTCCTCAACTGAGTTATTCAGTAAATGTAATTCGAGTGGTGTTTTCAGTTCGATGAACAGAATCCTTGCGCAAGCACGTGCTTTGCTCTTACGCTGAAGTACGTTATCGTGAGCCCAGGGCAGGCAACTGGCTAATACTGGTCATGTGGTCACACAGGTGATATGGTGACACTCGTGTTAGGGTGATACACACGATATGCTGATACTGCCGATATGCTGAAGCCGGCCATTTGGTGATATTGTTGATGTGGTCAAACTGGTGATGTGTTGCCACTGGTGATGTGATGATACTGGTGATGTGCTGATACTGGTGACGTGCTGATACTTGTGACGTGTAGATACTGGTGATGTGCTGAGAATGATAAAGTTCTCATACTGACCATATGGAGATTCTGTTTATGTGGTCACACTGGTAATGTGCTGAAACTAGTGATGTGTTGATACTGGTGATGTGGTGATATTGATTGTGTGGTGATAGTGGTGATGCGCTAATACTAGTGATGTCCTGGTCAAACTCCAAGACAGGAAACGACAAGGCGTGTGCTCACCATTCACACAGAAGCCGGCAGCTACAGAGATGAATATCACCGAAACCCTGGCAACGGAAATCTCAAAGATCTCCATTGTCTCCAGCACAAACATTCCCAGAGTTCAATGCATGCCAACTCCGATGCAGATGTTCATCATGACCGCTAAACCACATATTACGAATCTACTTGAATTCCACAGGTTAGTTCTGGTTGCTTGGTATTCAGGCTTTTTCTTTGGAGTTATTTTCAATACACTTTTGAACTAATGGGCTTCAAGCCCATACTTTGGCTAACAGGATAGAACACACAGGGATCTAGCCTTCTCATACTCGAAAATTATAAAGTCCAACGATTAGGCATTTCTTATAATCTCTAGAAGTCGTTTTATTATGTTAATCTTCACTGTGACAGACATGGCTAGTTTCGCGTGTTTACAGATTTGTACAGAGGCAGTGTCCATAATGTGAACATCTCATAAATTAGCAGCAGTGTTGTTAGATCCCGTCTTATTTTTCCTCAGGAAGCACCAGAACGTGGTATAGAACAGGTTTCTCTCACCAATGCTGTCGCTGTGAGTTCATGTCCAGCTCATGTTGGATTCCTCTCTGGCTGTACGTGGGAAGGTCTGCCAGCAACCTGCGGTTTCCCCCGGGCTCTGCCCGGTTTCCTGGCACTATAATGCTGGCTTCCGTCGTGAACTATTCCTGAGTATGGCGTAAAACCGCAATCAAATAAATAAAAAAACATTTTCTCTCATTAATCATAACTCTTACCAAAAGCGACCATCCATGCCCATCCTTTATCCTTGTCAGAAACCTCGTGTTCCACATCGGCCCGTGTTTGGTCCGTTTCTACAGTCACGTTTCCTTGGCTAGAAGCCGACACGCTTCGTCCTACAGGTCTGACGGGATTGTACGTGCTGAGCTTACCTATCTAACAGTCTGTTTTATCAACCTTGTTTTATACTTACGTTTACTGAAATCCAGGCCACGTTTCTAATGTGACCATGAATTGTCAATGCCGGACATGAATGTATAAGAAATGTAGGCTGATACTAAATATGTATACAACTATTTCATCACCAGATGTAATTCAGAAGGACCAGAGATCAAAGCAGGAGTTACAGAGACATTTTAACCCATTTCTTTCCTGTTTACCTACGGAACTGACCTACAGGACGACGTAATCACGTCCGTACTGGAAATCCATAAGTCTGTCTCAAGCCAAATCATCCCGGCTATGAATCTCTTAGGCTGTTGGACGCAGAGCATCACATATCGCAGGACTGGCGTCGGACTGTATTTGAACCAGTATGTCTACTCTGCCGTGCTGCTCTTCCCAGTCCAAACGGTTATGGTGTGTATTTGAGTAACTCTAGTTCCGTGACGTCTAATAACTTGCAATTAACACCACTGTATTTTCTCTACGTAACCTGCTTTACCTTTGCTCTGGGGTCTTTTACTCTCTGTTTCAATGAATACATGGTGTTTCTCGTTGCATAAATGTCAGCAATATTGCGATGCCTACATGTTTGTTCCAGCTCTGCACTAATGTAGTGTGATATATTAACATATTGGAATTGTCGAGGACACTTACATTCTGTAAGGGAGCCACTATCGGAGAGGTAAAATGATAAACAATGGCTCGTTCAACTGAGACCTTACACAATATCAAAGAAGGAAACAAGAAGATACTTGAAGAAGTTCAATACGTATATTTGAACCAAATAAACAAATAGTACAGCTGAAAATAATATATACAAAAACAATACAGATAATTACAAAATATAGTTTCTTACTGATGCTGGGTTCCAAATCCTGATGGAATATTCAGGCTTCCAAAGCAAGTCGCGAAAGACTAGCTCATAAAGTTGTACGTATCGAAAAAATGGAGTACAAAATGACGAATGTCGAATGGCACGAAAACCGATATCTCCAAATCCCACAAAATCTTTTGAGGTGTACGAGGGTAAATATGATTGCTCTCAAATGGACATGAGTAAATGACTGAGAGCTTTACAACTTCGGCGCTCACATTTATAGACTAATCTAAAGAAAATTCTGGACGGTTTCATCAGATTTATTCCAGAATGAACGACCTATGTACAATGACACAAAACTCATAAACACAGAAGCCTCGAGAATACGCCACTAAAATCCAGCGCAGGCTATAACATACAAAACAGTCAAAATCTAGGTCAAACGCTTACCTGATGAAGAAAAGCATACAATGCAATATTTTAAACACAGGGTTCGCACCACATTCCATGATAATGACAACATGCATAAAGCCAGAGTGACATCAGCGTAAACAGTTTTTAAAATTCGCAAGTGTGACCTAAGCTGTGATTGATGTCAGCGATAACCCATGCTTTCGACCTGGCTGATGTCACATGCCCCCGAATTTAACATCATCTGGTGTTTCAGTGACCTGTGAGGCACGTGCCGGACTCCCGAATTCATATCTCCTTTGTGCAGTCACCTATTTATTTCTATGTATAATGGCCTTCAGTTACATGAATAAAGAATACAGTGCAATTTTTCCAACGATTGTCATAGGCGGCTTTCTGTTACCGAGATCGCTCGATCATCGAGAGAGGAAGAGACTGCCAATTCTCTGTCTACCGTCATGGGTGAAGCTACCCCTCGTGAGCCTCGTGGTTTATATCACCTTGCTCTCCTGGGTGCGGCCTGAAGTCGAGAGTGCTCAGGAAGATGTGTCAGTATCCGGCGGATTATGTCACACTGGTTTCTCTCGTAAAACCGACAACATAGTTAAACATATGAGGAGAATATCACACGTAATGAAGCAATTAATAAATCGAATAAATAAAAAACAAATTAAGAAAATGTATTTGTACATTATTAACTCTTTTAAATAAGCCTTTCTGTTGGCTACAGCATATCTTCAGGTGAAAAGCATTTTCAAACATGCATCCTGTGTTTAATTCAGATTTAGAAGACAAGGAAT
This sequence comes from Acanthopleura granulata, assembly GCA_016165875.1. Classification (NCBI taxonomy): domain Eukaryota; kingdom Metazoa; phylum Mollusca; class Polyplacophora; order Chitonida; family Chitonidae; genus Acanthopleura; species Acanthopleura granulata. Next base: position 1,503,930 of record JABBOT010000011.1, read on the forward strand.
TGCACAGTTTGGACATTACGAATTTTGCTTAATTAAATAAGGAGATATTTTGCACAACTTGTTGATAATATTTCGGAGGTTGCCCCAAACAACATTTGACACAGAATTAAGAGACTTAGCTCTGGCATAGCGGTAAGTAAATGGTCATTTATGGCGTCAGTCATCTACACCAGAGATGTCCCGAGCACGTGGAGTGCTAGATGTTGCCCCGAACAAAGTCATCTATAATCACCATACAATAAGGAAATCACGTTCAGTCAACCTCGACTTTGGCTAAGACTTCATTTCGCTCTAAAATCCCACAACATCCTGTGCTGTGTGTGTGCCCATGAATTAAGGATTTTAATGCAACAATTCAACTTCGTGCTGCTTAGAACAGTGCCTACAACCAGCGGTCACTCAACGCATATGCATTCAGGCGGATCGTGATTAACGTTGTTCGTTTGATTGAATCCACTGATTCGGGGTGTGGAACAAAAAGATGTCGACATCGGCAAGTAGAGATAATAATCCCCGTAGTCTCGCGGGTGAACAGAGGATAGACGGAAGGGCGCCGCGTCACGTTACCTTTTCTCCCGACACGGGATGGGCCTGGGTAGTGGCTCTAGGTAAGATTACTAGTCAAGTTCGGTAAGATTAGCGGCTAAGTTCAGTTAGATTACCAGCCAAATCCGGTAGGATTACTAGGTAAGTCTGGCAGTAATAACAATTTTACCCAGCTAAATTCGTTAAGATTACCAGGTATGCTCTCAATTTGGGTGATTGAAGTCCGTCGAGGTTTAATTAATGCATCTGCTGAAAATGTAATTAGTCCCAGTGATGTTTTAAGGCGACGGATGTCTAAAGAGCTGAGAGAAAAAGGAAAGGAAATCTCAAATCTTTTCCGACACTTGATTTGTACCTTGGATTTGCTTGTGATTCACATTAAGGAATCTCTTCCATTGTGTGCTAATGTTTAATGTGATACTTCCGTTTGGGACATAACGGAACGTACTGTCTGTTGGATTGCTCGTGTCGATTCTGTTGGTTCAGTTTCTGACATACTTACTGTCTTCTAGCGTCTACTATAACACGCTTACGTTTCCGCCACACAACTTTTTTGCTAGTGTCGATTGTGCTGGTACTTACATACTGTGTGCTAGCGTCTACCATAGCATGCTTACATTTTGGCGACACTTTGGATTGCTGGTGTCGATTGTGTTGGTTCCGTTCTTGACATCGGCCTACTTACTGCCGGTTAGCGTCTACTATGCCACGTTTACATTTGGGCCACACTGTTGGTTTGCTAGTGTCGATTGTGTTGGTCCCGTTTCTGACATACTTACTCTTTCTAAGTGTGTACTATAGCACACTTACATTTTAGCCACACTATTCCTTTGCTTATGTCAAATGTGACAATTCCCCTTTGGCCTTACCTATCGCCTGCAATAATATTTTCTGTCACATTAGTAAAGAGGAAGAGTAATATTAGTCATAGCATAAATTTGATATCTAGAACCTCAAAAGTTTTCTACGTTATTGCGTTCTAAACATGCCCATATCAGTGTGACATACCTGTAGCCTGCTACACCTATTTAGAAAAAAAGAACTTCTGTAGATTTCATTGAACCATGGTGTTTCAAAAATCCATCCATTGCTGCTATCCTTGCTGTTTTCCCGATTCCGTGAATCGATTACCGACGAATCAGCGAAATATTCTGGTGTGATAAAAAAACAGATGACGTACACTCATAAATTCTTGTGGGTTTTCATCAGTGTTTTAGTTTTCATATACTAATAAGGTCTCAAATACATGCAGTTTGACCCTGTCTCCTCCAAATATTAACAACTTAGTCGTCATATACAAGGGAACTTTTCTTTACTACGAATTAAACAATAATGAAACAAATGACTAAGTTAACATAGTTCGGAAGGATATAAATGATTTTTATCTAGATTAAATGGGATACGGTTAGATCGTCTAATTTTAGCTTTTTACTCATAACAACATTCAGTTTCGTACATTGGGATGTTACTTCCAGGCAAGCGGCATGATACGCCCAATTTGGGGTCACAAGTTTCAAACACATGCTTTCCTAAGTTCAGCTTACTTCTCCTGGCAGTTGTTCACTACTGTTGCTTTATTGTTTCCAGCTGGTTTGGCCAGATTGTAGTTGTTTGTTTGTCTCAGTTTCGCTTTATTGTTATAACCAGCTTCCATGGTGAACATTTTCCTCCATGTGGGGCTGTACAGAAGCCTGGGCTTCTTCGTTGTGGAGCTGATGGAGCTATACGACTCTTCGACAGCAAAGGTGTCTTTAATCTTCACTTGTGCCGCAATAGGATTCGGTGTAACATGTGAGTCTGTGTACAATCAAACAAACAAATCCATCCAGTATAAAGAAAACATAACGGCCATACATATGATTTTCCGGTTTAAAGACGGGAATTCGATGAAAACGACCGTGCATGGGTGAATAATAATAACCTAGGGGTTATTTTTAGTGCATTTTCTGCTTAAATTTTTAACCAGGAAAAGCAAAAGTATTCACTATCCATAAACAAAACATATATATTTTGTTAAAATTACTTTTCCGAAATTTGTTTAAATTGGTCAAGTCCGCTTGGGGGTGCTAAGATTTGTAGATTTATAGGCTCATGACGTCACTGCAGGAGGCTAATCAGAAAGAGCACGACGAAAGAACTTTGCAAGTTATTTCAACAATTAATTTTTCGATCGCTGCCAAGACTGCGATTCAGACTGTCGTCTAATCTCAGTGACCAGGGTAATGACAGCCATGGTAACGGTAGATCTCATCCGTGTAGAGACCACCTTGTTCACTCTAGCTTTTAAGTGCTGTTTGCTACCTTATTGTGCCTAATATCTTTGGAAATTTGATTTCGAGAAATTTCAGTCTTTTGGGGGGATTTCGAGAACAGATTGTTCCATGGAAATCGAGTCCCTTACATGAAATCAGCTCATAGCAAGAACCGCAGCCCAAACAGAACGCCGTACTTGCACGTTTGCAAAGACCCAAGTATAGTGTGGGATATGGATAGTTGCATTCAGTAAAATGATTTTTCAAAATCATGATGACATAAATGAACATATCATAAATCTTTTGTGTAAATAAATGTGTACACTAGAGTGATACGGAAATTGCTGTCTGTGAACGTTTTTGCTTTTGTTTTCCATTTATAAGTGTTTTCACATGGCGCAAAACTAACCAAAATGACAAATAAATTATCTATGGACTATAACTATGCCTCATGTATCCCGGATTAGGCTCAATCAGAAGGCTTGGCGGGTACACAGTATTGTAAGACTCGTCGGGGTGCTACGATCTCCGAGGACTGGTTTTCCATGTCATTCACAGGATATTTCATCGACAGAACAGCTGGTAAAAGTAGTTTGCTAAAAAAACAATATATGTAGCCTTTCTATATGTATGTAGATTTCTAATTTCTCGTGTTTCGCAAAAACTTTGCCGTTCATTGGCATTTTCTTGTCTTTTGCTCAACTATGCGGATTCGCATCACCTGCTGTGTGTTGGTGCATCTCCTAACAACACACCAAAGCGGCATGTTTGCCAAACGGCACATCCCGACTTGAAAATTATTCTTATCACCAGGGTGTATGAATTAAGATGTCCTCTGGTAAATGAATACGAAAGCATAATGCCGATTTCTGTCCTTCCCCTCGTGACGTCATGTTATTTCTGTCTGTATTTAAATTTGACATTTTTAGATATTCATATCTCACGAACCACTGGCTCTTTCTTAACGAATAATAACATATTTTAATTGGAATAATACCCTCTATTCACTGAACAACAGCAGGTGCCTGTGCTGGGCATTATAGTTAAGGAAGACCACAAGTTAGGGCGACCACACGTCAATGAATAACAATAACTTACGGAAGACATCAAGTCAAGAAAACCACACATTAGTGAATAACAAACACTTAACAAAGACAGCAAGTCAAGACGATCACACATCGGTGAATAACAATAACTTCAGGAAGACAAATGGTCAAGACGACCACACACCAGTGAATAACAATAACTTCAGGAAGACAAATGGTCAAGAAGACCACACACCAGTGAATAACAATAACTTCAGGAAGACAACAAGACAAGACGACCACACACTAGTGAATAACAATAACTTCGGGAAGACAACAAGACAAGACGACCACAAATCAGTGAATAATAAAAACTTAAGGGAGGCAGGAAGTCAAGAGGACACCACATCAGTGAATAACAATAGCTTAAGGAAGACAACAACTCAAAACGCCCATACATGTAGATTACATTTGTGAATAATAATAACGTAAGGTAGATAACGAGTCAAACCATACATCATTGAATAATAATAATCTGAGTAAGACAGCATAAACAAATGATCATGCGTCGTGAACAATAATGACCAACACAAGACAACGCGTAAAAACGACCATATCTGTACATTAGTGAATAATAATAGCAAAAAGTAATAAATTCAAAACTGTCATACACCAAAGAACGGAGTCCATCAGAAATAAGGTGCAATGCATCAGCCTATGCGCGACTTAAGGAGCAAACGCCAAGTTGTCAACGCCAATTTATAAGCTTATGTCTAATTTGAATTACAGAAACTCTTTATATATATCTTTCTATGTTTCACAAGTACCTCATGGAGGTTTCTCTTTCCCGCATTCGATAAAACCATACTACATTGGGCTCAGAAATTCCAGACGTTGCACTAACTACATTGTGTTCCGTACCATTTTTTAAAACTGATTTTACATTTTTTCATATTAGCTATTATGTACATCTTTGGGGTCGGAGATATTGTCCACGAGAGGGCACTGGTTGTAGCTTCTTCTTTCCTGGCCTTCTGTGGATACTTAGTAACTTTCTTTAGCACAAGAATAGAACGCGTCTGTGCGCAGGGGATTTTGTACAGGCAAGTGAAATGAAATGCATTTGTACATTCCAAGGGAGATAACTACTCAAAGTCCTTGGAATGTTACGACACACGTAGGTCTGCTTTCCCATATTACACTACCCCAAGCTCTGCCTCGGGTCTGATCGTGTCCTGACAGTGAGAATTACTCACATTGCACAAGTTTATCTCATGACTTCATGGATTTAAAAGCCATTTGTCGTCATCCTAGAGCCAGCTTTCCTGGGGAGCGATTGGTCTAACTCTTCGTCATAAGACCTGCTTATCTTTTGGACATCATAACCTAATTCACATCATTCAGCACAATTATTGATGAAGCCGCACCAAAAAGAAGTCAAAAACCACTTAACTACTAATCAACAATGCAGACTAGACATATTTGACTACCTGTGGCACCATAAAGCAAGATTTACTATGCAACTTCTTCTATATTCTATCAAAAAAAACGAGATTCTTCCCTCCATACCACGATTTTACCTCATTTTGTTCCGAGGGGCCATTGTTATGAAGTACATTGATCTGATTTTGGTACACAGGCGCCGCCATGCAGATTGGAATGACATGTGGCATGAGTATGGTCGGCCGGTATTTTGATAAAAAACGGACTATTGCCAGCGGGATCGCAATGAGCGGTGTCAGTCTGGGCGTCTTAGTGTTCCCTCCTGTCCTGCAATGGCTACTGATCGAATGTACCTATAGAGGAACTGCTTGATATCCACCGGCTTGACGTTGAATTCACTGGTGTGATCTTCGCTAATAAGACCAATCCCTAGAACCGATATACGAGAAATGAATTTGCCGGAACAAAATGGTTCGGAAATTATATCTGCTGTTAAAGGTTATGACACCAAAGACAAACGGGCAGAAAGCGACCTCTCACAAACTGACATGATTAGTGCTGTAGAAGTTCCACCTCATCGCGATGCAGACCAAAGTATTGACACAAGCGTTTACGCTAACTATGTTGCTGAAATGGAGGACTGTCTATTGGAATCACAAATTGGTGTTTCATCGAAAGGTAATGCCGGAGGAGATCGACGATCGGTGAGTTATTTCAAGGCTGTGAGAAAATTCTCCGTTTTATTTCCGGAAGCCCGATTATAGGTGTGTCAGTTTATTCAAATTAAGGACAAGATCTGACTAGATAAAACATATTAGCATGTAGATTTCTTGGTAAAACATTTTATGGACTTCGCGAAGATGTCAGACAGCACATGGTAACCTATAACGTTATGAGAAACACACACACATTACACTATAAAAGACTACGGCATCTGACCTATAGAGTTGTCGTTTGTGATGACATTGGCGTGGTTTATATTATTGTTTACAGCTGGTAAATGTGATGACAACACAGCATTGTGAGTACTTCTTCATCAGTAACTCTTAACAAATCAGCAATATTGTTTATTTTCCTAATAAATCCCCAACTGAGGTAAATTAAAAGAGGCCAGGTTTCACCTGTAACGTGTGACCATTTGCCATCTATCACACCGCCGTTGCTATTCTGGTTTTACTCTGTGCGCTGTAGTTTTTTTATATTGGTGATACATGCAGGTTAATCTGACCGTCAGATGCCTTGCATGAGTGCCTTAAATTTATTGCCAGATGAAACAAAAGAGAAACAGTCAGTTTGTCAGTGTTTAAATTTTGTTTTCCTTCGATTCGCTTCATCACTGTTAAGTATTTTGTTTTAATGGAAAAAATTCTACCTCTTGCTGAAAATCCTTAATCAACTTTTTAAATCCAGTTTTACTTTGTACATGTAAAAAGAGTAAAAAGCAGAAACCGCAAGCCTTTTTTTGGTTTCCATTAATGGATAATAACATGGTCTAGAGGACACCAGGGGATTAAGCACCCTTGGAGATAAAACTACTTTTTTGCTTTTCGAAACTTAAAACGTCTTTCTTGGCAGCTGTGGTCATTGAAGTAGAATACATTTGTGAAAATAAAGAAATCCATACACAAATAAAACAAGTAAAGCATTAAATTAAACTAGAATTAACATTCTAACTAAATTAAACTAATATCATCTATGATCACTTTTAAATCCGGTCTTAAAAAGTATTTACTTAACCAGTAGTTGTAAACTATAACCAATATCACAACTATAAGCACTATGTTCTTGGTGTTATTCAAGCGTTTGTTGTATATATACGTGTGAATACAAAATGCTTTAGTGCCCATTTCGCCAAGTATATACCATACTCGATCAAATCATTCCTAGTATATAATATCAGGGATTACTCAAGCCCTATAGGGTTCATTTTCAAGCCACACTATCAGCCAGTATCGACTGATGTGCGTGTATACCTGATTGGTGTTGAATAGATCTGAAATCTGAAATCTGATGAAATATCCAGTCAATATCCGTTACTGTTCAGAACCAAATCTTAGTCAAATGTGCAGTAAATATCTGTGTAACCGTTCAGGAACAAATAAAAAAAATCGCATTTCCACGGCCCGAGTGAATTCAGTGTTGTGAGGGCTGCGTTATACTCAGTAAACAGGCTAAAACATCGCATTCACCATAAAGTTTGTACTCATGCGCAATTCAACAATGTCATTCCCGGTATTAAAAAAACTTACACAAAAAAGGAGAGTGATAAATACGTCCATACATGAGACCCATCGTAAGATTTAATCACTATAAAAGTAACAAAATTGTATATATTTTGCTAGTGGTTAGAAAACTCAGTCCGTAAATTATTGATCGAGGTGCTCAACCGGTCACGTGACAAAGGAAAGCTGTCAGTGTGGATCAGCTCTTCCCATATGTGTAATTCTCCGCTCTGTGGGGATTTCCAGTCACGGCGAATGAATTCCCCTGCTACACGTGCATACTATCCCCATCTCCTGGAATGTTTACTACATGTAACATATCTCCATGTAGAAAAACATCTATTCACACTCATGTTGACCGCGTTTTTCTCCTTGAGGTCCATTGCACGCCCCGGCCAACAGCTTGCTCAGGCCACCAGCGAACAGTATTGCCCCTATTGTTTGAAAGCGTGCTTCAAAATCTCCTGTGATGTCTCGCAAATATCCTGAAAACAAAGCAATATTACATGAATATATAAAACATCACAGACATGAATGATTACGGCTCTCGTCTTTTATTTATTTTATTTATTTTTTTGACTGGTATGTCAAGAGGCATTCAAGAATATTTCACTTACACGACGGTGGTCAGCAATATGGTGGCAGGAAACCGAGCAGAGCCCGAGGGAAACACTCGACCATCCAAAGGCTGCTTGCCGGCCTTCTCACGCACGGCCGGAGAGGAAGTCAGCATGAGCTAGGCAGGTCGTAAATAGTCCTGACGTCAAATACGAACATGGGCACCTCAATCGCACTTTTATTACATGTGTTTACAAAAACAGTATGTCCATGTAATAAACATGAACGTTTACAAAGTCTATAGCCCATTGGAAAGCAAAATTACAACTATGAGACAGAAATTAGTTCTCTTTGCATGAAGGCCTCCCGTACTTTTTTGTTTTTAATGCTTTCTTAGTTCTTTGGTGGTTTGCATTATTTATCGAAAACTGGTGTTGCGACTACTGACCCGGGACGCCAATTTTGGTTCACAGTTAGTATATGAATGTCGGTTTCGACGCCAAGGTCAGTCATATGCAACAAAAGAGACATATTTTCTGTATAAGTGCTACATGTATCCTTGAGCCTTATACAGGTATGACACAAGAACATTTTCAGTATTCAATACACCTACGATTCCGCTCATACCCACATATCAATGTAGAAGCCATCTTGTATATGTTCGACAACAGTGGATTGAAGTCGTACCATACAATCAGAACCATGTAGTGTCAAGCAGAAAAGAGAAAATTATTTGTTTATGACTTCGGTCAGGAAACCTCAAAGTCAATAGGTATTTAAAGCGGTAAGCGATTCAGACTCATGTAATGTTCGCCACATTCAGAAGAGTAACCACGATATTTTCCTGGTGGGCCGGCGGTTTGCTACACACAGATCATTAATTTCACATCTTCCCGAAACTAAAGCTGCTCAATCAGCGTTGGGAAATAAGCTTTACCCGTTTGATTTTTAAAGCTATTGGGAACTGTTCAGGTTGGATCCACAGGTTTTTAGGCTCCAGTATTATGGTCACAGCTTTTCATGAATAAACCCCTGTAGAACAGAATTACCTGGCACTCTTAAACACGTTATTGGTACAAATTATTCTCCGGGATGGAGTGGCCATATAAACCTGCCAACCAATGTCTGGATGTATTCATGTCATTTGTATATATGTAGGTAAACCGTAAGCCTTAACCAAACCGAGCCTTTCCACAAATTTAAAAAAAAAATCACATTTCATAATTTTTCCGTACCTTATGTTACCTTAAAAGTGTATTATATCCCTGAAAACGCTAGTGAAGAAACTTATGCGACAATGCATGACAAACGCTTAGTGAAATCAGACCGTGTACGTTTCTTTTACCTTTTATCAGGGGGCTCCCACAGGTAAGTCCAAAGCTACACACCAAATTACTAATGCCCAGTAACCTGTTCAATTACTGTAAACCAAAGAAGTCGATCAATACCAGAGCCTTGTACGCTGTACTAGTACCATAGGTCAGACCGATGACGACTGCGAAGATTCCCTGAGACCAGAACTCTGTGGCGAGTCTGAAGAGGAAACAAGCCGTGACCAGAACAAACTGAGGAATCATGACCAGTTTGTAGCGTGCCATGATGTTGTAGTCAACCAACAAGCCTAAGCCGACACGGCTCAGCAAATCTCCAACACCAGCCATGGACAACAGGAAGGCGGACTGGTATTCTGACATGCTCAGTTGCCGGGTGGTAATGGGATAAAACTGTATTACGCATTCACTGCCCACAGAGGCAAAAACATGAAAAGTTGTAGAAACGGTAAAACGGGATTTTTCAGTAGAGAAACACTCGGTAAGACTGCTTGAGTTATATCTTCTTGCCATTTTTGTAAGTGGTTATCCTCTCTCAGTGTCCTGAAGATAGATTGTTGTTTTCTTACGACCTGTGTATATTGTAATCTTATATTACAGTGCACGACGCGTTTTAGATATACCTGATGGATAGAAGTTTTACCAGGCCACACTATTGGATCTGTTCATAATTGTTTACAAATGTATTTCTTATATTCTAACCGCAAAACCTTTGAGAAACCTATACTTATTTTTGTTTGACGAGTTATGTCTGCAATGCACTTCACAGATATATTTGTATCATTCTCTCCTTAACTTTGTGCTCTGACATGCTGTGTTCGCGAAGCTTTGCACAGACCTCAGTGTATTTTCGTTTGACACGCTCTAACCTGCGAATGGTCGTGGGTTTTCTCCAGGTCCTGCCCTATTTCCTCCAATCACAATGCCGGCCGCCATCGCATATGTGGAATATATTTGTACGGCGTAAAATACCAAAGAAAGAAAGAAATGTATCAAATATTTCCATGTGACGAGGTCTTTCTCTGTGTACGTAAACTTAAACTTAATATGTTAAGCTCCGTTTGGTTTGATGCGAACATACATGTACCCGCCTATGGCGTGTTCTGTACTATAAGCTAATCTAAGCTTTGTATCGTGAATGTTAAAATCCCTTTAATTTGATCAATACATTTGTGTTTTTTTGTATTTGACATGCTTTACCCCTCAACCTGTGCATAAACATGTACGAATGTGTAATTTTATGCACCTGCTCGTTTTGATGCAAGCATATCTACATTGGACGGTCTAGCTTTTCATGGACTCATATGTTACAGCGAATTCAATGGAAATGCAGCTGAAAATGATGGAATCCTTGGCCGTCGGGGCCTCGTATATCTCCACTAACTCTTCAACCAGGATGCTCAGATTTCGATAGAAGCTGACCAGGAAGAACGCGTTGACCATGGAAGCTGGAAACAATAGAGCGAAATAGGAACCCAAACAGTCAAAAAATGCAATACACACATTAAGCATGGAAAAAAGCGCATAGGTGAAATAACCAGGAGCCGGGATGTAACAACTGGAAGTCGGGGAGCGAAAACAGTAACAACATGCCAGTGAAGGAAAACAGCAACATCAAGTGTGGAGGCCCTCAGAGCCCTCTAGACCCTCCTCATGCCTGAAGTTTTACGGTACGTAGTCATTTGATGTAACCGGGTGTGGCGGTTGAATATAGAGTTTAAAGAAAAGAGAACTGTTTTCTTTGATTTCAGCTTTATAACGATCACAGAATTCAAACCATTGAATGTCATGTTCAATAAGCCTTTTAGATATACCAATGTTGTCGGGTGTATGAGCGAAGCAAGCCAAATCGATTTACTTCAAGTGATATTTAAAGCGATGACTAAAACTTATATGTAGTTATGAGTTCATAGTACCGAGTATATCATATTGAACTGTACGATATAAACTGATCCTTTCCATGGAAAGGAAAGGCTCAACTAGTAAACGATTCTTCGTCATCTACGCTTTAAAATCAGGGAACTTGAACTTCGGCCAATAAAACTGAGAAAAGAAAGCTGGTAATTACCGAAACTTTGCTGGTAATTACCGAACTTAGTTGGTAATTTTACCGAAAGCTACAACCCAGGCCCAAGCCTGGCAACATTGTCTGAGCCAGGCCCTTGATTCCTTGTCACATACAGCACACGTCAGGTAACACAATCCACAACATAAAGCTCTAATCACAGATGTGGTCTGTCGTGACAAGATTAGGCTACACCCTTAAAACCGCTGTGTTCTAGATAATTTCTGCAATGTTAGATCCGACATTTAACCATGTGTTGAATGAGGAAACAAAATTTTAATATTAGAATAGCTCCTTCTAAAGCATCACAAATTTCACACTTTACAAAGTGCTAAGAACATGTTTAAATCCATTGAATGTCTAGATGTTGACGCTTACATTTTGCAACATTTAACGTACATGTATTACATGACTTTAACATTTTGACAATGTCGCACTTTTTCAGCGTGTAAGGTCATGTCACGTGATCACGACATTTCTCTTGTAGATATGTGTCAAGTCACTAAAGTGACCTCCAAACAGGTGCGAGAGACGCTTTAGTGTCCTTCAGTGTTACATATGGTCATGACGTTTTTCTCATCTCCACAAAATATCGCAATATTATGATGACCTCTTGTGGTCATGATTAACTTTGTGTCCTTAACTACATATAACATGGGGGCTGAAGTCACGCAATGCTTAACATTCGAGACTTATTTTCATGAGCTGGATTCGTATTCGTCCCGTCCTCCAGTGTTAAAATGACCTGAAGACGGCCACATTAACTCATTCTGTAACACCGAGGCTCGCATTTTTAATACGCGTTATGCAGCACACAGTTTTCGAAAATATCTGCAAAATGTGTTTATAGATCGGCACCAAAGGGCCTTGAGCTCAAACCAACGAGGAATCACTATTTTCAAGTATATATCTTATTTGGAAATCCTCTTGAAATGTACAAAAATAGGTATCTGTCTGGTGTCGCTTTGTATATATGCTCCTCCCTACAAGGTATACCAGATATGTCCATGAAGACTTGTTATCAAAGCATCATTGTAGTCACTGCGCGGAGTCAATTTGTGTGAGTCAGTCTGGGAAGCAATGCTGAAGTACATGTATCATTAAATATGGGACAGAAACCTGAACATAATAACATACCTGAATAAAACACGTCATTTGTGGCCACCGCTGTAAAATAGTTCAGGTAGGAAATAATTTTTACAATGTTACAAGGTTGAATAATATCCTCATGTTCGACAAAGCAAAAACGCTCTTATTGAGTTTTTCGTCCAGTGTCTGAAAATGAAGGGTTGACCTGACACATTAGTGTTGTTATTATACCGATACACACATGCCTGCATAAGACTTTTGCAGTTTGTCCTCCATATGAAGGATTAAAATATGTCATCGGTAGCGATCTTTCAGAATAAAGAAAACCTTAAATACACGTAACTCTTCTTTTCGTTTTAATTTTCTAGGTAGTTTTTTCTTTTCTTTTCTTTCGAACTACGATCGTCAGTTTATTTACATAAATGCAGAGTAAAATGTTGTTTGTTTGAATTCATTCCTGTATTGAAAATCGGTGCAGGGCAGCCAATAATTGCACGTTTTTATGCAAACATCATCAAGTCCGTTTTTGGTAACTAGTCCGTATGGGCGGCGGGGCGTAAATATATTTTAGGTTCAAGGGGGGGGGGGGGGGTGAATTAAAGAAAGATTACCACCACTTGAACACAACAATAGAGGGAAAAATATGTGAACCATACTTCAGAAACACTACAATGTGTTACAGTTGCTATTGATGTCTTTTTTAACAGCTTGAAATGGACGATGTAGGCTATCGTTCCCATTTTAATCCACGCCCTTGATATAAAATCAAAGCTATTTATCTGACTTATGGTAACCTGGGTGCTGAAACCGACATTCGTATACTAGCGGTCCACCAAAATGGGCCTTCAGGGTCAATAACCCGCAATATCACTTTCCAAATGACAAATAACACAAACCACCAAAGAATTTTAAAAAGTATATAAAATTTGATATAAAGGCGAATTCATGCAAAGACAAGCAGTCAGTAATTTTCAATGATCATGATGAAAAGAGGCTATGAATGTTCAAGAATGGAGAATAAAATCAGTATTCAAGTCGTCCACCGCTTCGGTGTATATTTAAGGTTAGAGTGTATAGAATATATATGTATATACAGGTCTTCTAAGTCACTAATTTTCTTGCTCGACACCTGCCTGCATTTACAGGATATAGTACATGTAGATATCACAATGTGGATATTTAGAAGAAAACAAATAAGGGGAGTGTGTGACTAATGTAGATGTATGTGTGTGGTACTATACAGTATGTTTACACTAATATAGGCCTAGTCTATAAATATGACGCGCTATAAACTATGCATTATTTTTCTAAAACTGGAGACTATAACTGCATTGATGGCCAGAACTGTAGGATTGTAGTTATACGACAGGAAGTTATAAGCCGATTGTAAATGTACATTGGTTTATTAAATATACCAATAGTGTACGGTCCATGTCGGTATATAGATTTTAATAAACTTGTTCAAAAACGAGCTTAAACCTTATAGCAATTAATTATTTCACTTCTTTTGTCTATTCGGTATCCTAAAGTTAATATAATTATTTAAGTTGACTCCGTAAAAATGATATTATGAACATATGTGGCAGTTTATTTAAAGCGAAGCTAAGTCAAGCGTACGTCCTAATCTATGTACAACAGGCTCGCCATGGGTATGTTTATGTCGAATATCCCGTTGTAAGTGGGGGTCACGCCTACGTACGCCAAGACTGGAAATGGCTTACGCAATGCTGAGTCATTAGAACTTTTTGGAAAAGAAAGACAAGAAAAGACAGTGACTTGCACATTGCTGACAAGAGTTGCTATCCGCCAGCGCGAAAATCCTTTTCCGGAGGAATACAGAAAAAATATCGAAGGCCTGAGACTGTATCACTTGTCTGTTTTGCGAATGCGGTAGCCTATTTAAGGCAGATAGACCAATCAGGGGCCTAGAATTTTCTCTGATCTGTGATAATAAGAGTTATCGGGAGAAAATGCTACAGGGATCAAGCAAGCAAAATGGTCACCTTTATGTTCGCGACTTAAAAGGATAACAATTTCAAACCCTACAGGAAAAAGACAAAAATTAAGGTTCCTGAAAACAGTTGTGTCCCTTTGACTATATATATATACATGCTTTTCTATACCAGGTTAGTTACTTGTTCCTTATTCCCATTTCCTTATTCTACCTGACGCTCTGGAGGAATACCCACAACCCTGTTTGAGCACTATTGGACCGTTATAGAAGATGACATTAAAAAGCACAATTTATTCATAGTGGTCTCAAACTGATGAAGACGTCATCAATATCAACTGTTCCACTGTTTCCAATACAAAAAGATATATTCGTACTTACGTTTAGCATACACATTAATATCTCGTTCTTGTATCATATATACTGCTGGCTGCAATGCTTAACTTGTCTCTTTGGCAATCACATCTTAAAATGAATTGTTTTCAATATCAAAATTATGATACGTGTTTACATTCCATCCCAAAATTTCAGTTCGCCTGTGACAAATTTTGTCTGGCTTTAGGGGCGTTATATTATTAGCAGTACTTTCAAGGCGTTAATAAGAACATACCTACATGTAGTTCACATATTTCGATCTACCGCGGAGTAATGGCTTGCACATTCCGCACTCCAACTCATTTACACTGGTTACACATGGTAAAGTTTTCTAATTTCACATTTTTAACGTTCAGATTAGCTGCAGGCAAGAGCCTTCATTTCACAAATTCTGAAATGGTAGCGATCTGTTCCCCTGCTAGTATTCTTTTACTATCCATCTGG
This sequence comes from Acanthopleura granulata, assembly GCA_016165875.1. NCBI lineage: Eukaryota > Metazoa > Mollusca > Polyplacophora > Chitonida > Chitonidae > Acanthopleura > Acanthopleura granulata. The sequence continues at coordinate 1,519,231 of JABBOT010000011.1, forward strand.
CAAACAATAACAGACGGCGTAAATAGTCTTGGTTTTGCCGCGTGTACCCCTAATCGAGCGGGAGATAAGTGGAAGAACCGACAGGCAAACCGCCAAGGTGGAGTATGTGAAGTAAGTGAAAGGTTGCCGACCGATTCGGGGCGGTCCACCTCCAGGGCCGTTCAGCTCCGGCACTACCAAAGTAATCGCTGCCGTGATAGATGCACCAGGTTTCAGCGGGCTTGAGAATGGTGGGCTTGAGTTTCAAATAGTTCATGGATAGTTTAGCCAAGCCTTGATTTTTTTTAAACCCACAGTTTATATACACTCGTAGGACACCAAGGAAATATGGAGGCAAAATTCTGATTGTGGCTCATTGACGTACACTTATGTTAGATCATGTGACCTCCCAGTGACCTACTGAAACACTGAATCGCTCGTCATAACCGCGTCAAACAATGTTGCTTCCATTCAAGCTCCTCGATGCGTAAAATGACGTACTTTTTACCGACAGTTATGGTGTTTCAGATTATTTCTATTGACAGCTGCGACCTGTAGTAAAATGAGGCCACACAAACCCTACACATGGACTTGCCATCTGTCGTGCGCTTCCCACAATATTACCTAGTGTTGGTCAGAAAACACATTTAACCCAGAAAAAACTCTGAAAAAAAAGTCTGAATTTCCTACGCGGTTCAGTAATTATGACATTTGGAAACACCTACTGCTGATTTTGTTATGATTTTAGTATCATGTGTTAGAATTACAATAAGTAAATGCAGTCACTGGTTCTAGATAGCGAAGAATAATTTCGACAAATATTCAATTTAATTGAATGGGGTAAAAACAATGCACATCTATATTTCCTGTACTAGGATACATATATGTATTGTGACAGCAGTAAGACAACATACAAATGGGCAACTATAACCTGTTAATTGCTCATACATGTATTTGACAATTAGTCTATTCACAGGTTTATGCATGTTTGTCTTGTTAAATGAATGTGCAGTAATTCATAGAAAATTACTGCATACCTCATATAAGAAATTAATGAGCAAATTAATAATTAAATGATTGAAATATAAAGCTAAAGACGTTTGCATATATATATGTTTTTAACTTGTACATGTACAAATAATGTTTGGGACATCCATACCTCACATATACTGATCCCTTTAAGTTCTAAATGTAAAAATACATGCTTCAACAGAACAGACATGAAATACATGTACGCTTCAAATCTGACCTACTCTGTAAGCCACACCAATTGAAAATTTTGTCTTATATGAAGAATGAATCTTTTTTTCTTTTCAATGTAGGAGGAGGGTATACAGGCATTTTTAACTTTTAGAAAAAGTTGAAAAGGAAAAAAAATCATCTAAACTTCGAGGTCAGATAGAGAAACAAGAACAATGAAATGAAATATATTTTTCGTCACATTTGGTATGAAAGATGAAACGTATGGATTCATATTCTAACAGCAAAATATTGTAACATCTTCACTTTTACATCTAAATATACTGAACACATGTACAATGATACTGACATAGTGGTTGGAGCCTTTATTTCATTATGATGTCAAAAAACATACAGAAAAGGAAGGGGACAATATCTTTTTAAGAGCTCACACAATGCCCATGAACTACAGAAAGTTTGCGAATTTTCAAATATAAAGGAGATGAAATATTATCATTGCTTAAAGCAACTTGGCGATTTCATTCGTCACACAATCTTGAACTTTGAACTATTCCAATACTAGCACATTCATCATGTTATTGCATATAGACCGGTAATCTTGCTGAATATCCAAGCCATATAACCATGCTGCACATTAATGTTCTGCCTATCAGATAATGTCATGCTGATTCAAGTAGCTACCACAGACACCCAGCCTGCAGCTCTTCCTTCCACATCTGCATCTGAGCTTTCACAACTCTCTGCCTCTCCATCTACATATGCCTTCGACATCCGGCCAATCTCTCAATTTCCATTCAACACGTCTACTGCTCTTTTCCCAGAATATGTGTCTTCTGCACCATCTAGCCTTCAAATTTCCTTCCTGCCCCCTGACCTGGCTGTCCCACCACTATGCACCACCTCAGCCCAGCCTCAATCAAACAACCTAAGCCTGCCTGTCACATCACGTCAGCAGTACCCTCACCGCCCATGACGTCTGCCTCGAAACAACCAGCATCAATCACACCACGTAAGAACATAACAAATGCAAAATAAACCAAATTGATGTTCTGTACATACAACAAAAAGTTCGGAGAGCTGAGAGGAAGACGGCGAAAGTAACAGTATCAAAATGTTAAAGCCAGAAATAAAGCTAACCAAAATGTACGCGTCTGTTAATTCACATGTTGGAAGCTCATCTGACTCCAGTGATGAGTAGCAAATAGTAAGGGGGTATTTACTGATTGGTGTTTTACGCCGTGCTCAAGAATATTTCACTTATACGACGGCGACCAGCATTATGGTGGGAGAAAACGGGATAAGGGAGTATTGTTGCTGGCTTTATTATCCCTCACACCTCTGCTTTTATCTTTTAACCACATATTTCATTATTTATTTTTGGTTGGGGGGGGGGGGTTGACTTACATGTACATGTACAAGAAAAGAGCACCGGTAAATAAAGTGTTCATTCCTACAGGAGACAATTTCAAGGAGATAACAAATATATATATATTTTTTTACATTTTTCTACAGTGAATAAAATGCAAATAAAGAGTGGGGTTTATGGTGGAAAGTTTGGACCACAATGAGCCAAATCCAAAGCACAAGGGCATCACCGTTTCCTTTCAGTGGTTAAACTTGCCCAGACTGATATAGGCCTACTCCTATAGAAAACATGTATACCCATATCTTACTTTAGTGTGGAAATGTAACAGAGCACGTTTAAAAGAATACGTCCTAAGAGTTCTCCACAGAGTCTCAGTGTATTTTTGCATTTTATTCACAGTAAAAAATGTAAAACAAATATGAAAACATACTTAGAATCTTCATTAAATATCCTTTAGATGAGGCACACTTGATTTAAAGGTGGCGTTCGGTCTTAATGTGCTCATTTACAAATAATTTTTAAAAACATTTGCTGGTCTGTGAATAATTTAAGCAAGATGTTTATAAATCAAATAATTTTCTGGGTACTGTTTGCTACCAGCAGCTTTAGATATTATATCATCATGTAAACTGTTCACCGTGAAAATGTAAAGTAGTTTATGTAACTGTGTGCAGCTTTGTGTATTGTCCTGCTGAAAGGAATTATTATGATTGGGTTAAACTATTTATAATGTTTTTCTGCAAAGATTATAAATTTCGGTATGGTCAACAACTGTAACCAAACAACCAACATCCTCAGTATAAGATGTACATGTATTTTATACAATGAAAACTCTTTACAGTAAACATAGTAAACAGTAAAATAGTTTACGCTGGGTTATGCAGTCGTGTGTGTTGTCCTGTCTGAAAGGAATTATCATTAGGGTAAGATATTCTCACCGTTATTGCTATTGTTTTTAATTTGTTCGGTGACCAAACGTACCTACTACATAACTTGTAACCTCACTCACATGTGTGGAATGGAAGGAAATGGATCGTGTAACATTTTTTGGATTCTGAAGTCATATACGTTTTCAAAACTACGTAGTGCATATATTATTGCCACTATTATTGTGGACTTGACATAAAATATCATTATCATGCAAGGTTTCTCACTGAACACTCAATCTATAAATTGAACTTCTTCAACTCTTATCAACTGTATGACCATCAAAGACAAAGTACAGTAGGTTATATCTTAATTAGACTGACTTAATAGGATAATTTCACGTTAAATGAAAAAAACTATTTCCAATACGCACCTTGACTTGCATACAGGTACATTTACCTGTATAAAGCGATTTGGAGAAACTTTGTGTTACGTTAGAAGTGCATATGTAGATATGTCCATGTCGTAATCCTTAATATCTACATAACTCTATTAGACTGATAGTTGTCATTTACATAGCAGATTTTAAATCACAGCATTGTCATTACTAAATTAGCTTTTTGGGGTATAGGCACAGATTCTATTACTGAAAATTAGCTGAGATCATATCGTGTTTTGAACTGGTGACCTCCGTCAAGCAACAAAATCGACCAAAAATGATACATGTTAACTGTCCAGTAGTCGCTTAGCCCACTCGCCCTAACACTGATAACACTGTTACATATACATTATAATTACCATGCAAAAAAGATGTTAAATGCACAAGATTGCACTGCTACAACAGTAATACTTCAAAAGAAATGCTCTGAAAAAGGCAGATCATAAAATTTAGTTTCCTTTTATGTAGGGCATAATATTTTTTGTGCTTGCTGTTATGAGCGAGCACAAGAAATTGTCATAAAATTCAGGTTTGAAATTTCAACCACAGTCATGAACTACGAAAATGTAACTTTTTGGACTGGTAAACAAATGGCCTCATTGACACAACTGTTGCTCACAGATTGAGTAGAAAGAATATGATATACTATATCCTTTTGAATCTGTAGAACATTTGTGATTAATCTAACACTATAATGTTCTGATACACCGACATGAGAAGTAGTATTTTGTGTCACATTTATAAAATATGCTGTGGCAATGTGATACCTGAAGGCTTTCCCATCATCAACATTACCATTGTAAACAATGGCTTGCGGCTGTGTATCGACTGTGACCTTGTCTTACTCCAAATCTGGCTCTCCTAACTGCTTGGCAATGTTGTGCAGCATCGTACAGGCCCTTATGATCAAATATGCTTTGATGGGGTTCCTTCAAATCTATTCGAACAGGTAAACAATATATACATATATATATATATTCTTATTTATCATAAATGTATTCTGACCTCATTTAATCAAACATGTATTAGCGGGTTAGAGAGCCTTGTACGACATAGAGGAAGAGTGAAGCTCACTGAATTTGTAGTTTGATTCCCAGATGAGCGTCAAAAATGTTTCTTCTGTTGACATAATGGCAACGTGAAATTTCAAAATGTTATAACAAAAGCATATTTAACATGTGAAGTAAAACTTTCATCACTGAAGGAAATTCCAGCATTTCACATATATATTAAACAATAAATACGCATAAACTGTAACCAATGTGTTTTATTTAATTAATTAACTGATTGGTTGATTTATTAATTAATTGGTCTTTAACACAGAACTCAAGAGTATTTCTCTTATACGGCAGATCCCGGCGGAAACACGAACATCCGCAAGGTGCTTGCACTCAAATATATTAAAGAAATATATTGATTTATTCAAGTAATGAGTTATGGCCATGTATTACAATATATTTTCTAACTTATTATTGCTGTAACATACTATCCTGTGTATAAATATTTCAAGATCAGCCAATATTTGTAATTTGTGTACATAGTGAATATGTCAGTTTATTACAAGCTGTTAGTGACCCTGATGTTCAGATTTATTACCGAAATAAATAGTTGAGAATCCTGATATTAAGTTTGCAATACCTTGTTCTCATGTTAGTTGAATATATTACCTCAGTATGAAGAATGTGAAATCGTTTCCACTGACCAAATGCCCTTCCTATTATGCACTGTGTTCTGTTATGAGCCCAACTAAACCTACTCTGGTGCTCATTGGTGGGGTTCAGGTAAGGGGTCAGTAGAAACGGTCTGAGGGTATAACCCCTGTCTCCCAGCACCAACCCGTCCTCCAGTCCCCGCTGATGTTGCTCCAGGGAATCGTACAACTGTGGCATAAGGAAGACATGGCTGTCGTGGCCACCACATTTGTAAACTGGCCTGTGAGCCATATACATGTATGCCCTAGATATATACATGTGAATCGCATTAGATGCCGTCGTTCAAGTGAAATATTGTTGAGTAGGGCGTAAAACACCAATCAAATAAATAAAATAAATAAATACTACATGTACACATGTCCGTTCAGTCGCCCAATTAACAACACCTAAAAATAACTCAATAGTAACATATTTTTCCATTGGCAGACAGCCTGCACGTTGAACGAGTAATACTGCTTTCTGTTGAGAAAAGCATCTTCATTTTCGTGTGGAGCTTGCGCAGGAGTTCAATCAATACAAACCAATGTACGACGAAAGCCACCTGGTAAAAATGTGAAAAGACCTGTCGCTTCGCCTCTCGCGAGGGCGCCCATTTTAAAAACTGCGTCTGTTTGTCAGCGAGCGCTTGACTGACGCGAGACACTACTCGTGACACAGTCAACTTGTCCAGGCCGAAGGTATCGCCTATCACCTGTAAAAAATGCCCAGTGGCATAAAAACGCAAGGCTGCGAGAACCCGAAGTGTTGTTGTTAGGGCATGATTCCTGCGAGTTTCTCGTCTGATGTCTTACTCAATCAAGGAGCTGATTTGTGGTATGGAGGCCCTTTCCAAGCGAAATGGAGCTCGAAACTCCACGTCAGTTTAACTCTCTAAGTAGTTGATATGTAGACGAAAATTATTAATTTTTCGCCCGTTTCGCACCGCCATGAATCTCGCCGAGACTGTGTTTTAATCACCCGCTAAACCATCTTACAAGGTGTCGTATATTTAATAGCGTATTAGCGTGTTAATATGCTAATAGCGCTCTGAGCAACGCCGTCATGATTTATTCGGTGGGCTAATCGGAGATTTCTGTTAACAGACGTTTAACAGGCCGTCGAACAACCGGGCCCAGATCATTGCTTGGTAATTCAAAACTCTCGAACGCGACAGAAAATTATTGTTGAAGCTTCTTTTGTTTTTCAGGAAACAAATTTCATTATAGTTTTAGGGTCTTCTGTGGGATAAATTTATTACACGGAACTGGGTGAAACGATTCGAAGCTATATAAGACTTACAGACCCCATGTAGTGTCGCATCCTATCACTCAGTAACCACGTAACTGATAATATACATGCTGTGATGAATGGTTAAAAATGAGTGAAGCTGGCGTTAGATATTTGTACCGCATAATAAAGTTCTAATTTAAACATTACGTCTTGCTAATGTGAATCATTTTTGATAGCAGCACACATATGTGCTCGCAATTGCTTGTACATGGTTCGTTATTGCTGAACGCCATGCAGAAGAATTTATCAGTTATATAGCGATCTGTTCTATAAACGGAGAAAATTGTTTCAGTTTTTTGTATATTTTAGTTATATTATGTATTTCCGAAAATGTTTGTCTTCTTTCTGAATAGATTAACACTCGTGTTACATGTGTTACGTGAGATCTCTTGATCCTATCAGTCACCTATAAAGTTTGATTCCTATTATTTTTTATCTGTCAGACCGATTCCCGTTTCACAGAATAAATATACTGGAATATCGATAAGATAATTACCGTGGGTAGTTAAGCGAAATAAAACAAATTTACCTGAAAAGGTAAAGGCTGGTTTACTCCTTTATTGTGTGAACTGGAGGTCAGAAATCCATGAATCGTAACCAAGATACACGAAGACTGCAATCTTCACTACTTTATACAGGGACAAAAGATTAGAAATGAGAGTAAGACAGATGGGGTCTTGTCTGTGTTCATACCCCTACAAGAGCCTAACATTAGTATAATAAACGAAACACAATACTCAGTCTCTTGTTACACACATTATTTTGCACAGTTTCGAATTGCATAATGGAGCGGCCCTCACGTTCGAGGTTAAAGTGTATGTCTGTTGACGTCTGAGCCACCTTAGGTCAGGATTTTACCCCATTTTCGCCGTGAGTTCATGTTCACTCATGCTAACTTCCTATTGGGCCGTACGTGCGAAGGACGGCAAGCAACCCTGCGGATTGCCTCGCGTTTCCCATGGGCTCTGCCCGCTTCCTCCCACGATAATGCTGGACGCCGTGGTATAAGTGAATAATAATAGTATATTCCTGCATATACACATATTTTAGACACTTATGTTTAATGCTTAAATATATGAGTGTATTTATGAACACCCTAGTTTGAAGATTAATCACCCATTTATCGCGTTGGGCGTTCGTCGTTTTACAGTGTAATCAAGATTCTACAATTGGCAACATTGTACAAATTCTCTTCCTGACACTTAGGGTTATACCTGATGTCTTATCTGACATTTCATTGGCACAACACTATATAAACAATTTGACATGCAATTTCTTTAAAACCACATGTGGTCCAAAAAAGTTTACAGAAAAAAAATCCTTCTATACACGTATAGCAAGAAGCCCACGAACTCCATTAAACATTTTCACACACTACTCCATGAATATTTTCACACTCTCTTCCATTAATATTTTCACAAACTAATACGTGAATATTACACCCTTTTCCAAGAGTATATTTACATACACTCAACCAATATTTTACCCCCCCCCCGCTAAATAAATATTTTTATTTCCCCACTGCATGAATATTTTCACTTCCCAATCCATGAACATTTACAATATCCCTCCCCAGGTGTATTTGTACTACCCAATACATGATTATTTTCACACCCACTCCATGAATATCTTCACGAAGTAATTCATCAATATTTCACTACTAACTAGATGAATACTTTCACACCTTACTCCATGAATATTTTCACGACTCACTTCATGAATGCAGTCACGAACTCATCCAATAATATTTTCAGTAGGTACGCCTAATCTATGACTTTTTTGGCACCCCAATCCATGAATATTTTCACTACTTACACTGTGGATATTTTCACTTCAGACACCATAAATATCTTCAATTTTATGAATATTATCATTCCATGAATATCTTCACTCTCCTCCCCAAAAATATTTTCACATCTCACCCCATAAATATGTTCACTCCATATTCCATGAATATTTTCATTACCATCGCCATGAAAATTTTACCCAACTCCATGAATATCTTCCTTACCCACTTATTCTGCATTCCATAAATATTTTTGTTCGCCGAACCTGAGGATAAATTCTGATGGTATGGCATACTCACGTGACACTCGGCTGTGTACCTGATATTCAATATTAAGACCAATATCAGTGTCAGCAGTTTTTGTTACTCAGCTTACGTTTTGCTGTAATGGAACAAACGATCCGTGGAGGCTTGTACGCTGAGGTTTCGTGTCAGTCTTTTTATACACGAGAGAACTTTATCGAAATCTTCAGGATAACCTGACGACTTTCTGAATTAGTCAGACGGTTTATGGTTACCTATTGGCAGAGAATTGTTCGCATTTACAGCGGCTCTGAAAAACCAGGTCGTTTAACACATACATGAGACAGAAAAAGAATACACCAAGATGATCTGCACACAGATTGTAAGGGGTACCGGATATCAGGCGGACGCATTGTGCGTTCTCAAAAATATCACTGTCTACAGCTGAATTCAGCATCATGGTTAACCAAAGCATTACACAGAATTCAGGCGCCTGTGTGAATCCAGATCATGTATGGAAGTTACGTTAAATTTTACACGCAAGTCAGAGGTTAGTTTTTGGGGTGGAAATAGGGGAGCAGATTAAATAGGTCTGGAAGTATTGCTGAAAGAATATTTATGTCTAAGGCCACAACAAGATATGTAATAAAAACAACAGAACAAGACTCGAACGAACCATTTTTGAAGAAAATTTCCAGAACACTGTCCAAAAGTTAAAAAAAGGCAAGGAGGATGATAATTTTGCAGAGGGCAGACCAGACCACCAAAAACGCCAAATGATGTGATTGATTCGTCGAGGTGAAGTCATGTACCAAGATTTATTTATTTATTTATTTGATTGGTGTTTTACAAGAATACACAAGAATATTTCACTTATACCACAGTGGGCAGCATTATGGTGGGAGGAGACCGAGCAGAGCCTGGGGGAAACCACGACCATTGGCAGACTGCTGGCAGACCCACCCACGGAGAGGAAGCCAGCAGTTGGGCTTGAACTCACAGCCAAGTTCTAATAATTTCCTTAGTTAAAGAGCTGATGGAAAGGCGGACAATGTGTAAACTAATAGCTCCTCCCTCTCCCCCACCGCCTCTAACCACCACCAGAGTATTGGTATTTGGGATTAATGAGAAAATGAAACTGTTTTGCAAGCCGAAATCCAGTCTCCGATTGACACCAGGCCGACCTGTCCTGTTTCCTTGCTCTAGCCCCTCCGTGCTGAGCTTCAAGCACCAGTTTTAAAGTCTTTGGTCTCGGATCTCCCGACTTCTGCGATTCCAGTCATTTCCATTCCATCTCGGCGTCATATCACTGAAAAATGTCTGAGTACTACGTAAAACCCAAGCTTACATATATACATACATTCAATTTCGAATCTCTTTTCTATTTTATCCAAATTTGGTATAGTTTAAATGTATTGTGCCTAGTTTTGTTGCATTTTACTTGTGAGAAAACCAAACAGTTATGCTTTTCTTGCGAGTTTTAGTTTGTCCACCTGGAGTCTAGAACAGAAATAATATTTATCAATGTATCCCTGCTAAACGCTTAATTATTTTTCTTTATAGCCCCGTCAGTGCATGGTTAAAATGTGACAGCCCTGAATATATATTGCACTTTAGTTTAGCTCTGTGCGTGTGTGTGTAAACTTAAACTATGTACACATCTAATAATGACAAGGGTGCATTTTCTGTATAAGGATTTTTTTAAAAATCTTATTTCACATTCTCAATCTCCATTCTCTTATCTTGCCTCTCACTTAGAGATGAAAACCAAATCTCAATTGCAAATACATTAAGTTTGAAATGTTAAGATAAAACACCTATTAAGGCTTTCGTGGAACATAATATGTTTTAAAATGTAACATAAGTAGGTTGGTATGTCTACGTTTTAACTGGTGGCGGGACAATTCTTGATTAAAAATCAATTTGCAAACGAAGTAATGGCGAATTTTGTCACACATAATGCTCCTCAAGATATTTTGCTTTCTTTCTCCGTTTCCATTTTTGAGATGTTTGTATGGTGATTATTATTCCATATAATTCAACAAAAGTTGGAATTCCTGTAGCTATATATTTAAGCTGAAAAACGTTCCCATAAATTTTTGACATTTTTCCTTGCTTTAAAAGAATGTAAAAGTTTCAAACACTTTTTAAATTTCTGAATGTTTTGTCTTTAAGTCATCACTCAGAGCAATCTAACATGAATAACAAAAATCTGTGGTAGCGATTTTTAGCTGAAATAGTGAACTATCCACTCTGGCAATAAAACGTTTAATATTTTGAAAATTGGGCAAGACATAGTATTTTATTAAACAGTTCCATTTTTTCCAAATGTGTAATTATTTTCATTAATGTTAAAAGTTAGGTAAATTGTGAAAACTTTTTTGAAATGAGCAGTCATTTAGCTTTCAGAAAATATATACATATGACCAGTATTATGGGCTATACCAGGCAGAATGTAAAAGGACCCCTTGCAATTAGATAGGAAATCGTCCTCCTGTCGATCAGATCGATTACCAACCTGCTCACAGTGACAGATCTGATACAGAATGACGCAACGGCCTTCCCGGAATATGGTTGAAGTTGTGATATAACAGGTTTTGCCCTGCCATAGGCCGGCACTAAAAAAATATTCGTTACTGATCATGAGCGTTCACAGTGTCTTTTTTACGCACTAGTTATTTATCAGCTAATATCTCTTTCAGTTTGATCTATATGAAGTTGGATTTAAAGAGAGTCTTATAGTATCATGAATATTGACAAGGACTTAGTAGGACATATACTAAGGCGAACTCATGCACACTGTCAGGTGCTTTCCCTCATAATGTAACCATTCGATATGCTGGCAACTAAAGCGTAGCGCATTGAAATCGACTGATAAGTTGGACACCGCTTTCATATATTTGGATGCGTTTAGCTTTCATTTGGAAGTATATACCATATATTGTCCATGCATACGAATTATGGTTGCCAACATACCTAATATGGAATTTTGCACAATGTAAACAAATAAGACTTGTGTCTTGCCTATTTTAATTTTATTTATTTATTTATTTACTTATTGGTGTTTTACACCGTACCGAATATTTCACTTATACGACGGCAGCCAGCATTATGGTGGGAGGAAACAGGGCAGAGCCCGTGGGAAACCCACGACCATCCACAGGTTGCTGGCAGACCTTCCCACATATGGCCGGAGAGGAAGCCAACTTGAACTGGTCTTGAACTCACAGCGACCGCATTGGGTCCTTGTGTTGCGCTAGAGCGCTAACCGACTGAGGCACGTAGGCCCCTCCCCTCCCCCTATTTTAGTTATTTTCTCTACAAAACATCTTGCTCAGAAAAAACCTAGAGCAAATGTAGTAATCGACCTGCTGAAATCCACTGATGTTCGGATTGTTAGCCATGCCATTTAGCGCTGTGCTATGTTGAACTATGAATTATTAGGTTTAATATGCACTTCCACTGGTCCTGGAAAATATTTCATTTTTTTTTTATATACAAAAATATGATTGCGTGATCCAGCATGATGCTTGGAAATGTATTAGAGATCTCCAGCTTGACATCAAATATGCACAAATCATTTTGGTTCACGTAATCATATTTTTATTGAGATGGGAATTCCCATAGATTTTGACCTTAATTTTGCCTTTTGATACAACAAGAAAGTTTGAATCACACCACTTCAACTTTTCACAGATATATACTGGTAAATTTTCTCTCTTTGCATGAAAAAAATACACCTCGCTTCTGCAACACAGGGGGACGATTTCCCGTCTAGTACGGATCATTTTGTTTAAGAGGGGCTTCAGTATCCTTAAACACACACACACACACACACACACATACACACACACACACACACACACCACCCCATTCAGTGTAAATCAATTACGTTCAGTCACACATTAACATTGCTAGAATTGGTACAAATCGCAGAATTGGCTCATTTGGTTCATCTTAAATGCATATTTCCACACTTTTATTAGGTTTAAACGGCCTGGATACCTTCTAAAACGCGGTCAGGACGAGGCATACAGCCATAAGAGAAATGTAGAGCGCTTATTGTCACGAAGGCCTCGCGAATTTCCAACATAGATGTGCCCTGTATATATGTATTCATTATACATGCAACCACGATACGGTTTTTGCGTGTTTGGTTTTTTTTTTTTGGACTTGCTTGGGATAGTCTTTTTACTGTGACCATAAACAGTAAATACACAGGTTATGTACAAGAATGAATGAATGATTATGGCCTGGGGCAACATCGACAATTTTTCAACCATATCGTAGAGAAACATGCGATGAACTGACCGAATTACAGCTCATTCAAAACACAAAAAAAATATCCCGTGAACGGAACAAATTACAGCCCAAGTAAAACAGAACCATACCCTACTCTGAGCATTTACAGATTATATGAAATACACACATGCCGTAAACTGAAAAATGTATGGCTTTTTATTTAAAAAGAGAAACATTCCATTCACGCAACATTTGTAGCGGAAATGTACAATCTTACCAATGAGTGGAACAAATTACGGCTCATGTAAATAGAAACAAGCTATTCACCGAACATTTATATACGTCACGTTAACCAGAAACACAATGAACGGAGCAAATTACAGTTCATGTTAACAGAAACATATCATGCACGGAACAAATTACAACCCACATCCCGGTAGCATGATAACCGAAGGTGAGATCGACCGAAAATGTCGTTTGATTGATTGAAAAACATTGCTATAAAAACATACCAGCACTAAAACATACTAGTATTAATCCTAACTTTAGGACTGAATATATTTCAACTGCCGGTGCTGCTTTACAGCTACGTTGTTTATTTTCAAGAAATTCGCTTTGAAAATGTAATGCATATTTAAAGGGTGACTAATATAATTGAGAAACTAATGGTACTGTACCTTGTGTTTGTGTGTTTTTGTCCTGAATACAGTCGTTATACCGCTGTCTGGTGTCATTAGATACATAACGATACCTTCATACACTAATCTTTATTGGGCATTTGTTTCCACATTTTACTCAGTTTGGAGTATAGTTATTGTACTGTACCTCGGTAATGGATGTCACAGCCTGGCATATGGCACATCAAACGCTGTTCGGTGGCGGTCAGGTATGGACGAGTAGAATTCAACTACGGTTGTAGACGTGTGCCGCACGGTCGTACACATTTACTGGGTGGTAGTGTACACACAGCGGGTGACATTATATGCACACGTGATATGATCCTATATACATACGTCGGACGGTCATACACACCTCGGGGGTCATACACACATGTCGGACGGTCGTACACACATGTCGGATGGTCATACACTCATGTCAGACGGTAGTACACACATGCCTGATGGTCTTACACACATGTCGGGGGGTCGTGCATGCGTTAGGCGGTCGTACACACATGTCGGACACGTGCAATGATCCCATATACATGTATATATAGGTAAAATATGGAAAGGTATGTCGGACAGCCATACACACATCGGGGCTCGTATACACATGCCGGCTGGTCATACACTTATGTCGGACGGTCGTACACACTTTAAGCGGTCGTACACACATGTGGGACGATAGTACACATATGCCAGAAGGTCGTACACACATGTGGGACGGTCGTACACATGTCAGGATGTCGTATATATACGTCGGACGGATGGATCCGGAAATAATCATATCAGGCATGCATATTGGTGAATTTCTGAACTTGACTGATAAATTGAGGAGACCGAGAGTGGCTTATAATAATTTATGAGTGAATTGTCGCCACATCCGAATGGCCCACATATATATTTTATTTTATTTTATTTCTTTGGCGAGGGTGGGGGGGAGGGTTACGCCGTCATTACCAATATTTCACAGTATACGACTACTAAAATGATTTACCTAACAATGGCAGAATACTTGCAATGCTTATATCGAGAACTTCTACCAGGATCGATGTTTGTCTCAAGGCTTCGTGTGGAATGGAGACTTATTCAGTGAACAAAATAATATAGTTATAACTAACATTAAGTTATCTACCATGCTTAAATCTATTCTGAGGATATGACCGCATCATTTGAACTAATATACGCAAGCAATTTCATATATGGTGGGTGATTTTAATATTACACTTCTACGACGGCGAGCATCATACTGGCCCAGGAGCCTCCCTGCCTATGTCGCTGTGAGCCCAAGTCCTGCCAGCAAAATGCGGGTGGTAGGGGGTTTCCCCCGGGCTCTGCTCTGTTTCCTTTCACCATAAATATTCTTCAGTGCGCTGTAAAACAAATCAAATAAATATATAAATAAGAACGGCGGCTAACATTATAGTGGGAGAAAACCAGGGAAACCCAAGACCATGCGTAGGCTGCTAGCAGACATTTCCAAATACGACCGGAGAAGAAGGTATCATGAGTTGGACTTGAACTCACAGCGGCCCTAAGCTGAGAGGCTCCTTAGTCATTGTCCTATACGCTAGGACACTCACCCCGCGATCAAAGAGGAACATAATGCTCTGCATGCTTTCCATGTGTCCAGTATAATTCTGTTATCTTCCAGAATATTCTTTGTAAAACTATTTCACTTTCAGCATTCCATTTAGAAGATGCACACTTAGGGATAGTTTCCAGAAAAGCATACAGTGTAGCAGCTGTGGATTTGTCACCACGCCTATGCTTCATATGGTTTCTCATGTTAAAATCGCAGAAGAGTTTCACGCCTTCACTCCAGTCATTGCCTTACAAGGTAGGCAATTAGCCCAAGTGCAACTGAATAACATGCTGTTTTTTACATGCAGTTTACAGGCTAACATAAGAAAAGTATTGTACATAAAGAATTTGTACCCATAACATAAAGCCGTCGGAGTCCAATTTAAGCTACGTATTTGTTCATTTATTTATTTCATTGGTGTTTTAGCCGCACTCAAAAATATTTCAACACTGTGGTGGGAGGAAACCAAACTAGTCAGGGACAAACCCATGACAATTCGCAGGTTGCTGCCGGATCTATTGACGTATGACCAGAGAAGAAGCCAACATGAGCTGGTGTTCAAGCTATATAGTGACAGATTTAAATACATACTGCTCACCGTGCTCACAGACGTAAGGAAACGCCATCGAACAGCTGTCTTTCTCCCGTCCGTAGGAATTGCTGGTATCTCTGTGTTTGAGGTTTAAAACTCACACATGGCGATCTTCTCACGAGCCACCTTGATATATCTGTTGCGATGCCACCCTTATAGTCATGTCACTTATCACCAGAAAAATCTGTACCTAAATATAAACCGAGCAAGAAAACACGCCACTTATTGTGACACCGGTGCACGGTGTTTTAGCATAACAAAAGAACACCACATATATCTGCATGGGGGCAATTAAAATTAAAACTGTCTGCAGTCTTTCGGCCTCCAAGCAGTTTTCATACATGGTTTTCAGCTTCAGTTTTGATCATAGAGAATTTCTGGGACATGGCAATGTTTGTAACCCTTGATAATGTTGGTATTTTAAGACTCACAGCCGCATGTAACAGCTGTCACCTCACTGCCATGTAGTCGAGATGATGAAATTCTGTTGACCCTACCGAGTGGACCACAACAGTAGCACTGTACCCACTGCTCTCTAAAACTTGCGATATCAAGTCGCAAACTAACCAGCGTATCCTGAAGCTTACAGCACAGAGATTTAGTTGCCTCTCACCAATGTGACTCTGGCTTCCTCTCCGGTCGTACATGTTGTGGGAAGGCTCGCCAGTATCTTGCGGATGGTTGTGGGTTTCCCCCAGATTCTGCTCGGTTTCCTCCCACTTTAATGCTGGCCGCCAACGAATAGGTGAAATATTCTTGAGTATAGCGTGAGACACCAGTCAAACAAAGAAATAAATAAATTTGTTCCTCCTCCATTGTCTGAGTTGACTAATTACTTTTATATATTAGCGCAAATAATAGGTTTGATAAACTCTATCTCAGCCTTTTGTATTTTTTCTCCCAAAGCCGACCAAAAAACTTTCAGAAAATGTCACCCTCGGCATCTTGCGATTCCCTGTATTTAGGCAATAATTCATTTTTCAAATATTTCAAAACAGTTAATGTAAGGGCCAAAATAACGAGTATTACTATATACGGACGTGGAAGGCAAAGCTTCGTAAAATTGGACACTTATGCTTCATTTCATTCCCGGCGAAAGCAGTGGTGACGTCAAAGAAATATTGAACATATGTAGCCAATATTTGCTCGACCCGGTTGACGGACTTGCAACAATATTGGCCTCATACGCATGTTTTTAAGTGAGAGTTCGAAGAGTTGAATATTTAGGAGTTTTCTAATTTCGCAGAGAAGTTCAGAAAAACACGGTTTTGCATCACGTCTTCATACAATTATATCTAATGCTACCTTATTACTTTAAGGTATACACAAGTCACGATATTGAAAATTCTCGGTACAGTCCCCAACCAACCACTATTCTAACATGTATGTGGTAATATATGTTTGGAACTCATTATCAAGCCTGCACAATTGTTAGATGAAAGAAAGGTAATGTAAAGTTCTTTCAGATTCATAGGCTCTAGATTTTATAATTTCGCTTTGAAACTGCCCGGGAGAAACCATTGTATAGATCCATCACAGCCGATGTACGACAACCCGTTCTCGTGACAAGGTTACTTTTCATCCCTTTCCCGTTGAAAGCAATTGTGACGTACTCACGTCATAGAACGATTGAACATTTGTAACCAATATGCGGGACACCCGACCTACTGGAAATTACTTGATTATGACTGGTCAAATGCACGTTCTTGATTAACAGCTTTGTAAGGTTGTCCATGTTTGAAGGCGCATATACTAATAAGTGGGTGGACTACAATGGATTTAGATGTTTTAACTACAGACGAATTCCAAGCAAACATTTGGGAATGTTCAATTAAAAAGCGTTGTCTATTTTATATATGCACTTTATTATAAAACTGGCATTCATTTATTTACATTCATTAAGAATAAGCGTTTAGTATATAAAGTTGAACTGAAACACATTTTTGTTACACCTAATAAACGCGTCCAGGTGTTTACCCATAAAGAACAGATGCATCAAAGAGATTTGCTAAATATATGACATATTTGCATGGTGAAAATTGCGGTGAACATTTTCACTAAATATTAGTTGTCCTAATAATCAAAATACGTAAAGAATGTGTTTGTTGATTAACGCCTTGACTCAGAATATCGTCAGAAAGCACATTCAGTACGTCTTTTCTTCATCCTTGAAAACCGATGACGGCTTTTCTTTGCAAAAATCCACCATAATTTTTCTATATTTCATATGCTTCCTTAGTTCTTTGGCGGTTATTTGTCGTTTTTGGAAAGCAGTCTTGCGCCTATTTTTGTCTCGCCTGCATACGGGCAGCGCGAGTGTCAAAACGTAAGCCGTGGACCAGACTGGCCAGATGCAGATTTTGATTACCACGTGTGCATATATCATGTCGGGTGCCTCCAGCAACGTTGAAAACATTGAAGAGACTTGCCAACAAGCCTTCAGAACTCTGTGATCAGGGGAGCGTTAAACAGCTCGAAAAACCTGGCAACAATGGTGAGTGATGGTGAGTTAAAAATTAAGAAAAAACATTACATACTGTATCTGGAAATATTTGGACTAATTTGTTTTAAATTTTTCTTTTCATCAAATTAAATACAGTCAA
Organism: Acanthopleura granulata; assembly: GCA_016165875.1. Taxonomy (NCBI): domain Eukaryota; kingdom Metazoa; phylum Mollusca; class Polyplacophora; order Chitonida; family Chitonidae; genus Acanthopleura; species Acanthopleura granulata. The sequence continues at coordinate 1,537,773 of JABBOT010000011.1, forward strand.
ATATTTTGATTGTATGGAGTGTTTTATTGATTATAGTGATGATGTGATTCATCAGCGTCGTCACAAAACTTTCTGTACGCCTTTGTGTTCAAGTCTGAATAAAGTTCTTGTAAGGAGGCGTCTTGTAATTTGTGTATGTGTGAGAAGAAGCTAATACGGTATTAAAGTCGTGCTTTGGGCCAGATAAAAGTAGAAAAAGAGTGGCGTCACTGATGAACCACATTCTCAATATGGGCCATAGAATCCACCATCCCATCCAAGCGTTTCACAACATTTTAATAAATTGGTATAAAAGATATCTAAAAGATTCAGTGAAGATATTTTCAGATACAGTTTTCATTTTCTTTTTACTCACCATAACTTCTTTTCATCGTGAGGTCTTTCCCATTTAAAAATAGCAGACCTAGAATGAAAATGAGTCCGCGAACTTATGACAGAAAACACTGAGTTCAAAACTTTTAACTTGTCACCAAATCAGCTGGCCGCTCTCGTGCAAGTGAAATATCCTTAAGATCAAATAAATAAATAAGAAAATCAAAACATTACAAAAAAGTCATGAGACAGTAAACAAGCGCACACGAGCGCGACGAGAAATTTATAAAACAGTTTATAAATATAAAGTATAATACCATCAGCCCAGTGGGTCTTGCTCTCCCGTTCTGTTCCTCCTGTCCATACTTTCTCAGGTCCTCCATTTGTACAAAGAACAAAATTAAGATTGTTATTGAATGCTTTAAACAGCTGGCCACCCTTGGTTTTTGCATTCTTCGAAGGCAGCTGATCCCGTGAGACTCTCTCTACGCATGGTGTAGCAGAAACCTCTGTGAGCCACATTCCTCCATTTCTTAAGGCTGCTACACCACTCCTCAGATGTGTTATTGTCATGGCGAAGATCTGAAAAGTAGTGTTAGTTATGTCTGTGATCTCTGGCCTGCTTCATAAATCCAAGTTCAGCATTCCGAAATACGGACATGTACTCTTCCATTCAATAGCCTTTAACTCGATCCTTTCGAGCGTGCTGAGCGTGCAAAATGTTGAAGTTGTTCTATGCGAAAATACGTTTTTCAATCACACAGTTATTCATACTTCATATCGCCTAGTTATTCGTGAATAATACAGAAAATAACGTCACAGATAACACTAATGTACCTGGTGCATCGTCAGCAAAAGCCAAACTTCTTTCACCGCCTTTTGCATTCAAATGGGCTACAGTCGACAAGATCCGGGGGAAAACGATAACTCGTTGAACGGTCGGATTGAAGGAAAGAATATCTGCACAATTAAAATGACGACTGACAACTTATTTGGAAGTCCTGATTTTTGTTGTTTTTGTTTTATTAATGAACAGAAGGAGCGATGAGCAGTCACTTTGTAAAGGAAGATGATCTTGCGTTTGGAAAGTTAATGCACTTCATTGAATTCCAAATTGTTTTAAGATCGAGGGCAAAAAAAAAAAGAACTTTCCAAGTACTATGCGTGTTACAAAATATTTATATGCTTTTGTTTTCAGTTTAAAAGTACAATTTTATGCCACTTTATATTTGTCAGTGTATCAGTATGGTCCCTGTCTTGTCTATGGTATTTAGAGAAAACTATCGATATACATAAATAAGTAAGTAAATAAGTAGGTAAGTAGGTCTCTAGTCCACATGAACTTACTTAGGAAACTCTTAATTTTAGCTCTACCGATTTCAGACCGAGAGTAAAATTGTCCATCATGTATACAATCATATTGTATAATCACTCCCTCCACAGCATGATCTGCTTAACAAATGAGCGTTGTCTGTTCACGCCAGGGCGAATGTGGATACTGTGTATTAAGTCAATAGCCTTGTACGAAGTACAATCAGTTTACCAATTATTATCGGAGAGATTATTATAAATAGCAATTAGCCGATCTAATACAATCTTAACGGGCCCTTGGTCCTTGTGGCTTCATGGCGGGCTGATATAATCAAACATGTCGGGCCAGTGCAAAAGTCTAACGTCTCGAAGTCATGTTATGGCTATTTTGATAGAGGTCATACAAAGTCAGATAAACTCACGATCACCACCGCTAACGACATACATCACCGGCAGAAAGAAGATCGCAGAGTATATCCAACTCACACCATGGGAGTTGCCCTGACAACTGCGCTCCCTTGACAAGTGTTAATCTTATACTGGCGCGAGGAAAACCCATTAACATGTCCCTTAACTTAAGTCAATAATGAATGACCCAAAGGGCAATCATGACAACTAACTAATAAACTATTGATTTTGATCTCGACCGTTGTTCTAACATGCTAGAAATATACTTTAAACAATGGTACTTTATCCAGTACACTGTGCATGTACATAGTTATATGTCGTAACAATTACAACTGCTATTCATTTTATATGCAAAATAAACTGAAAAGCTTAAAAGGAAATATCACACAAATATGAATTTATGGTGAATGAAAAGAATATTAAAAAATGTGCCGAAAAATACTTTCAATGAATTTTCTAAAGTTTTTTTTTCACCATAACTTTTTTTTTTTTTGGCATGTCAACCAAATAACTCCTTGATGTATAGGAACTGCACACAAAGGTAAGTCTTTACCACATACACCCATGCTATCTCAAACATCTGGGAGGTAAAAAGGGGATTTATTTAGAAGAAGAACGAGGAGAGAGAGAAAAAGAAGGAGAAAGAAAGAGAACAGATAGAAAGAGAAAAGAGAGAGAGAGAAAGAGATATGGGGCTAAGAAAGTTAGAGTTTGAACACGAGTTCAAATTGAGGGAACTTCAGGTTAAAAGTAATGATAATGAAGCTGTTAGTCGTGGTCACCAAGGACTTGATTTGACTTGAAATGTCCGATTAATGCCTAAATTTAATGAGAAGGTTGTCGAAATGTTTTTCTCTATCCTTTGAGTGAGTGGCTCTTATTTTGGAGTGGCCTAAAGTGGCCTGTTGGAAAGTTCTTCTGCAGACTAAGCTTGAAGATAGAGCTGCAAAAGTTTCTTCTGCTTTGTTCAGCGATCTTTAGATTATGATATAGTTAAGACAGTGGTGTTGTCTGCATATGAGCTTGAACCGGAGGCTAATAGACAGAAGTTCAGGCAGTTAGCACCACTACAACAACAACATGCACATTAGATAACTGGTGAGATGATGTTCTTTTGTAAGAAATGTTATTATGAAGACGAGATATTGTATAGTAGAAATGTTTCAAGGAGATATTATGACATTTTCCGAACTTGTTGTCTTACATTAATAAATGAAAACTATTTGTCTAAATAATGTAAAGATTTCCTCATGGGCGTACATAAGCCCGTTGAAATCAGGAAGAACTACGCTATCTTTCAGTAAAATAAAGGGACAATACCTTGCATCACGTTGAATCATTTTTATTGTTTCTGGAAAGCCTTTTACCATACGTCAGAGATTCGAGTTAGAAACAGACAACGCTACTGACAGTCGATGATCGCTCTACAATAAAGACTACTGTGGACGTCACTCTCGTTTTGGATGCGTTGTATTTTACGGACTCTACCCACTCTGCGGTTAACTAACTGCTATTCCTCCATGGAAGAGGCAGAACCTACTTGCAAGTACAGTATATGCACATTACATCTACTTGTCTTCATGCACTAGACTGGAAGTAAAATGGAGCGAAAGTCAGTGGCTTTTGTTAGCGCCAGTCGAAAACCCGCCATGTCACAATTAGAAACAGGTAATGTTGGTCTCATCGTTCAGCCAATGAAGGAAGTATTTCAGACTTCAGGGATATATCTCGGATTTTTGCCTGAGGGTGTGGTTACTGGTAATGGAGTTACCGCTCCTGTTCATATACTTCGAGATACGAGATTCGAGATTGTTAATACTTTGCCTGTGGAAGGTATTTCCTCTGTACTAGGTAGTGACCTAGGAGGAGACAAAGTAAAGGCGTATTCTCATGTTTATAGAGTTCTGGTTTCGGACGGAAATACAGAAGACTTACAACAGAATGTCCAGGCATATATCCTTCGTGTGTGGTTTCTAGGGCACAGAAAAAAGCTATGGAGAAAGAAGACAATTCATCTATCACCATCATGGATTCATCTGGTAATATTTATGTGGCTGAAACTTTCTTTCATGATATTGATGCTATAGAGGATGGTCAGGAGTCAGACAGTCCTGTGTTCTCTCGATCTGATGTTGTTAGAGAACCACAGTCAGATCTTAAATTGAGGGAGTTAAGTAACTCTGCTTTATTTTGTGCAGGAAATAGCCTATCTACCTATTGCTTACTACACTGAAGGATGAGTAGTGGATGAGAAGGCACAGACCTCGTCATGTATCTGCTGTGGTGATTGGGCAGTTTTCAATCAAGTTGTTTTACCTCTAAGTTAAAAGACTAGAAGTACTGAGAATAGAAAGACGAAATAAAATCACTACGCAGTTTTACTGGCCTAAGATTCACAAGGATGTGGTTAATTCCAGTAAGACATGTCACACCTGTCAGCTGGTAGGAAAGCCACAGTATATTGTAAGGTCTGCACCCTTCATTCTTATTCCTGCTTTTAGTAGGCCTTTTAGTAAGGTAGTTATCGTAATTCTGCCTGCCATCATATAAGTGAAAAATTAATACACTTAAAAAAAACTGAAAGGAAAAGGATCAAAACATTTGTAAATAGACACAAATACAAATACCAGGAAGAGCACGAGAGAAACCCACGACCATCAAGTGGCGAAACACAAGCTCACAAAGTGTTACGTACGGAAAACTGGAGTACAGATTGGCATATGTCGAATGGCATGAAAGCCGATATCTCCACATCCCAGAAAACCCTGTAAGTGGACAAGAGTAAATATGACTGCTCTCACTTGAACTTGAGTAAAAGGTTGCGAAATTTCTAAGTTAGTCGGTCATATTTATAGACGACTGTGCAGAAAATTCTGGATGATTTGATCGTAAACATGTTTACAAGATGGGTACATCTTTCCAGAACGCACCCTTTATGTGTAATGACACGAAACTCATTAACACAAAAACTTCGAGAACACGCGACGGATTTCCTGTGCAGATTACAGCGTACATAGAGGGAAAAATGTAGGTCAGACAATGACCCGGTTAACGACAAAACAAATAAAAAATTACAATACAATATTTCAAAGACGGGGTCGTAACACCATGCATGCGATAAACAAATCCACATTCGTCCATGTTACAATCTGAGTTTTCGCAACAGCTCAAAACTCAGCCTATTTCTTGTCGTTTGTATATGTATTTGTACGCGACTAGAAACGCGTTTTTCTCATATCGATGCAACGAATTGCTGAGGATCGTGCCGTGAAAGCAGCCTATACCAAGCATGAGTTTAACATTTGTGAACTTGGTGCTGTCGACACTATTCCATGTTAAAATATTATACCTATGACTCTATGGAAGCCAGATGAGGACATCTCTTCCCACGCCTTGCGGGTCGATACCTGCGACAAGAAGACGGTACCACTGGCGAGCGATTTGCACCGTCCCCTTGTCGAGGGTTTTCGAAGCGCTCGACGAGGGAGGAGGAGCCGCAGGGGAGTGGGGCGAATTGGCGAGGACGGTAGCATTCGTTCTCGAACGGTGACTGCCCTCGTCTCGTCGTACCGCGCCTAGCAGGTGGAGACTCGCGGCTCGAAAACAGTTCCACTCGCGAGCGATTTGCACCGTCCTGGTGTCAAGGGTCTCGACCCGTTGGGTGCGTAACGAGGGCACGAGGACGGTACCAATAGCGCGCAGACGGTGACGGTCCTCGTTCCCTTGTCCCGCACCGAAAACGGTATAATTCGTGTGCGATTTGCACCGTCCCCGTGTTGCGAGTCTCGATGCCCGAGGGACGGAACGAGGACGGAACCGCCATCTTGTCTCGACTCGCTACCTATCAAAGCCTGTTTCAGGTGCAATGTGCACATTTCAAATAAATGTCGAATTCAAGGAAATGAGGATTTCAAGAAAATGTCGGGGAGCAGTTATGTTCTTTTTATAAGTGCGAGGCTTTCGTAGACTCGCCCGATGAGTTCATTTTGGATAAGTGATATCTGTAATGTGTCAACGGTGGACGCTGGCTTATTCTGTTGAGAACATAATCTTATCTTCAATGAATCAAAGTGCTCCAAATGTCACATGGAGTCACTGAATTAATTTGCGTAAAATTTCTAGAATATTGGCTTCTTGGCAGTTAACTGATTCACTCTGTGTAGACGGCTGACTGACAGCTCTCATCCATACTATAGCGTACCAGGCAGCTGGCGAAATCAACACAATATATTGTTTCTCACGTTTTGAACAAGCGCAAAGACAGTGTAACACCTCCTACTCAGGAGGACCAACATTGCATACCACCTCATTGTACGCTATTACTAGCAAATATAGGCTACAAAATCGTTCAGTTTTGAGAATTTTTATGTTCCATGGAAATTAAAATGCTAAATTTAGACCAGTGCTAGAGAAAAAACATTTATTTTGAGTAACTATCCAGGTCCAAATTTGCCTGAAAATGTGTGTTGGTTTTATGTGTTTATTGCCTTTTACACTTATTCTCCTGAGAAACAGTTCATAGCTGTAGAATTTTCACATAACATATTTAATTGATCGTTTTTAATAAGGACAACTTAGTTCACACAACACGGAATACAAATAGATAAAGAATCATGAGTACTACTGTGACGTACACTCGCACTAGCATAGGGGCCGAAAATCGGCATGACTTAAATGAGGATCGAAGTCGCCGTATGTGTCATCAGTGTTTCCGCAAACGTCGAAAATGCTGGAAATCCTACATACACTGAAAGTAATCGTGGTCTGTACCCTATTTTTTACCAATGGAAATCTGCCCTTCGGCATCCATTGGAAAATTAGATTATGTTCTACGGTAGTTAGTTCATATTTAGTAAAATTATAGTGCTTAAGAAGACGTTTGCATACTCCCCACCTTCTTAACCACTAAAAACAGAATGTATGACAAGGCTATGAAACTGCTCTTGGTTAACATTGCACGTTGCAGACAGAAATGAATTAGTTTTTCTGTGATGACTGTCACTCATCTCTTAACCGCTAAGTAGTATAGATAATGGTTGTTCTGGCTCAACTGGTGCGGGAAGTCTCCCAGCCCTCTAGAAGGCTCCTAGTACCAGGTTGTTCAGGTTCATATGGTGCTCAGCTACATAAAGTTTATGTACGCGAATGGGCGTTCACATTCACAGATAATTGGTATAGGCCGACCGAATTAGAGATAGAACAGAAACATAACATAGCTCCTGCAGCCGGTTGCCCTATTTTACGATACAAATGTCTCGCGTAGGACATACATAGTTTACATAGATTATTTACATATCTGGCGAGATCAGCCGGCTTATATTTATCTAACTAGATAAATAACGTTTACGAGTGTTGTACCTTGTATCGCATACCGGCTTTCAAGGTGGAGTATAGCTGACAGAATTTAGCATGTGCATTACACAGCCATATCCTATGTGCAGTGGATATAGCCCAGAGTTCACATACTTACGGGTTCACTGTATATTTATATATATATATATATATATATATATATATATATATATATATATATATATATATATATATATATATATATATATATATATATATATATATGCTAGGTAAAGTATATCTCTTAAGGGATAAAGAACACAATAGATCTAAAGAAGTGCACATGGTTAATGCGCGGGATAAAGACAACCTGTTAGAGGGATGTGCAGAGGTTTGAACGTATTACCGGTGAGTATTGTGCGCAGCATAATTACAGGATGAGACAAGGAGCACAGACGTATACCCCATGCACTGTATGTGGAGCAGGATGCCTTAACGACTATGACATGTGTAATGGCTGGGCGCGTCCGCGCTCGCCTGCAACACTGGAGAGAAAAGCAACGCACTTTCAGAGCAGAGTTTGCACGACTAGCAGCCATTCATATTACCAATTAGAGAAAGATAAACTTAAGGAATAAGGTCTGTAGTATAAGCGCACATATAGATCAGCTCCCAGATGAAATTACCATACAGAAAAATATAATCTCAAGGGATAATGGGGACTATGGATGAATACATCGATCAATTTGTGGTGGAAATGCAAGAAAATACAGCTCTTGATGATGTAGTCCAAAACATCCTGAAGGATTCCATTCCTGAGGCGTAAAAAATCGCCTGCTAAAGTCCTTACAAGATGGGAAATATCGTCCTCTTGGTCCACCACACAAGAAGAGGGCCAGGAGGAAGGAGACGGAAGGAGAATTTGACACGGTCCCCAGAACTTTCCGAATCACCAAGGACTACCAGAAGGAGGTTCTAGAGCTGTCTAAGGGGGCTAAGGCAGATGAGCCCACATTGCAGGAAAACCCGCGGGTAATCTGAATGTATCTCCATAGCTGGCATATGGTGCATACCCTAGAGCTTTCCTTGAAGGCGTGCTCCCCAGATCCAAGGAAAGCGCGATGAAGAATTCCGAGTTTTATCTCGCCTTTAAGGTCCAGGTCCGAAAAAACAGACCTAATGGTTATGAGCAGTAGACCGATTCGCTGCTGCGCCGCAAGTAGGAGGGTGTTCTACAGGCCGATGAGATCAGCGAGGCATTAGACAAGGCTTTCCCTCACATCCTGGAGACTCTTGAAAAGTGGACGCAAAGAGGGTCAGGATGGATCGTCGATGGAAGCTCTATGGCTGGACATCGCTCGATTCCAGCCACTGAGAAGTCGATCTTACAGGCAAGTCACTCGAGCTATTGACCCTATTGAAGCGTCTTGGGGTAGGTTTCATCCCCGGTGAACCTGGGTTTATTGACTGGAAGCGCGGCAAACTGCCACGAGAAGTTGCGACAGTTCTTTAGAAAGCTAAGGATGATCTAGGTGGAGCCGCGGCTACAGGGGATGTGGAACAAGCGGTGCAGGAAACATTGGAAGCAATTAAATTATCGAAACCACGTTGACTGAACGTCTGATAGGCTCTTAGCACATATGGTGATCCCCCACTACCTTTCCGTGAGCTGCTGAGACTTAATAAGACTCTGTAGTCCTTCAGAGGGAGAACACAAACAACCTTAATAGAATAACTGCAGTGAGCGAGGAAATTGTTTTGAAAGAAAGACAACTTGATGAGGATACAGATGAGATCTCCAGGCGTTGTATTGCAGAAGAGTTGCAAACCCTTAAGGAAGAAAGCCTTGCGGCTGTCGTTGCAACCAGGTCAGCTCTGCGCACACAAATCAACCGCATCCGAGAGACCATGAACGGCATTCTTCATGAGGACATAACCCTTGGCGAACGCATGGGCACCCTGTTCCTGGGAAGGCGTTACAATCGCGCCGATGCTCACGGCGATCAGAATGGCGCTATCGTCATTGGTGTTTGTCCATCTAGACGAGCTGAGCGCGTCAGGTAACATCGCCGCAGTGTCTACTAGCTATGTAAGTAGCTCTACTCTTCCGAAGACAGTCGCAGTATACCATGAAAGGATAATCTCCGGAAGGACAGTGACATTTGGTCTTGTGCTTCCTATAAAGGTATCAAACATTTCCAGCCAACCTACATAAACAGCACACTTAAGCGTAACTTTACACATTCGCCGACGTGATGGACCTAGTGGGCTCAAGTTGCACTCACATAGCCTTATCGGATATGGCAGATGTCGATGGTTTTGAGCGGCAAGTGGTTGATGAACACATTTACGCCCTCCAACTCCGGGAGGCGGGGGTGTATGCACGACAGAAGGTGCCGATGGGTAAATCCGAAGAACCACCGAATTTGAATGAGCTCGCCGATATGGTTGCCGAAGCCCGGCATCCGCACCAAAAACTCAGCCTGGTTCTTTCTCCTCAGGGGAGATGAGGTCTCGATAAATCGGATGATCTCAAATGGGACATTGATCTGGCTGTGATCACGGTCCTGATGCAAACAGAAAAGGGCGGTGTTGTTCGAAAGGTTTTTAATGGTGGTACGGCTTTCCTCTCGTACATGCTCCAGGGAGCATGTGATGAAAACGCCTGAAGGGGACTATACTGTCTGAGGAGGTCCAGAGACAACACTCTACCTCGATATCAACACACAATTCCCCACTAACAGGTTACCCCCGCATTCCATAATCATTCTGGGTAATGTATTGGACCCTGATCCAGTTTTCAAACACTTCTACAACCAACCTGGCTTGATGATCAAATGGTCGGAAGACCATGTCGCTGAAAGCGTAACTGTCATTGTATAAATGCTTCCTAGATCTAATAAAGTCGAGACAACGCTAGACAGTCTGCACGCCACTGCGCCACAAACGGTGGAGGTGAACGGAATCAATCTAGAGCATGGCATTCAGTTGAAACCGTTAGAAATAAAGGTTAAGATGGTGCAATTGTATCCAGCACTAGATCCATCTGTCCTCCGACTGGCAATCCGCACGAGTACAGATTACAACATATTAGCACTGTAAAAAAAGAGTTGGAAAGTGAGAGAGACGCCAGAATCGCTCTATACAAAAAATACCACAGGGGAGTCAATGAAGTTGATGGTATTGATACTGCGTTAATGGCGGCAAGTATGGATCTGGGTGTCTCAGCGGTCGGAGTGCGGCATAATTGCGGCGCCTACAGCTATAGGTATGGAAGGCGCGGCCTTAGTCTGCGCCTTCTCAGTGGAAGTGGGTAAGTTTGTAAGCCGGTGCATGTCCGTCAAAGGTAAGAAACACAATGGAATTCGTTTACTGGCTGAGAATAAGTTTAATACCGTCATCCACCATGTTTCTACAGAGTTGATTGACACTAAGATTTCGGATATCGAGTTTCGGTTAATGCTCGGTGAAGTCGAAAAATACCGAGAAATGAAACAACAGATTCGAGTCGGTACAACGCATAACTCAATTTCATTAGATAAGAAAGCGAAAGACGAGTTAGTGCAGCAGGGACGGGACGAGGCTCGAGTGGCCTTCATGAAAAAACTGTAGGCCGATTGAACTTCTCTATAGAGAGGTGGGATACCGGAGTTCGTTACACTTGTGGTATTACTCGCAAGTCGGCTATAGGATGTGTCCATCACCCTCATCCAACATACTCACTGTGACCTTAATTGGGGTCAGGTGGGGTGTAGAAGTGTATATTTTGCACAGACTTTACAAGACCAGACATACGAAATTTTCATACTCAGAGATAAAATAAATTATCTAATCCAGCCTGGTATACCATGCCTGAGAAGTGATTCAATGAGGTGAAGAAAATTCAAATCCAACAGGACTCAGGGGAGAGAGTTCTTTAGGGTTTGAATTTTGTGTGCTTCGCCGCGCTGGCTGGATACTAGGCGCCGTGGTTCGCGGCGACCTCGAGCGCGTGTTCCTCCGGTTCCCGCTTCACCCACAAGAAGGACGTGCAATGATCTAGCGGACGATCACATCATGATCGTGGATCCTCCTTCGGAACAGGTATATGATTCTCTGAATGCGCCCGCGCATGGTGGCTGGTATGGTGTCCCCGTATTCTTTAAGTTATCGTCTCTAAGAGGTCGGCGCGACCTTTAGCCACCGGGTATAGTGATTATCCTCGGGCCGCAGGGTATCTTCGTAATAGAAGAGGTCAATCGTCTCAGTCGATGCCATCTTTTCTTTTTAGCGTCGTGCTATGTTATGTTTCTGTACTGTCTCTTATTAGAGGTTCGGTTGGTCTGTAGCAATTATCTCTGAATGTGAAAGCCTGTTCGCATACATAAACTTTGGCTAATTATTTATGTACGTGAACTGGTGTCTGTCTGAATATATATTTAACAAAAGTTTACGATATTATAACAGGATTGCGTATTTAAAACAAGAACACAAGTTTTATGGAAATGTAAAGACAGGCTCCAACCTAGGATCCCCTAGCCCTACCACCATTTGCTAACCTCTACACTAAACTTAACACATAGTTATTAGGACCGGTATTCGGTACACATCAAAGTGAAAGATAGGTCATGTAAATCAAAAGAGACGGTCATTGTTTCAACTACGAAGGAAGTAAACCCCCCAAAATATATTTAATACATGTATAAAGATAAAACCTATTGAAATAGAAGTCATCGGCAAGCTTTGTTCTGGGCCTCCACTTCCTTCATACTTAAATAGGAGCTTGAATAGGCAAAAAACTGTATGAAATTGACAAAACAATATGGCATTTTCAGGTGACTGTGACAGTTCTGCTCATTCGAAAATTCATACTTTTTTGCAAAATTATATGCAGTATTGTATTATATATGTCGAAATAAAAAGAAAAAGTAATGTTGGGAAAAAATTCAAGATGAATTTACAGTACCCCCAAGGGGCAGGTTTCTCATACCTCTCTCTTTTACTGAATGTGAAAAACAGCGCATGTTCAAAGTTAAGTTTGTCAGAAAGGTTGGACAGTATCATGTTTTTTTTTTGTTGCGGTAAAGTATTTTTTCTAACAACTACTAAGACAAAGGAAATTGATATTTAACCGTCCTCCGGAAACTCAGCCTTTATGTGTGAGCTGTGATCTAATTGTTCCAAGCGCGGAATGCTCATGTCACCTCTAGCAAAACAGTTCGCAGTTCAAACGAAGACAATTCAGTCTCGAATTCATCTAAATTAAAACAGGTTCTTGCATTCTACAGAAAATTTTGTAGTCTTTTTAATGAGCAGTGCCTCAGTCATGAGGTGCCTTTAAGTTTAATATGATCCAATTATTATTTCAAAATCCAAAAGCATGGATGACATTTTCAAAAACCCCAGAAAAAAACAGGTCAATTTCTAAAAAACGGAATTGGCTTCTGATGACCTTCTTTATTACCTAACACGTAAGTCTACGGGACATAAGATTTGATAGGTCGCGGGCCGCGGCACGATGACGGTAACGTCGTGACACACGGTGCAAATCGCAGGCGAATGGCACCGCACTCTCGCCGCGGGTCTCGACTCACGATGCGCGGGACGAGATGTCCTGATCCGCCGTCTCTGAGGTCGTTATTACGTCATATCTGGAGCTAATATAGAACAGGCCAATTGTTACTCTGATTGACCTGTCACGTAACGCGTCTACATCGAAGTCTAGTCCAATATACTAGAATGTCGGGTTGCCCGAGTTCACGGTCAAAAGGTACAGTGTAAAAAATAGCATGCCCACGATGAATGCTGAAACTTGCGTTTCAGTATCAGGTTATTTGTTACCTTTGGAGCTTTTCGTTTAAAGTAAAATGAATTTTAAAAATGTGGTTAAACATATTAAAATATTTAACCAACCAGACAATCATTCAGCCAACCAAATGAAAGCTACAAAAATCGAAAGAAAAAAGTGCAAGTAGCATTCTGCTTCTCAAATGTTTTTCATAAGACTTAGATTCATACTCACTAAAGTATTACAAACTCAGAGAATTTTTTAAGAAAATTAGCTTTTCCGTATATGTCCCAGAGCATGGGCAGAGGTACCGGTAGCTGTAGAACAGACGAGTGGCGATTACTCTCCTGGAACTTCTTGTCACTCAGAATATTTGAACAGATCCTTTATTCTTGAAACGGTAACGAAAATAAAACCAACACGACATTCCCTACAGAAAACAACGACGCTGTGAATTCTGATTGGTTAACTGAATCCCGCACATGAGTGTATTTACACACTGGAGAACAATAATTCCACTGGGAGCATGTCATGCTGCAGACTTCCAATCAGAGTTGGCAATGGTATGGTGAATGAAGCCGTTGTATTGGGGATAGCTTCACTGTACTGCTACCATGATTACAGAAATATACGCCACTGTGCGGCACGAACCTTTCCTGCACACCGCTGTGGACGTATTAAGGACATATCAGCCTATGTGGCGTTCCTTAACTAGTGCAGGTACACCTGTGGGCCGTGCAAAATTGGTACGAGCCGGTGTAACAGCCATTAGGATTACGTCTTTTCTGACGCTCTGCTCATTCGGAGAGCAAATCTGCAAGCAAAATGTGATGTAATGTAAGGTAATGCAACCTAATTTAGCTTAATACAACATAACATAAGTCATCTCGCATCAGATAAAATCCTCCGCTTTTGAAAGGACATCAGTGGAAGATGTGTATATCTCTATACTCTGCAGCAGATATTATATGTGCCTGATGACTCAAGAGTAAGGAGAACGCCACGACGTAACAACGACACATCGTAACAAAGGAATGTTATTCATTATTCACAGAACACTGCTTGTTTAGCAACCATGTAACTAATAATGTTATGCCATGTCACAATTTCAAAAAAATCTCATGGTATGACATGGCATGAAATGATATGGGATGGTTTAATATAACTCAACAACTCAACTGAATTCAGGAACTTACGCCATGTTATTTTCAAATCTGATCCCAATTGTACCTCATGCTATTCTCATGTCTCATCACAACTGAAAAACATGTTTTTCTCATATTTAATCTCCACTGCACCATATGTTGTTCTAATATCTGATCTCCACTGCACCATGTGTTATTCTCATAACTGATCTCCACTGCACCATGTGTTATTCGCATATCTGATCTCCACTGCACCATGTGTCATTCTTACATCTGATCTCCACTGCACCATGTGTTATTCGTATACCTGATCTCCACTACACCATTTGTTATCCGCATACCTGATCTCCACTGCACCATGTGTTATCTCATCTCCACTGTATCACGTTTTTCACAAATGTCAGCATTACGCTGCCACATGTATTTCTCATATCTCTTCCCCACTGTATGAATGCTCTTCACATGTGTCCCTCTCCCCTCACATACATACACTCACTGTCCCACATGCTATTCTCATATCTGATCTCCACTGCACCACGTTTAACATAAATCTCATCATTACTCTCTGCCACACGTAGTTCTCATATCTCTTCCCTCTGCATGCATGTTCTTCACATACCCCCCCCCCCCTCACTGTACCCTACCCCTTGTCATTCTCCTATCAGCGTTTACACTTACCATCATATACACACACTCACTGTATCACTTGTCATTCTCACATCAGAGTTACATTTACCATCACGTTCTCGTGCGTAATCCTTCTCGGAAATCACCTACCAGAAATGTGGAAGAAAAGAGCGTTAAATGCAAATGCTTCTTTAACAAAAGGCTTTGTAGAAAAATTTCTGCGCATGTCAGATCAGGAAGTCGACGCAGTTGGATCACATTGGTATTTGTTACACAGACGACATCCGGTCGATTTGGGTGTCGCGTCCTTGGTGGGGTTTAGGCAAGTGGTCTGTGATAGTGCCGGAGCATGTGACATTTTCCATCACGAATGATACAAAATGAAACTGATTGGAATCACTGTTTACAGCCACCAATAGTGTGGAATGCAACCCCACTGTTCGGAGTATGAAGGCCGAAAGTTGCTATTGTTATCACCTGGGAGGTGTCGTTCGAACCTCCAGTGTGTGGCCTACAAAATGTGGCCGAAACTTGCAATGGTTTGAATATGGTAGCAATACTGCCGTACTATGGCCAAAGGAAGCAGGTAACATTCAATTTTTGATAACCAGCATTTCTTAATTATTTACTATTTATTTGATTGTGTTTTACTCCGTAGTCAGGAATATTTCACGTATACCACGGCAACGAGCATCGTGGTGGGAGGAAACCGGGGAGAGAATGAACCTGGGGAAAACAAACGACCATCCGCAGGTTAAACATTTTTTATTCAACTCAGGAAAGCAAATTAGAGCCAGTATCAAGCTTGTTTCAACAAAGCCTCTTTATGTTTGGGTAAATAAGTGAACAAATGGAAGAACTTTGCAAAATATTCTAAGCCTTATAAAATAAGGACATTCAAAACCCAAATTTGTAAAATTTTTCACTGGTTTTCTTGCTCTCTTTTTGTCCTTATAGGGTAGAATAGATAAGACCCTCACTGTGAGGAGCAAGATTCCAGTTGCAAGTGGACGGGAAAACTAGAGCCTCTGATGAGACCACTTCATGGTTGGGATAAAATTTTCCCCGAGTCGATTACAAAATTATGTATGGGCAATTGACAAAAAAAGATGAAAATCAGTCCTACGAAATCTGTATCCTCATTCACTTGTACCACATGCTGTTGAAATTGGAACGTGTAACAGTAGAAGCATTTTGAAAGAAACGTTGACATACATGTGTTGTAAGTGAACAGACAGACAGACGGACAACCGATCATCGAATTATGCATCTTGATGTAGTCTACATTCTTGAACCAAGTTTTATTGAAATCGGGCAAAAACTGTAGGAATAGCGTTTTGAAAATGCTAACATATTCCGGATAAACAGATAAACAAACATCCATTGATCGAAATTATAAATCGAAACTACGAATTATGTATTTTGATGTAGCCTACACGTCATCTAAGTTTCGTTGAAATCGGACAAAAACAACTGTAAGAGGAGCATTTTGAAGGAAGAGTAAACAGATGCCGAAACAGATAGACAGAGAGAGGGGCGGAGGGACGGACGACGTACAGCTTGCTGGAACATAACTTCTTCTGGTCTTCGACCAGTGGAGCTAAAAGTGGATGACTGGTGGGGGGGGGGGGGGAGGCAAGAAGAGATAACTGAAATCAAAACTCTGACATCCACACCTAAGTGAAGTAGAATAACGCCGTCACACATAGTTACAATAGGGGAGTTTCGAGTAGGAACTCTTTTGTCGTAGAAGGTAAAAAGAATTCAACTCTCCCATGTGACTTGTCAAAAATGTTATGCAATTTTGTTGATTTTAATTTACACATTACTTGTTTGCCGTTAAAAGGAGACACAAACGACCTCTCCTTGAATCAAGAGCTTCTTAAATTAAAAAACTTAATTTCCCCACTGTAGGTCTAGTCCATATAACTTTTTTGAAACTTTTCTGAGACGCCCATGTTATAGTACATGTAATCAAAAATAGTTGCTTAACATTTTTGACAGGTCGCATGGTACAGCCGGTGTTTTCTTACCTTTAGGGATAAAAGAGTTCGATCTCGAAACTCCCCTATTATCTGTTTCGATATGACTAATCTCTTTCAGTTAAATTTCAAAACATTCGACAGGAAGCGGAAACATTGTCTATAATAATCCATTGTTATGATATGGGGAAAAACAGAGGTACAACTACATTTATCTCCAGTTTTTGCGATAAGGTGTTCCGTCTGTGCATTAAAACAGCACTTGTGTCAATTCTGCGACTCGACGAAAGCAAAACTTTATGCCGCGTTTCGAAGCAAGGCGTCGAGTTTTTGCCTGTGAAATGTCCATTCTAAACTCGAGGGTGTGTTTTGGAACGCGACGTCCAGTTTTAAAGGGAGCTTGGTAGATTTACAGAGAGATTTTTCTTTAATGAAATACTTAAAATTTCAGGTTTATGGATGTATTAAGAAACTGCAATGCCCGGCGTAAACCACCGACACGCAGTGAATTACTGACGAATTTTTCAACATGTGACCTCTGAAAATATTAAAGCAGATTACAAATTCGACATACGTGAGTCTAAGGCGCCCTACACGCCAGCAGTGTTACGAAGAGTAACATTAGAAGAAATACTTTACTAGACATGGTGATTTTTGTGAAAAAAGAAGACAGTTTGATGTCAAAAGAATCTATCAAGTTGAACTGCGATTAGAGAGTTTGCTTTCTGTGCATTTATGTGGAGAAACTTGAGTAATGTACAGAGCAAACTTTCCAAAAGTGAAAATCACAGCAATATGTTTATTTCAATGAAATAATTTTAAAGCAAGCTTAAACTTAGCTTATTTCTCCTATAGATGGTATTGTGAGACTTGTAAAAGTTTCGGTTTGCAATCTTCCGAACGGTTTAAATGTTTGAAAAAAAATTCAGAAGCCTGTGAATGCAGTGAAAAGAATGAAACAGATAATATCCATAAATGAAGCATAAAGTTTTGCTCTTCAAGCGCAAATGATTTTCTGTGCTAACAACTTTGCAAGTCAATACTTCTTTCGAAGAGAAACAAACCTCTGCACTTACCGATGCGTTAACGGAGTCGGGAAATACCTTAATGATTGCCGAGGCATAGAGTGTGCCCTGACAAGCGATTTATACGCCTATTTTATATAGGCCTTATACGTTTAATTAAAAATGTTTAAATTCTATGCTTTAATTATAATATGTTTTAATGATGGTTTGGTGACGTGTAAATAGATGACTAAAATGATTTTCGCTCGACTGCTTGTTTAGTTTCTCTTGACTTAATTAAAACAACATTTTAATGTGGGAAAGGGCCGTTTTTGTACCACCTGTTCTAATTTATATCTTGGCTTACAGCGTAACATGATCATTATGTGGAATCAGTGTAAACAGGAAATGGAGATTTCTAATGTAAGTCACATGCTTTAGCTGGTTACGAAAGCTTTAATTTTAAGGTCCCATGGACGCTACACATACGCCAAAATCTCATTTGTCATATCATTGTTAGCGTAGGTTGAATAAATGGGGGGGTGGGGTAGTTTGTATTGGCGTTTTCCGTCCCACTGAGGCGATGTACGCCAGACAGGGCTTGAGGTTGTTAGCATTCTGTAAGTTATTTTAGTCAGTTACCCCCCCCCAAAAAACAAATAAAAACAACTGTATGGTGCGGTGTCTAGAATCTATGACATCGAGTTAGGAAGTTGGCCACAGCCTGGAATGTCTTATTTTGATGTTTCGTAGGGCTCAGTACAGTAACTTCGTTAAAGCGGAGGATGGAGGAGGCGTAGTTCTGCGTTCATAATATGACGGGGATATGTATGGCGTAGACATCGAAACTTAATACTCGAAATACTAGTATTTCGTCTTGACGACACCTAAGCGACAGGTCATAGCGGAAGGTAACTAGTGAGTTGTGTTCATGGAAAAATCTCCCTATGTCGGAGTTATCCCATTCGTTCTGCCACATGTCTATGAACTTTTGCTTTACTGAGTTTATTGCTTCTTTTATCGATAGAGGAACAGTGAGCGTTATGTCAGGCAACATAAAGGCTTGTTTAGCCAATTGATCAGCCTGTTCATTACCAGGAATACCGACATGAACCGGCACCCAATCAAACGATACAGAGAGGCCACGGTATTCAAGTGTGGTGCATAGGTAGAGTATTTCATGTATGAGTTTAGAGGACTTGTTCCACGCAAAATTCAGCAGAGCCTGTAGAGAAGAGAGAGAGTCGGTAAAAATAACAGCCCGTACAGGCCTAAGTTCCATCAGAAACTGGAGGGCACAGATAATTGCAGCGAGTTCGGCAGTGAGCACGGTTAGAGAGTCAGACAGCCTGGAGGACTTGGTATATTTAATTTCTGTCAAGCTTTGAGTTTAATGCCCCATTGACGCTACAGAGATGCTAGCATTAAATTTTTCATATCATTGTTAGTGTAGGTTGTCTAGATCCAGGGCAGAACAGTTCTCATTTATCTTCTAGAAGGTTAGATTTCTGGGTCAAAGAACACCCCCCTCCCCCCCACACACACCACACACACACAAACACAGAGCTAACCATTCCCCCCCTCCATTTAGGGTGTCCACCCAAGGTTGGGCCACACAGAAGACTTCAAATCTGCCAACCCTGATACACCGTACTTACTGTTCAGCAAAAGAAATATACTTTAAGCTGTTATGCAAAAGTTTTACCGGGGTCCACGCTATTAAATTTCCATAATTTCTGAAAGCTCGATGTTGACGTCATGTTAATAAGAAGGAGAAAGCAAAGTGAAAAAAGTCAAAAGGAATACACTGGATTTGAACTCGGGCCTGCTACATATTATATCCTACGGGCTTGGTACAAAAGACCAGCTTGGAGATGCATGCGTTGCAGGTGTGACCTTTTGCTGATGGCCGATGTAAAAAGACAAAAGAAAGCTATGTTAAATATAGGAGAATACTGGGAAAGGATGTCTGGTCATGAGGTCAAACCATTGATCGTCAGAAAATAACACTCGTAAATTCATCGCCCAGGCGCATGTGGAAGAAGGTAGAAAAAGTATCTTCGTTCGATCACTTATAGCAATTTTTCGTATTGGCTTAGTTTTGCACAGCATCGATTGGTTTGTCAAATCATACGGAATTCATGTTGGAAGTAGTCAATATATATATATATATATATATATATATAATCATTTATTCAATGAGAGGCTCTGAAGAGGTCACTTCCGGTTTAGCAAAAAGGCCGCCAGCATTAGTTTCCCCCCACACTCCCCCATAATACATGCTAAAGTTTCAGGAGTGCACCATTTTCCGCCAAAAAAGAAGAAAAAAAACCACCACTCTGTCGCCGCTGCTCTGGTTTTACTCAGTATGCTGCAGTCTTTTATATAATGTGGGTAATGACGTCTTTGGCGGCAGATTAATTGTGTATGTACTCGAAAGAAGTGACGTAATTAAAAGGATGTAACGTAACCATCATATTTTAATGGCATATAAAGTCAGGAAAGTAAAACTCACACCTAGAGCATTCATTCGTTCAATATTCAACAATCTGTACACAAGCACGCCTGGGGCCATCCGCGTGTCCTTGGTGAACTCTAAGCCCTCTTTGTACTGCTTTAGTAGTATTTGTAGTTCTTATTTAAGTATTTTCGTTACAGCTTTGAAATGTTCATAATGTGTAGGTCAAGATAAATTATTTACTTCGGCTATTTCTTGGTGGTCTAACGCCAAAACCATTCACACTTTATACGACGGAGGACAGGTTACTGAGAGAAGGAAACCCATTTGCCCTGGGTGAGCCCCGATCTATGTACCTGACAAACCGGACAGGCAAGAGCTGGATCGATCCTGTGACCTGTCAAGGGAAAATAGGAATTTATTTCTGAGTTCAAAGTAAGTGGCTAGGCATGCATGGGTAGCTAATTTGCTCAGCGGCCCAAGTGTTCTTGAGCTGTGTAAAAGTATAGGCTGACCCTTATTTCACGATAGGGGGGCCTCCGTGGTGGAGGGAGTAACACGCTAATGCTGCGTAATGACTCAGGTGCCTCTGACCAATGGTCTGGCAGTGGGTTCAAACCTAGCTCATACTTGTGAGTTAACCGTGGAATAACCAGGAGAAAAAACACCACGCTCTTCGCATATCCAGACAAATAAGACTTTTTTCCAATAACTATAGTCACGTGGACTGATTATCTGGTGAGCACCTTGAAAATAACTTTGTGGAATTCAGAGAACGGTTTATGGTTACAGACGTTTCTGTAAACAGACCTTTTCCTCAAAGAAAGGCAGAAGAAAAATCACCTCTGAATTCTCGTGTTATTTGTTGTATACATTACCTGACCCCTGACAGGTCATTGTGGTTCAAGTTACAAACAGGGTGTTATAAATCTAGTGCAGGAAAAATTCGCTATGCATAGAAAAGTAGAAATCTGACACGTAAGGCGTTAGGGTGGTTGGGTGAGGGTTTTGAGTGGTGTGTAGAATTAACACAGGCTGTAGGGTGAAACAAAGAAGTGAAGTAGAGTTGACAGTTGTCGATTGACGTTTGCTTTTTGTCTCTGTCTGTTCTAGGTTCTAGAAATCTGTTCTTATTGACTGTATCTGTGTGTCCGTTGGTCGTGTGTCTACCAGACATATATTTGCTAATGACATAATCATCGACCACTATACAAGACAACACCGAAATTTTGGCTCATGTCGCATCTGTTGAAAATTTGCCCTTGTTTTAAAATAACCTTGATGTATACTTTCTAACTCTTACCCTGCGGCTAGCGTTCACTCCACCAACAGCCGGCTGCATACTGTCACGTTAGGTCTCGCATCCACCAAACATGCCTAATCTCCGGTGTCTCTCAGGTTTAGAGGCTTGTTAACCTACATGTACACCTGAGACTTTTATGTACAGGGATATCCAAATCGGCTACACAACTCTGACTTACATACTTATTTATTTGTTTGACTGGATTATCACACGTTTACCACAATTATTGTGGGAGGAAACGGACAGATATTGCCAGAAACCCGCGAATTTCCGCATAAGTCCTGCCCTTATTGCTCTGGGGACAGTAAGTAAAAACGATGGCCGGGGGAACATATACGTAGGGTTTTATTACGCTAACAACCAAGGCCACGGAGGGTCACACTATTCAAAGAAGGAAAGCAGAGACGGATAATGAAAACAGGTCAGGAGGAAACCAGACCATGTGGGGGGGGGGGGGGGTGATTTATTAATTTATGTATTTGATTGGTGTTTTGCGCCAAAATCAAAAATATTTTATTTACACGACGGCGGCCAGCAATGTGGTGGGAGGAAACCGAACATAGCCCGGGGGAAACCCACGACCATCGGCAGGTTGCTGGCGGACCTTCCCACGTAAAGCCGGTATGAGCTGAACATGCACTCACGGCGACCGCTTTGGTGTGAGGCTACATCCCCCTGCTGACGCGTTCACCACCTCGGCCATTGAGCCCACCTTATCAAGAAGATATGAAGAGAAGGGTGAAACCAAAGACCGGAAGTCAGACACCGGATGAAACCAATGCAGCTGGTCCGGTGCTTGACAAACCTCGTAAGGTACACCTGTGTACTTATTACTGTGAGCCGGATTTCAACTGACATTAAGCGCAATATTTAAGAGTAGTGGACTTGTCATCTCTGGTTGATCCTGGGGCCATGGTGACAGACTAAACAAGTGATTATCACACTAAAAGTCATCACACAAAGTCAGGTAACACCCGGTACATCCGAGGGTCAGTTATAAACAGAGTCAGGTAATACCCTGTACATCCGGGGTTCAGTCACGAACAGAGTCAGGTAATACCCGGTACATCGGGGTTCATTTATGCACAGAGTCAGGTATTACCCAGTACATCCGGGGTTCAGTCAGGTAATACCCAAGACTAACATCCGTAATCTTGGGATTGTCTCAGTTGGCTCTGAGCATATAAAGAATAGGCCAAGTACTAATCGGCTTTGTGTCAGTATAATGTGACTCCATGAGGCCCCGTCTAGAGTTTTGACATGGCCCTCCGGTGAGGCCACTGCACAAGTATGTCGACACCCGGCCTGCTACAGGAAGTTGTGATATGCGTGAAATAATGTTGAAAGCGACAAGCAAACAGAATAAATAAAATAAGAGGTCAGTGAACAAACAGTTTAATTTTCTTTTCTTATTTAGGGAAACTCAGGGTCATCAGACATTACTGTTTTAATGAAACACTTGCGTGTACATTAAGTCAAAGTCTTTCCTTGGTTATCATGACGACATCTTTTTTTAGAGAGAGGTAAGTTTGTCCTTAACTGGATCTACGCAGGACGCTGTGCACTGGGCCAGCTTGACATGAAGGTTCCCTTGATTTCTATTTCAGAACATTCTAATACAAACTCATTTTTTCTGTCTCAAAAGTTAAAGGGAATTACATATTGCTATTAATGACTACTAGAAATATCTAGTTCTTTCCGTTGGCTTTTTACCATTTAACAGCTCGCTGACAGGTTACATGAAATTAAAACAAACGTGTCCAGAGTTTAGTAGAACCTAAACAGGGGCATTCCTGTTGGCCGCTTAGGAAAATATCAGCCGTAGATGTAGACGTTAATCACAGATCCATCTGTATCTCCACCTGTACAAGCCACAGTATTTGTGGTTTTTAGTTTTCCGAAAGCGCCCTGATTCTCCTCTCCGGCACCAAAGGCAGTACCTCGATCTATAAAGCCTGCAATTCGGCTTGGTTGTCGGCCAAGTCACCAGACGCTTTTGTCGTTCGACCAGTGGCTCTGCAATAACAACGATAACGTCAACGAAAAGTAGAGTGATGAGAGTCAGTGGAGATGGTGTGACATAACTACCACCACATATGCTTACTTGAGCGCGAACTCTGCAGCATATTTCACTCCATAGCTCGCCATTTTTATTATACTGGCATCACCGCGTTTTATTCGTGTCATCCTGTTTTACTGGTGTCATGCTGTTTTACTGGTGCCATGCTGTTTTACTGGTGTCATGCTGTTTTACTGGTGCCATGCTGTTTTACTGGCGTCATACTCTTTTACAGGAGTGATCCTATTGTTCTGATGTCATGCTGTTTTACTGCTGTCATGCTGTTTTACTGGTGTCATGTTGTTTTACTGCTGTCATCTTGTTTTGATGGTGTCATGCTGTTTTACTAGTGTCATGCTGTTTTACTAGTGTCATGCTGTTTCACTGGTGACATGCTATTTTACCACTATCATCCTGTATCACAGCCGCCATCCTGTTTTGCTGGTGTCATGCTGTTTTACGTGTGTTATGCTGTTTTACTGGTGCCATGCTATTTTGCAACTGTTATCCTCTTATTATTATTCTGGTGTCATGTTTTTCTGGTGCCATACAGTTTAACTGGTGTCAACCTGTTTTACCACTATCATCCTATATCAAAGCCGACATCCTGTTTTACTGGTGTCAAAGTGTTGTACTGTTATCACCCTGCTTTACTGATAAAATCTGCTTTGCTCATGGCAACCTATTTGATTCGTGTTATCTTGTTTTAAAATTTCCTCTCTGTTTCATTCTGTTTTACTGCTGTTGCCTCTGTAATCATCTACTGCTGGTGCTACTATTTTGGCACCTGCATACTACTACTACTGCTGCCGTTGTTGCCACTGGAGTTGTCACTGCTTACTACGGATGTTGCTACTGTATGCCACTGATTGTGTTGCCACTGCGTATTACCATTGGTACTGCTGTTCCTACTACTGTTGCCACTAGGTACTACTGCTGTTGCTCTAGAATACTATTGCTGCTGTGGAGCCTCGGTGGCTGAGGTGTTTAACGCTGTAGTAAAGGGAAATGGCACAGGAGCCAGTGCGATGGCTGTGAGTTCAAATCCATCTCATGCCGACTGACAGCCCCCTTCCCCTGATGGTACGTGGGAAGGTCTGCCAGTAGCCTGCAGATGGCCATGGGTTTCATCTGGCTCTGTCCGGTTTCCTGCCACCATAATGCTGGCTCCCGTCGGCGTAAAACACCAATCAATATGTAAATAAATGAAGTCTCCAGCTGCTGTTGCTATTACTGCTACTTCTGTTACTGCTGCTTTAAAATTACAAACTTAAAACAATTAATGATATCAAAAACAATCAAATAAATAAAAGCTCACCGTTTTCCTTCACTTGGTTCACATCAACGACTTCCAGGTCAGATCGCTCAGCGGCATCAGCCTACCAACACATAATTTAATTGGGTTACCCATTAAATTACTTTTTTAATTGGTTTATTTATTTTTTATTTTATTTATTTATTTATTTAGCTTTTTATTTTATTACGTTCTACTTAATAGTATTTCACTGAAACGAGAGAAAACCGGGCTGAACCCGGGGGAAACCCTCGACAATCGACAGATTGCTGGCGGACATTCCTACGTACGACGGGGGATTAGGCCAACGTGGGCTGGAGGAAGCCAGTATGAGCAGGGTTTGAATTCCCCGCGACTTCATCAGTGAGTTGCTCATAGGCCATTGTTCTTCACTAGCTCGCCGGCTCCTCGGCTACGGGGGTCCCTATATATCGATTTTGTTCTGCTTTCTAAACAATTAAAACACTGAATCCTTTGCATAAGGTCAAAATTCGCCAATAGCAATCTAAACGTTGAAGAAAATTACTTAAAAGATAAAGACGCCAATTCATGACATAACCTGTACTCGTCCGCGTTTCGTTACATGTCTTGAATTTGTGCTGCTGAAACTACACGTTTAAGAAAATGATTTGATCGCTGGTTCAGGCCGTTAAAGCTCACGCTCCCTGCACCTACATGTTGATCAGGCCTCATATCACCGAGGTCCTGTACTCCATTCCAGCTCTGGCCGTCTCCACCGCGACTTTCAGTCAACAGGTTTGTCAGGTAATTGTCCAAGGTCAGTGATTTTTCTCCGGTTTTATCTAGCCACAAACCTGGGCGCCCAGACAAAGGTGAAAACTGATCGAGCACGGCGTTAAAAACCAACCAAACAGTTTAAAAAACCTAAAAGTAATTTATTGGCGGAAATGAAACAAATTCACCACTGTACTCGAAAGTGTTTTGTGAATAACCGCAGATGAAGAATGGAAGACATCATCTAACGTGTTTTAATGTTGTACATCTTATGAAAGATGGTTGTCTTTCTGGTTGCTACATGACGCTGTTCAGTGTCCACTGGGAAGCGTTATATCATAATGGCGACTGCTGGCGTCACGTGAACCAGCACATTTAGATAATTGATAGAACATCCTTACGGCTACAGCTGCCAGATAGACTCTAAAAATATAAACACACGCAAAGGCAGCAAAGTTTTCCCTGATTCAAGTTTTTTTCAGTCAATTTCTGGCAAGATAAGTACGACGTATGGATTGCGAATAAAGCGTTTTTAATATCTTGTCAGTGTTTATAGTATAAATTTGTTCAAGACAAAACATAGCCAATGCTCGCTGCCATGAGTAATTTGTGCCGTGTTGTTTATGGCGTTCCAGTGAGAAATCCGACACAAAAAGATTGGATTTGAGCTTTTGACGACATCGATGACAGGCTAAACTGGACTCCCAACACATCGCCTTCACTTCCTGCTCTGGTAGTTTTACAGCAACATATACAGTTTAATCTACTCACCTCAGTTGACAGAACCCAGAAAGCAAACAGCGACACGAGAATCAACATCACAGGAAACCCCTTGCCCGCCATGATAGCGAATCTAAACAACCCAAAGAGCAAGAAAGCTATCGTTAATTTACAAAAATCTTTCTGTTTCGAAAGTTTTTTTGTTCTTACAGTCCACTTGTTTTATTTTTATCTCCAGTTATACACCCAGCCCTGCCCAAAGGTAACTTTCCATCTTGCACCAGGTACATTACAAGCTCTTCGATGAAAATATTTATTTTTTTACTTGTGCTTTAACGCCAGTTTTCACTATAACAGTTTGTTTTATGGGTAGCGGAAACCGGAATTTCCGGGGTAAACCACCGAACTTTGGTAAGTTATTGGTGAACAGCCCCACGTGTGACAAATGTCATATTGGTGAAATGTCAGTAGTTTTCAGCAAGTTTTTTTCTTGTGTTTCGGCATGATATACATGTACCATCCGTGCCTTTATTTTCAAATTTCAACAGTGCTTAAGTTTAGTTCTTAAAAGTTTTACCTAAGTATTAATTTTTTAGTGGAATCGTTCCCTTATGCATAGCGCGAAAACCTTTAGTCCAGCGTGTCGCTGCACTGGCGCATATAGTTACAAAATTAAAAGGTTCGAACTCGACCACATCAAACTGTAGTAACTAAGAATAAATAAAGGAATCAAAATCATTACAAAGTAAAGTTACCTGTGTTCCCAGGCCTGATGGACGTCTCTGTTCTGAATGCGAACTTGCTCACTGTTTATAGACTCTCAATCCTGGATATACGTGTATACATTGCAGCCAATCCAAAGTCTTTTCCTTTATTTCTGCGTGGCATCCAATCAGATGGCAACGTCTGTCTCATGTTTCTTGAATTCAAAATAGTTCAGCGTACTGGGTGCTCTTGTCTGAATGAATGGTAACATTCTAAAGGTGTCAGTTGTCTTTGTGAATGGATATATTCTAATGGTTGTCATGTCGACTTTATGACCAGAAGGATAGTTTCAGTTTAGAGGTTGTGACCCTGTGGCATATACATATCTTGCCTTTTAACATCTGGTAGAACCTGTGTGCTGTGTGATGATTTCAGTCAAAGTCAGAAGTTATTACTGAAAAAACTAGTGTCTAAAGGATAATCCATCAAACACCCTTACTCTGAATTTCTGGAATTCACAATGAGTACGCCTCTCTTGTTAGTAAACACGGACGGAGTGTTCAAAATCTCTGGGACTATTTCCGCTTAACCCTGGGCTAGGGGCTGTATACTCATCGTGTCGAGTCTGGAGGCCAAGTTTTTTTTATATAAACAGATGCAATCAAAGTGAGATACACATTTCATTAATAATACCACCTATGCCAAAATGATAAACCATTTGGGTAGTGATGACATTCATCCACCTAGAGCATTCATTGCGTCTTTTCCTCACGACTGACAACTGTTGACTGTTTCTCTTTGCATGAATCCGTCATAATATATTTATTCTGTATACTTTTTTATAGTCTTCTTGTGGTTTGTGTTAACTGTCGCTTTGGAAACTGCTTTGCGATTATTGAACTGTGGTGTCGATGTTGGCTGGAGGCTGGTGTATGAATGTTGGTTTATGTTTATGTTGGCCTATGTTTTAAATTACACGCTGAGCCTGGTTGTATTGGCTGTGTTTCAGTGACGCAATATATATGAGATTTTATGTTGCGGACAATGCAGGATAGCTGCCATTAGTCACTCCAGCCACTTTAATCGCCAACCTCAGGATAACTGGACTGCAAGCACTACTACCTCACGAGCATGGCCATAAACTTTGCTTTTATTAGTCAGACATTCTGATGCTGTTTTGACAGCAAATTCTGACGGCAAACCACACAGGGATCAGTCGGGAATCCCCCTTTGGTTTCCAGTAAAACTCAGACGTGACTATGCGTATTGTTGTGTCATTCATTACAGCACGTGATATTTAGGCTGAATAATGTCAAGGGCACACTACAGTAACATACACAACCCGCAGCGCCGTTGTGAAATGCTCAAGTTTCACCATACAACTCCATAATGCAGTGCACCAGTATTTCAGGTTGACGAACGCACCAGAGGTTGTCGGCTTTCATTTGTCTGGGCATGAACCTGAAGGTTAAAACATGTGATCGGAGAGCAGCATTCAGTCACCATGTATATAGTAGTGAAATGCTATCGACAAACAGTGCATGTGACTGTCTGCAATTACTTAGAGTACATTTTTATGAAGCAAAAGTAATGTTAACTTTTCGGTAAATGTTTCCTGTTGAAGCTTAAAAAAAGCTATTGACAAGATTATCATGTATAACAAGAGGGGACTTAGCTCTTACATTCTAATCTTCTGATTTATTTTACTCACCATTGATATTTATGCTGTACTCAGGAATAATTCAAGAGTCGGATTTAGGGAGAGAAGAAACCAGGTACAGGAGGAAACCAGATCCGAGAGGAAAACTGATACAGAATAAAACCATACTCATGGGGAAAGCAAACAACACAGGAAACCGGACATAGGTGGAAAACAGATGTAAGACAGAGAAGGAAACCGGTTTTAGTAAGAAATTATACATGTAACGAAACCTGACACAAGAGGAAATTAGACACATTAGTTTACCTAGCAAAACTTCTTGCCGTGATGTATGTTACTACAACTCTCATTTTGACGGAAGTGCCCACGGAAGTTTCGCGTAGGACGGCAATCAGGATTGTGGACGGATTAAACCGGAGTGCCCGGATATAGAGGGTCTTTCACTACATCACCACCTCTCTCTGAAAGTTAGAAATGCAGCGAAGCAAGGAGCCAGCAAGATTACGAAGTAGCGGGGCGGCGAGGTGGACAGGCAAAGAGATAACAATGAAGAGAAAGGTCCTCCATCGGCTCAAATACCTCCGGCACCTTGTACAACTGAATTAGAAAGGTCGATGTAGCAATGTTGCCAAAGGTAAAAGAAACACGAGGAGCTAGAGCTAGCGAGATTCACCGTTGCCTCGCAACATCGCGGTGTGTTAGAAACTTCGAGGTAGCTAGGTACTTGTGGAAGAAGATGGCTGAGCGAGGCAGCTAGGTTCCGCTCACCACCCTGTCACACCGATATCTCGCTGACCTGCTCCTTCCACTTGTCTTAGAAAGGTCGAGCTAGTAGCGTAGCAAAAGGTCATCTGTCAGCTTCCCTAGAATCAAAAATGGATGATTATGCTGTTCCTTAACACTTTCTCTGAAGTCAATCTCGCAACAAGAAATACCCAGTAAGAGCCCCGCAGAATTAAACCTGGCGGTCAACCCTTTCCTGTTTGCTTTGCCATTGTAACATAATCTGTCAGTTTGTTGTTTTAAGACAAAGAAATTATCGAATTCAGCCAGTTTCAGTCCAGCGCCCCCTGGTGGAACAGGTAACCGTCATAATAGTAGTTAGAAAAATAAAACGCGCACCCGTCGCGTTTAGGTGGCAGATGTGAGTGGCGAAAAGTTGCAGTGGTCGAGCAAAAGGAGACGGAACAGAAACACCTCAGGGTCCGTCAATAACTCGCCAATGGCTAGTGGTTAATAGTTTGGCGCGAATAAATCCCTATGTATCTATCTCTTATTTTAAACGCGTTTACATTCAACGTTTTAAGTATTGGAACATCTGAAGTGTAACAGAATTACATACGTGATCGAGCGGCGCTTCAGTGCGTCTTCCTGAAGAATATTTTACTTATTCTCCGGCTGGCAGGTTTATTACTGAGGGGAAAGCGCACGATCGTTTAGTTTTCGTAATTTAACTAACCTATATGAAATACGTGGTGAGAAAATGTCAGAATCAGTAAGATTTAAACGTAAAAATATTTAATCTCCTGACAAAGATAGAACCACATGTGTTTAAAAAAAATTAGCCACGCTTACATGACGAGGGTTCTACTAGCCTGTGTCAAAGTCGACATTCGTATAAAAGCGGGTAAGCAAAATGGGTGTTCCGGTTCAATAATCCCACAATGGTTGTGTTTGAAGCAGCGCATAGCCAGGAGAACCCATATTACCTGCTCACAACAAATATTACCTTGTAAATTTTCGAGTTTTGTCCATTTGACAAAAGTTCGTGTAAACTCCCATTTTTTTATTGTTACATGCCTGTGTATTCACTTACATTGAAACCGGATTTATCGTTCTCTGGTGTGTTGTACGATTACCAAACCGGTCAGAGGTGCAACTCATTATTATAAACGGACTATAAGGGCTGGGATATATATATACTTCAACCACCCATGGCCCTTTTCTTGAGTCTATAAAATTTTTATTTTTAAACGTAAGCGGTACAGCTACCTTCTGGATGTCTTAATACACATTTCAAGTTTTTGTCCACCGCGCAGCGAACATCATTCTTGTCGTACAAAGGAAATCAAAAGGCTGAATTCGCAAATACACCCACAGAATGCTCCTTCCTGCTTGACGTGTATGCCAGCGTGACCTCCATAGGGTGGTTTATGTGTATGGCTGGGCGTTACACGGTGCTCATATAGTACGCAGAGTGAGCATGTATATAGCCTATAGTCTAGTCACGCTAGTATATACATAAATCATTAACAAAACAAACACGCATGCACCTGTAAGATAAAAAGTGGAATAAAATTAAATATTAACACTTTTGCGTGAAACCATTATGTGGACTGAGATAAAACTGTTTTAAATATGAGTAATTTATAAATATAAAAGCTGTTGAAGCAAGGATAGCAAGAAGATGGTGTGGGAGGGGGATCCTTGGACAAGTACGAGCCGTCTAGGGCAGTACAATAACACAGGATCCTTTCACCAATGCGCTCCCTGTGAATTCAAGTCCACCCATGATTGGCTTCCACATGATGATCACATGATGGAAATCTGTCAGCGACCTGCGGATGGTCGTCGGTTTCGACCAGGCCATGGTCGATTTGCTCCCCCCATAGAACTGGCCGACGTGGTGCAAGTGAAAGATTCTTGATTACGGCGTAAAACTCCAGCCAAATAAATGAATAAATAAATAAATATTTGCGGAAGAAATATATAGGGAACTACATATTAGACCACATAACGTAACGAAGACAGCAATGCTCGAATTGGAAAACCCCCAGGAGAGCCTCACAACCAACGTTGCAAAGAACGCAAGGACTAAACCGACGTCTCGTGTGATCGAGCGATTAGGGGTCCCTAAAGTCAATGCGGTAGCTGTGGCTCCCTCTCCGGCTGTACGTGGGAAAGTCTGCCAGCAACCGGCCAATGGTCGTGGCTTTCCCCCAGGCTCTGCCATCTTTCATCCCACCATAAACCTGACCGCCGTCATATAAGTAAAATATTCTTGAGTACGATTTTAAACACTAATCAAATCAAAAAAATAAAAGACCAAAACTTTAACCACGAAGCTATGTCGTGCAATTTATGACTTTGCGGCCACGTGCACTCGACCTCTTACTCTCAGGGTGGACGCAACAAGTGATTTGAAAAAAACGACATGACAACAGACTGAGAACGATGTTCCCTTTTTATTTCTTTTTGTATAGAAGGAAACGTTCACGAGGCACAATCTCTCTCAGATAAGGTTTACTACATCCATGGGTTTACTTAAAATAACAAGTGTTCACAGTGCCCCAAAAGTTATTTTTACAACATAAAAAGCAAAATACCTAAACTCTGATAAGAAAACAACATAATCCTGTGTTGAAGCGAACATAAAAAACTAGAGAAAAAAGAAATATGATCAAGAATTTAAAAAGTTACCAGAAAAAAGTTTCAATATACTTTTTTACAATTTCTTTTTCTCCAACTGTGGAAAAATCAGTGAAGTTTAATTCCTAAGAATTTCCTGGAATGTTTAACCGTGAGGTTTTTAGCAATAAATACCACGTGTGTGGCCGCATTAACATCAACACTGTCACATAAAGCGTATCAGATGGTCAAAACATTTCTGTCAGTGAGAACAATAATGTAAGAAAATAAAACTAGTTTCACATACAGACCAATAGACTAAGTGGTCATTACGTTCCGGTTTGCTTTCATATTTCCTTTCTTTCACTTTAATTCACCTTTAATTAATACAAGGAAGATGACAAATTTTAAAAAGGGAAAGGAAAGCGAGAATCTTATGATTCAGCAAATTTAATTATTAAGGAATAGAAAATTAAAGAAAGAACTAAAACAAAGAAACTTTAAAAATATGACAAAACAACAATATTCGCGATATTTTCGAGGAGAAGTGTCCTAACCAAAAAGATGCTAACGAAAACTAATTCATGATACATGCAGTGAAAATCCGTATACATGAAACTATAAATATCAACACAAGGCGTGTATAAAGCCAAACACCAAGTGGTATTTACTGACAGTATGAGTCATTGAGATAAAATTTCCGATCAATCCTATTTTTATTCCGTTAGATACGATTAACTCTAAAAGCAAGTAAGGCACACGTCTGGACATACAGAGCTAAGTATATAAGGACATTAATTTCTCTGTTTCCTTTATTGTGTGGGGGTGAGGGGGGGGGGCGTGTGTGTTAAACTATTTACACACCCTCTTTCTCCTAGTCCAGTAACGTCCACAGATTGGCTGGCCTACATTCCGATAGCCCCATTCCTTGCACTTCTTGCGATTCCACCACCATCCATAGCGACAACAATAACGTTCCGTGCGGTAACGCCAGGAAGCACATTCCCTGACATAAACCCAGTGGCATCCCACATGAGGTTCTCGCCTCTGGCGGCCATGGTCTACTGCAACACATATGTCCATCATTGTTTCTGTTAACCTCAAGTTTAAGACCAATTTTTACATTCTTTCAAAGCCCTTAAACTTTAGCTTAAGCTCTATGATCTCATAGGAATAAACAATTTGCTACATTCTATGTCCAAGGTCCTTTATAATGTACAATAATTCGAACATAGAATTATAGCCTGACAAAATGTATATCCCTAGAGAGATGCGGGTTCTGCTTGTTTTTATGTGTTTAGAGCTCTGCTGTTTCTTAATAAGGTATTCGCAAAACAAATTATAACCTCACACCGTGGGAAATAGAGACAATGGAATTTTATTCCCTCTGTATCTGATCTGAGATTTTTTTACTTTCTTTTAAGTTTTAAAACATTAATTGCTAAGATGAAAACAGTTGCATTGTGATAAAGATGAGTACAAAAATGTACAGTTTTTATGTATACATGCAAATAACTGAATGATTGGAAGACTTAATGAATGAGGCCATAGCGACTTAGCCAGAGAGTATAACGGATATCTACTTACTGTCAGCCACAGACTTCCCCCCAGTGATAGGATCCTCACGAGCAACGGCATCCACCTAAGCACAGATAACAAACATTAAACCAATTAGTTGTCTGCACTTTCGTGACACGGACTATCACAAATAGCCCAGATTATCATTAAAAGCAGAATTTTGTCTGATGGAGAAATAATAGATTAAATGCACGGGTGAGTTTTTTCGCTCTTTATCCCTATAGAAGGCGCCTTTATGTGAAGAAGGTACTTTTCTTTCTACAAATGTATATCTATTACCTCGGAACCCAAAATCGATGCCGCCCAGTCCCAGTACAGCGAAGCTGTCTATATGTGCTGTTCGACACCTCGCCGTGAGTGTCTCATGTATTCAAAGCTAGATGTGTAAAAATAGTTCGATAGATTGGTGTGTCTGGTTATGTCTAGTTAATCCAATGTTAAAAGAAAAGATCTATGTAAACCATACGTGTCAATTCACTAACACTTTTTGGATGACCTCCATGGTTTATCGCCTTTAGGAACCATATAGACACTGGATTTGAACCTTAGACGGTATTGGTGACAGGCTGTAGAGCACTCGAGTCGTGTCATATTCACAGCGTATACAGTTTAATGGACTCACGTTAGTTGGCAGAATCCAGCAAGCGAACAGCGTCATGAGAATCAGCACCACAAGAAATGAACTTCTCTCCATGATGGCGAATCTGACTGAAAAAACAAATATCAAAAACAAAAATAAGTTATTGTTAATTTACAAACATAATTCTGTTCCTGAAATATTATTTTTACCATTGATATTTTTACCATTGGTGTCGTGTGTGAAGGAAAACCGTGCAAAGTCCAGATATAGTCGAACATCGTAAGCTCTGTTTTATCTGATTGTAATTGTATTGTTGTCTGCAGTACACAAGGACGTAATACGCCATTTTTTTTTACCCATGGATGACGGCAAATTTGGCGGATCGGGAGAAAACCACCGACCTTTGGTGAACTACTGGTGAATTCTCCAACTTCTGGCATGTGTCCTAGGCCTACTTGTGCAAGGAGAGTGGCCTCCAGCAAACTAGAGAGACTACATTCATATAAAAGAGAATATCGTCCACTTCTTAACGGCATGAGATCACGGAGATACGGGGAATCTAGGATTGGTTACCATGATCTGTGCAATATACGAGTTTCTTTTGACACAACCTGCTTTGAACATGAAATTGAACCTGTCGGCGACTTTCTCCAGCTGCGCGCCACGGTGCCATATGCTCCAGCGTGTAGCCTGATTTAACGAAGAAATAACCAAAGAACTGAAATAAGTAAAACCACTGCAGCATAAACTTACCGGTGTTTTCAGTAAGGAAGGCCCAGTCCAGTTCTGAAAGCAAACCTGCTCTGCGAAATTTTATGTACATATCACCTGTTTGACAATAAAATGCATAGGGAATGTTGTGTTTATACAACACCATTTTGAAAAGATGAAAGCATTTTCTTTCGATACTTTGACCATGGCCTTTTTACATCGTCCAGTTTAAACCAATCCAGTGTCGTCTCAAGCCCGTTTGAGTGGCAGCTTTCTTGTCGTTGCATCCAATAAGGTGGCCAGATTTACTTCCTAGTCCTCCTTTCATAGCCTCTTCTAGAATTCATTTCAGAAAGAAACTGCATATACTTTCAAACGTATTGAAATATATTTGTACGGGAAATCAAAATGAGACAATATATTTGTACAGGAAATCGAAACGAGATTATATGTTTCATGCTAGAGCTTGAGTTAGGGAATAACGTGACGTAGTGAATGGTAGTACATCGTACAATCATTACTGTAATTACTTTCACTGATGTCGATTCTATCGTTTAAAAGCCACAAATTTGTTTCAAAAAAGTACTGCGTACGGGTAATAAACATTACTGTGGCAAAAATGCACATCCACATAGTTTTTACGTACCAGAAACACACAATTTGTGTAAATTTTGTAATATCACTGATACACATGCTCTACGGATTGTTGTTTTACAGTTGTTTCATAGAGTGAACGCATTGGAGGATAGTTTATGACAAAGACCACATATTGTTCTCCCTGCGGTTGTTTCAAAGAGATGGGAATGACACGTTGTGTTTAAATAGAGATAGGCATCTCGTCGAATATGATACGCTGACAATGGAGACAACTTCTTTATCACACGTGATTGCTATGGTTTTATTGCTGTTGGCCAGTTTATTTGAACAAGGATAATTGCACAAGTTGAACAGGCCGGATATTGGGACAGTATAGGTTTTACTTGGAATTATTTTTGTTTGCTTTACGCTAAAATTCTCAGCAAATGTAAGTTATTGCCTTTTCATACATTAAAACGTATCGATCGATAGGCAATCGTTTATTGAATGTACAGATTTATATAAGCAATTTGAATTTGCAGTTAACCGGATGAAACAAACATAAAACCTTTTCTGAAACTTTTGTGTGACAGATGACACGTCTATTTTGTCACTGAAGCGAGATAAAAAAAAACAAACCAAAAAAAAAAAGAAAACTGTCGCTTAACTTCTATGCATTGATAGACATAATGATGATGAAACATGTTAACCGTGCGGCACCCCCTGTCCACATCTTTTTCCTCCCCCTCCTTCCATCCCCCAACCACAACTATCTTTAGATGTTGAGCAAGCCTACTAAACTGTTTTCAGAAAATGAGCTAAATCAGGTGTGTTCTTATCGAACACATGATATGAAACTAATAACACACAATCTGTTTGCAAAGCGAAAGGAGAGCAGTGGGAATTCCCCGTGTGTTCAGTACCTGAAAAATCAGCCAGCCGAGACTATCCACATCGTTGTGTCATTGTGTCCAGTGACAAAGCCATTGATGTGACCCACAAAACATGAAACTCATGCACAGAGAACTCTGAGTGAAGGAAAATAACAAGATGAACTCATGTTTTCCAATCCACCACTAATGAAACATGAGTCGGGTCCAAGCTGTGTAGTTTTCTTACATTGATCATTACTATCTTTGTTGGCGGCGCCTATATAGCGGCCAAACCGGTAACGTAGTACTTATTCATGTCATAAGAACATTGTTCAATTTACCTTGTATCCGAGTCGTGATTGCTTAGGAGAAGATATCCATCTTCTTTGTTTATTTCATTGTTGTTAGCGGCATACTCAAGAGTTCTGCATCGTCTACCTTATCATGGCTGTGCGAGCTGAACTGCTCGATGGAGAGAAACAGATACTACCCTATTGTTCCCACACAGGCAGCCACACGATATACCGCAAAGCCCGACCTTGTCAAATTTCCACACAGTATCTACATGTATTTGATCGGTGCTCTACGTCTTAGTCGAGAATATTTACATACTACGACGGCCAGCATAATAGTGAAAGGATGCCAGAGAGAGGCGTGGAGGAATCTCACGAAGTCCGACCTTCCCAAGCACGACCGGAGACGCGGTCAACTCACAGTGACCTCCTTGGCGAGAGTGTTATCCTGAGTCATTGTGCTGCTGTAGCACGCTAAGTACTCGGCCATGGAGGCTCCAGGTTTTGACAACTCAAAGTAAAGTACATAATGTTGTTCATTTCTGTGGGTGTTGTGTGACCGATTAACGTCATTTCCGGAGAGAACTGCACACAGGGCAAATCACTTTGATTATTCCGATTTGATGAAAAATGTCTTGATCTTTCACATGACCTGCCAAACTGGGGCCTACCATCCAGCTGGCAAATAGACCCTACTGCCAGCGTTTGGATTCAATTTTCTCCAAGTTAAAATCGTCACAAAAAGTATTGTTTTTTTTTCAGCGAACCATGACTGTGCACACTTTTCTGATCATTACCTAGTGTTGTCCACTAATATTCCTGCAAACCGACAATGAAGGGTATGTGAAATAGAATTACAGAACATGTATAGGTACAACCTTGACAACTGTATACATAAAGTTTCATAACTAAACATTTAACTTTAACGACAAAACAACTAGCGTACGTGGAGATGTAGATACAAAAACACTAGCTGAATTGTGTGCAGCAGGTAACGATTACAAAGCAATTTTTATATCGAAGTCATGCTGAGCTTAGAATGACGCTAAGTTTTCGAGAAAACATTGCCATACAAAAACTGCGGCAGTCACAATCCGGTTAATAAGGCTACAATATATAACGACTGCACCTT
This sequence comes from Acanthopleura granulata, assembly GCA_016165875.1. NCBI lineage: Eukaryota > Metazoa > Mollusca > Polyplacophora > Chitonida > Chitonidae > Acanthopleura > Acanthopleura granulata. Next base: position 1,575,645 of record JABBOT010000011.1, read on the forward strand.
GAATGCTATGATCCTAAATTACTTATTCTGCCTTGGACAGGCAATTTTATAGATTCATTCACTCTCTTGTTTGTGTGGCTTGAGCTGTAATTAGGTGTGAGCAATTTGAAGTGGGAAATTTCGTCCGTAATTTGCTAAAGGTAAGGGGTTTAACCCGGGCGATCCTGTTTGACACACGCAGAAGGATATCAGTTACAGGAGGAAAGTAGCCACATGAAGAAACCTGACACAGGAGGAAGACAGATACAGGAGAAAACCAGAAACAGGTTGCGATTAGATAAGGAGAAAACCACACAAAAGGAGCAAGGCGCTAGACACCGAAGAAAACAAAGCAAACACAAGAAGTCACCAGACTGACAAAAAAATAACAGACATAGAGGAACCTAACAATCTAGGAAACCAAATAAAGGAGAGATCACACGTATGGGAAACCAAGCACAATCAAATCCGGAAAGTTTGTGGGGTTTTAATGTCGGAAATCTTTGTACTACCTTGGCTGGCGCTCAACAAAACAGAAGTAATCCAACTGCTTGTTACTTCCGGGTAAGTATAACATGACTGTGGGACGTCGTGTCTGGTGTCTTCGGCTTGACATTCCAGTGAGGAGGCACTATAAATAATTCGGCAATGGTCCGAACCGTTAGAATCAGGCAGCGTGGTGATAGGATCGAAATAATGGTGAAAACGACCTTGAACTTAAACTCAAATAAAGCAAACAGACAAGCAAATCATTTCAGGTAATTCCAGGAAAAAGTGTGAAATAGAAAAAGGGGTTGAATTTGTTTCTGTTTTCCTCCTAAATTTTTGATTCATTATTCATTTCATTGTTGTTTGACGCCGTATTCAAAAAATTTTCACTTATACAGAGGCGGTCAGTTTTATGCGTGGAGACAACCTGACTGACTCCGGTGAACCACTGACCTTTGGCAATTTAATGACAAACCGCGTGTGGGAACACAGACTTGCACGTCATAGTGACGGAAGAGAGGGCTGACCACACGACCGTTGTTTAACTTTATTTATTTGTGCAATTTGTGTTTTATATTGTGCTGAAGAATATTTCACTTATCCGACGGCGGCCAGAGTCATGGTGGGTGGAAACAGGGCAAAGCCCGAAGGAAACCCACGACCATCCGCAGGTAGTTCCCACCTTCCCATGTACGACCGGAGTGGAACAACTGGCTTTGAACACCATCGTCTATTTTTTTATTGGTAAGTACTCGTTATCGATTAGAAAACCATTAACTGCTTCCTCGTTTGAACATGTTATAACTGAAATAATGCCGACGTGGCGTTTAGGTCACAGCAATTGGATCCTAGATTTTGCTCCGTATTGAAGAGTACTAGAGCACAGACTGGATAATACCGCCATACAGCCTTTGTACGTTGATACAATATACAATGTTGTCTGCAATGTTTTATACCAAGTTAAACTATGTCAGAATTCTGTCGGCTTTGGATAGAACTGAAAACATACCAGCGTTCATAGCATCCCACCCTCCATCCCCGCCCCTCCATGACCTCTCTTCCAATAGCAACAGCTCATGAAAATGGTTAATTTCTTCTTACGCTGTAGACAACATTCACATCTGTTTGTGGTGGTATGATATGGCACCGCGCGCAAGTTTAGAAAAATAGGTTAAATCTGACAAATTTACAACGTAATCCAGATTGCTGTTTTGAGTAGAGCGTCAGCATACGTGGGCAGAACTGCTCACAAATGCCACAAAAACACGCGGTCAATTATACCTTGACTGCAACATTACAGACTGAACGGCTCTAAGTTTTCGCGTACTTTTCAACCCAAACTATTGGGGTTTTATCTCCACAGTACACACTTTAGCCAAGTATACTGTTTCATCTTCGTTTACTCTCGTTGCAGACGCGAGCTACGTTACCTTGCCGCCAACTTCTTGGAGGCCACGGTGGCAAAGCGCAGAATCTTTCATTGTGTTGGATTTTACGAGGAGTACTCATTGCTGTGAGCATTTCAAATGCAACCTACCACACATCTTCACCTCGGAACACAGCATCCTTGTGTCCTTGATTTGTAGCTGTATATCTCAGAACACCAGGCTTGACTCATTCATCTATACATGGGAACGAAATTATGGCTTGAAAATCCATTCGGATTTATTTGATTAAATATGTCCAATGGCGTGAAAAATCCATGTGTAAACCCATGAATGTGGTTATATATGTTTCACCGGCACTGAAAGCCTTTGTGATTCATGTGTGTGTGTCTTTGTTTTTTTTTTTTCTTTTTGTTTTTTGTAACATGTTTCTATGGTCTGAACACCGTTGATGATTTTGGCCAACGTAATTATACATGTTTCCGGGATATGGAAACCATTTGTGATTTCTCGCCACAACATGTGAAATTTTGACAGTGACTTCAGATACACTAGTTCAATTTTCGTCGGTGTGATTGTGGCTTTAAGTTGGGGTGTTTTATAAAGGGCGGTGTGGCATCATTGTTCCCATTCCCACAAAAATAACCACCGCGATGGAAGTAGAAAATAGTTGAACAGGGCGCTAATATAAATGCCAATAAGTCCTGAGTCGGGTCACAGCAAACACATTGAAAATGGTACTTGTGTTCCCTCGCTTGGCGTTCAGCACTGCCAGATTAGATCAAGGAAACAGGACAGGTGGGCCCAGTGCCAGTATAATGTGATTGAGTAGGATGTCGTGTGGGTATAATGTTCCAATGGCGTTAGCACTTTGGCTGCATGGAATCGACTTGTGACACATAGAAACTGTAGGCCAATATACACATTCAAAATAACTCTATGGCGGCATACGTGGTGTGCATCAGCCATTGGGAAGGGAAAAACATTTACTCAACTTCAGCACATCTCGCTTTGTCGTCAAATAGCTGACAAAATGACTGAATACCCTGTAAAACCCAAGTATACATACAAACAAACAAGAGATCAGTTCTATTCTCCACAAAAAGAGAGTCCATTGTCCATCGCCTAACATGAAATTCACTGGTCGCTTGCCTTCTACCTGTTGGATGTATGTTGCGTCTTGTACTGTAGACCGCTCAAGCATTTTGCTGCTAATCACTAACCTTTAGCTCTATATCTATATTTACAGGCAGCATGGATTGCTTTGATGAAGAAAAACACAGTTAAGAGTGAAGCAAAATCATGGCTGAAGAGAACCGGTTTTCCGTGGCCAGATGCCAATTACCACCATGCTGTGACCCAGGGCTTGGTATTAATTAACTTATATGTTTATTTGACTGGTATTTTACGCCCATGAACAATATTTAACTTATACGATGGCGGCCATTTTTATGGTGGGGGTGGGGGTGGAGAATCGTAATGAGTCCACGCAGGGGAAACCACCACCATCCACAAGGTGCTGGTGGACCTTCCCACGTGCAGCCGGGCTGGGTAGGGGATCACAGCGATAATACTGGAGAGAGATTCCTGGGTCTTTGCGCTGTGCTAGCGCGTTAATTCCCTTGACCAAGAAAGCCCTCGTATTAAGGTGCCTGAGCATCAAGCGTTGCTATACGACGCATGAGTTAAAACCTGGTATGTGGAAAGAATTTCTGTACCTCTCATCTCCTTTGTTCGTTATTCTACGCTCATTAACACCCACTTCAAACAGACAAACAGACAGAACAACCCAGAGAAATCCTTTGTGCAGCTAAAAACCAGTTATCCACTTAGAGCACGACTTCCAAAGAGCCGCGGGAAATTTGGTTTCGGAGGAATACGGGAGTAACGGGGTGAGCCCCCAATGATCTCCCGATGATTTCGTTACGCCAGCAGATGGAGAATTTGTATGAGGTAGTGAAAATCAATCACAAGATGTTTTAAACCCGTGGGTGTACAATAGCATTACACCATTACATAACAGCAGATACGTATGAATAGACAGTAGAGTCACGAAGTGTTGAAAGCCTTTTATCCGGTGGTGTAGTCCAGTAAGGCGTTGTACATGCGGTTACAAACCTGCCCATTCCTGGATGCGGACCCGTCCAAGCTTAGATTCCCAGCCCATGAATGCTTACAGATCCGTCCAAGCTTAGATTCCCAGCTTATCACTGGTTACAGACTATGATGCAAAGGCAACGGTTGTTTATTATATCAAATGACATATCTTGACCTTGGATGTAACAGCTTTCTGATTTACGTTCTGTTTTATACACCAGGTAGACTGCACAGGTATAAAACTGACGGAAGCGGACGACACGTCAAAATTGTTGGGGCACAACTCACGTCGCGACAATATATATATATATGATGTGGAAAAGTTTAGTGTCATAAATTGCATTTTTCACTCAGACCATGTCAGTAGGACAAAATCACGAATTGTTGACGTCGTTTCATCCAATGGGGGGGGAGGGGGGAATCGCACGTGATGTATAATAAATGTTACCACCCCGCATTATATGTGGTCCAGTTATCGTGTAATTTAAGACGTAAAACATTGGTGTAGAATTCCGTATGACACAGCAAACAGCTAGAAAAAAGATGATCAGTAAAGACTCTCACCATTTATCGCCATCACCAATCATTGGTGGTGACTGTCACCATTTTTGGTGAGGTTGGGAATGGTGAGGGTCTTTAGTTATCACCAGTTTTTTGATGATTGTCTTATCACCATTTTTTGGTGATGAACTGATCACCATGTTTTGTTGGTGAACTGATCACCATTTCTTGGTGAGGGATTGATAAGCAATTTAAAACCAAAAAGAGACAGTCACGCATTAACCCTTTTATACATGACATTTAAAACAATCCGGCGTCTCTCCTTGTTTTTACTAGCAACCATCATACATGTGAAATAATAAAATCCCAGAGTTAACCAACGTAAAAGAATCATATGTGTTATCTTTTAACAGCCTAGTGAAATGATAACACACCAAAAACTGACAGCAAATATGAACATGGATTCAAAACAATATATTAGCAGCAGTACAACACCTGGTCATAAGACAGCAACATGCCACATCATTCATTCACGCAAGCTTATTGTCCAGAGTATTGCCCACAGTACCTAAGCTCCTCTAAAATATTACAAGAATACACAACTTCCTGGTAATCCTCTCTATCAACTCTGGGCTGTCCACAAACTCTCTGTTCAACATGCCTCAGAACTTGTTTCACATGAGTTGAATATTTTGCTTGTAGCACAGTACCGCCACCACCAACAGAGCATCGCTCATGGAGGCAGTTTTTCATATTATCGGGGTATCCGAGGCAATTTGGATATACCTTACGTCGTCCCATGAACCATACAGTAATATCCAGGGATGAACTCTTTCGATGACGTCCCATAAACTTTGTCCAAAGGCAAGGTGGTCAAAATTGAAAAATATGCACAAAAACATTAGTATTTATTAAGAGTCATGTAATCACTAGAACACACACAACTGAGAGGTTCAATAAACAAAAGAAATGTCTAAATTTTGTTAAATTCGGTTGTATAGTGCAGGAGGTATCTTGCAGACAAGCAGCATCCACTTAGAAATGGCTACAAAATGGTCAGACTGATAGGCTGAAAGGCATCAAACTGTTGTATGTTTTTAATGTGCTTTTTAAAAAGAGCTGGACATCAAATATGATACAGTGATGTGCCATAGTTGCACAATAATTAATTCATGATCAAAAGGACGAAGCGAGATTGTAAAATCTAACCAGTTATGAAGAAAGAAATCTTAGAACCAAATTTTATTATATTCTATCAATTCTACAAGATCTTCAACGATAATCTAGACATTAAATTACACTTACCATTCAATCCTTACGTCTGACAGCATTTAGTATATAGTCCATGTACATGTATATATTCTCCAACGTCTTACACTGAACTGTGTACTGGTAGATTCGCATGTTACCAGACCATTACAAACCTCTTACTTTTCTCTCTGTTCACTAAGGAAACCAAAGCCACACTTACATGTATCATCTTAACATAACCCATGTAAGATATCTTTGATTCTCTTTGAACTTTGAAATACGCTCTTTTCTTACTCTGTTTGATTATGCTGCCTTAACATTCAAAGGAAAAGCAAGAAAAAAAACATCAGACCCTTCATACAAACTTTCTGTATGAATTTTATGGCGACTTTCACTGGCGGCATGTCAAAACGTTAAAACAGTTCTCTTTGGAAATGAGCACACAAGTTGAAAACTGTGCAAGATGACCTATCTTTTCCTTTACTTGTATAAAGTTCGAAGGAAAAAACTCTGATACCAGTGTTGTGGTTGTAGGTTTTCCATGTATGCGAGTGTATGTTTTCTAAGAACAGTGAATTTGTATATGTATTATCTTGAAAGGTTCCATGGTATATATAATTGTCGACATTGAAAACTCTTTAGAGTCAACACTCAGCCGGGATATCCATTAAAACTCTGTCCACCCTCAAGTTATCTGCGAACAAAAATGACCACCCCCCTGGTAGGGGTGCGCCACCACGAATGAAAGACATTTTCCCCTTGCACCCCCCCCCCGGATAATTTATTCCCCCGTCAGTTCCCCCCTCGATGATCCCTGGACAATTTCCCTGCTGTATTTTCACCACTGAATGGTACAATACTTTTTATATTGCAATAGTCCTATGCACCTCATAACGGCCATGAATGCGTAAATACATATTAGGTGAAGACAATACTCCTCCTTCAGGTTTTGTCTGATTTTAATGAAGTTTCGCTTAAGTGTACACTCCAGTGATATACCTAATTCGTAGTATCGATTTTTCAATGCGATAATTGATGGCCCATCTGCCTGTTCATTTGGGGGGAAATGATACTAGTTACTTGTACTAGTTACTTTTTGTCCAATTTCAACAAAACTTGGTAAAAATGAATCAAGACATATATTGATTGTCCATTGCCATTCATGCATACATAATTTTTAAAATCTAATCAGTGACAATTTTGTCCTAACAAATAGAGTTACCGTCTTATGAGAGACTCCCGTCTCTAATTGTTATGACAAACACGTATTTACATACATATAAATAGGTGAGCAAGATAAAACATATAACATTTTTTCGTCATGCCTACTGACAGGTAATCCTTTCTACCTATATACAAGGTGATATGTTTAACACTGAGATAAATACAAATACAAGATTAGAAAGTCTACATTTAATAAGATTATTTATTATAATGAACAGGAGGGACTATTTCACCAATAAATGGTGATGGCGTAGTCCTGTCACCAATGCATAGTGATGGAATTGGTCATCATCATTTCTCTTCACCAATTATTGATGATTGGCCATGACTACCTTTCTGGTTGTACAGTATGTAATTACTCTCGAGGAGGCAAACAAGGGTCTTGAAAAGATTATTTTGGTCTGGAATTCAAAAAGGGACCCTTGAGCGACAAGCATGTGGGTCATTTGATCTCTCAATTGATGACAATTACCATTAATGTGTGTGTGCGCTTTAAAGTCTCTTGGAATTCGTTTACGACTGGACACACTTCAAAGTGGATACGGAGAAGTAGTCCCCAAAGAAAAGGTCACTAGACAAAAAGTCCTGCTATTACTGGAAGGGAGGACAAAAAGCCCTCTTTATAAATAAAGCCTGTTTTCCTCATAAATATGAAAAAATTCATACTAGAAAAAATTCACTGTCCAAGACACTTTATTATTCGTTGTTATGGAAATCTTTGGAAACTGGTTTTTATTGTTCTTCACACGTGCATGTAAAAAGCTATTAACACAAAATTATAGCACAAAGATTCATCACATGAAAACTTTATTGCAAATCTGACAAAAACAAAATCTACACCTAAAATTTGTGCCTGTAAAAAGGTGATTGTGTGGAAGAGTTTAAAACTTTTCGAGGAGTAGGAGGACTTTTTTTCAGCGGCGTTTTGTCGGTTGGATTTTCCCTCCTGCACCCAAACAGGAATTTAGAGCTCAAATGCAACTGATTACATACACACGTGTCTTATTAGTGTTTGGTAAGTTTTCGACCATCTCCTCAGACATTTTTACCTCTGACTTTGCCTACCTTGGGAAGATGTCAAGTGAACAATAGATATTTATAAGGAGAAACTACAGTCACTTCTGCAAACCGTTTGTTCTTCAGTCCAAGCTCGACTGAGATTGTAAATGTATTCGACATGTAAAACACTTAGAATATTCCACCACTGCTTGTAACTGGTGAGGGGCATCAGCTAAATGCATATTGTCAACTGAAAACTGTCACCACTTGATTGTGGTTTGAGGATTGTCAACCGGTTTGAGGCCTTGCACAGAATCACTCAACTGCTAACACCAGTATTATGGAAATTTATTGTGATGCACAAAAGCCCAGAGAAAACAACTGATCATCAAATGCAGTACAGTCATACGAAATGCACGTGTACAGAAATTATTCTTAAATGAAATGAAAAAATTTAAATGTTTACATATTCATCATTGAACATCAGAGTTAACAGTTATTTCCTATGTTGAAATTGCTAATTTGAAGTAGACACTTCATCTGTGAGGATGGGGAAGGGGCATTTTCAAGAAACATATACATGTATACAAAACCGAAAATCCAGCAACCTGGGGATGGTCGTGGGTTATCACCGGGCACTGTTTGGTTTCCTCCCAACATAATGCTGGCCTCCGTCGCATTAGTGAAATATATAAATGTATCAGTACGGCAAAAACCACCATGCAAATAAATGAATGAACCGAAAATCACGTATTTCTCTAACACTCAACATTTAAAACCATATTAAGAAGGACAACACATTTCTTTCAAGACAGGATTGAGATTGTGAACAAAGCTTCAAATGTTTCAGTATGTTTAATAATATGCTCATTAAAATTCTGTAATAGCTAGCAAATGCCTGCAGGCGCTCATATGCAGAGCACCACTGTGAAAGCGTGGGCGGCGGAATCGCCCTGACCACCCCGACCATGGTTGGGGCAATAATTTCCAAGAAGAAAATGAAAAAGAAACAGAAGCAGAACAAGAGTGAAGACAAATTATCCAGCACCTATAGATAAATAGAGATTTTGTTTTATTTTCACTCCAAATGCGCTTCAGGTCAATAACTTCCACCGTGTATTTATGGCTATGACGTTGTGGTAGGCCTGCTATATTTTGAAGCTTGGCGTGCAGGCTGCTGCCCTTGAAACCCACTATATAACAGTAATGTAGTATGTGGAAAATACAAAACGATTCAGAAACTGGCTATTTTCTGATACAGGTATGCATTGAGTGGACGCATGAGTGTCACACAATTAGTTGAAATAATTACGCTGGTATAATTGATTACCGATCGATTTAGGCTATCAGTACTTTCCAAAGATTGATTGCCTATAGTCTGGGAGTTCACCGAACTGATTGACTGCAGTTTTGATATCAGTGTTATGTATATAATCCTTATGAACATGCAAGACCATGGGGTCATTTAGCATAGACTGTGTCATGGTGGACCACAGGTATGTCTCTAGCCTACGGAGAGCAGAGAAAGACCTTTCGCTTGTTGCATTTGTGGTTGGCATAACATGGATCAGACGAAGTACAATGCAAACCTCGGAAAATAGGGTCCTCTCAAGATGTGATATATCAGTAAAAAGGGAAATCAGAGACTTCAAATCAACAGGCGAGTCTTCCCGTTCGGCAAATTTAAAGAAAGTGTATCTAACTGAGGACTTAGTCTCTCTTTATCAAAATCTGATGTGTAGAAGGCTGCCATGGCTTCTAGTTGCTCACTGTACTCTTTATTATTGCAGGCATTCAGAAGCAGATACTGAAGATTTCTATATCGTCGGAACCCCCTCTGATCAAACCTGTCTTGAATTGCATTAATGATACGATCAAGAACATCAAAGCACTGTTGCCTGTGGACCTCTCGCGGCGTCTGAGTGGAATGCCCTCCCCCTTCGCCAACTTCGTATCGTGATGGCGTCTTGCGTTTGCGCGGTAACACGAGATCGACTACGTCAAGTGATTTTGAGTTTTGAAGAATTTTGTCGAATTTTCTCATTTGTGACTGCACTCCAATAATCCTAGCTCCCCAGTGAATTTGCACGCACAGTCCACGGCATAGGAAAAAGTACTCTAACACTAGGTGTATCGGGTTGAATATCAGTTTTCGGATTATCAAACAATGCTTCACGCCTGGGTGAGTATTTGATCAATTTACAATTTTCGTGAGTAACTTCCATAGCGTCTTAAAAGCTTTTACCTCTTTGATGGCGTCGTTGCAGGCAACATTTGTTGAGTTAACGTTTAATCTAAACGTCAGCTAACTCATCTACCATTATGCATTAAAACTCGGAGCGATGGATGGACTTCAGAAATTCATTTATGACCTGTCTTGAAAGCACACGAGACGGGTCTTGATTTCCACTGAAAATGAGAAGCTGCGTGAAGCTCTTCATCTGCAGCAGCACTGCTTCCACGGAATGGTAAAACTTGTCGACATAGTGACGTATCTGTATTCAAATATATTATATACAATGCCTCTATTTTCCGCCTTTTCTTTAGCATGCACTTGACTGCAGGATTCGCCAACATCTCTAGTAGTTACTGGTAAGGTAATGAGACGTTCAACGGCTTCTTTATGACACTTGCTGGCTTCGTGTTCTCTAAATACGCCCTGTGCTTCTTTCCAGTTGCTGAAACCTTCAGATATGAAAGTGGTCTCAGCCTTACTGCTGGAGGATTACCTTGACGAAAAAGTTTTGGCATACAAAACAGAAAGCTAAGTCGGTATTTTCTTGATAAAGCAATCAGGTGTGTTTATCAAACCATTCCGTCTGAAACTTTTGTTTAATGATTTTTTTTTCAAACTCACGGACTGGAAAATCAAATCATCTGGATTGATTGGGAATAGATGACACACGAGTCGTGTGAGTGCGCTGTGGGGTTATTTGGGACCCAGATGTCGAAGGCGCGTTGTCACCGCTTTGAGGATTATTTTCGACCGCCTCTGCCAGAGGAGGCTGATTCTGACGAATTTCTGAACGTGATTTTGGAGAGAAATTGTTTAGAATGGACATTTCGATTTTTTATCTTCGAAAAGATTGAGTGAAACAAGCAATGAATTGACCAAACTACACCCTGAGTACTTCTACAAGTAGGCCTACAGCTGTAATGGGATCAACCGGTTACTGGGCGACATTTATACACAGGCTGTTACATCAAGACACGCCATCTGTGCTGTCACAATACAGTGTTTTGTCTGCTGACGGCCCACGGATTCAATATCGTTATTAAAGAGAGTAAATTATTTGCAAAAGTATACTCTTTGGGACTTTAAATATCGATGACGGCATCATATTCCGATATGAATGATCGTTTCAGCCCCGAATTTCGAAGATTTATTTGACACTAGGTGAAAAAATATGGTAGGCTTACCGCAGTAATGTACATTGCCGAAAGACAGTAACCCAAGAGGCCAGGGCAAATTTCACAGCCGCCGTCTGATAGTTAACTTCCACATTATTCTTTATTTCCAACTTATTAATGACTACCCAAACACTCGAATCTCTCAAGGTAGGCCTAAATAGAAGTCGGAAATGTTAATTACATCCATTTAGACCATCTTACATAATGTAACTTTTTTTGCTACATACGCGTTCCATGACTTTTCGGGACATTTAGATTACTCGGTTTTCAATTTACACACGCTCTTTTTCGTAATATGATTTTTCTGGCTTTACTCTGCATTATTTATCAATGCTGGTGCAAACCTGTGCTCCAGGCTACATCCATGCAGTTAGGCCAAGCTCTTAGTCTACCAGATAACCGCTGATCCAATTGTTCAACGCTTCAAACCTCCACACACACACAAACGTACTTGCTCAGTTCAACATGACCTACATGCTTGTAGCTACCTACACGTACACTCTCTCACGGCAAACTCAACATAAAGGTGTTATTTTTCTTTACAACACGAGTGAAAAGTGAGCGTCGCTGATAAAAGGCAGCAATTGCAAGATACGTTTCTCTTCCAGCACTATCGTTAACACAAGACCTGATAACAAACATATAATGTAAACGACAACAGCATGGAGAGGCAAACCAGGGGAGGATGACAGTGGAATAAATGACAAATGGACAAAAGTTACCTGGAAAATCCATCCTCTTGTCAATTTACCACAGTTAAACTCAAACATTACATACTAAGATGTAATAGACAATGATACGTATCCAAATAGGAATTGACTTAAACATCACACGGTCAGGTGTAATAACCAACAATGCTTATACAATCGTGCTGACACATGCAAAGATGTAATAAGCAAGGATGCATATACAGCCAAGTTTCGACACAAGCCCAAGTGTATACGACCTCTAGATATGGGTTACACGGAAATAAATATAATACATCGTGCAACAGATTGGCTGGGCCCTGAAAGTCTCTCTCAGATTTCCCAACAAGAGGTAAGCTGACATTGGAGATATGCGTATGAAATTAACGCTCTTTTTTATGCGTGACTGTGAATCGTTTTCATGGCGGGCATCATATTTTTCTCGATGTCTTTATTTTCGTGTATGTGTTTATCCTCTAGAATTCGTGTCTTTATGACACGCCGAACGTCACGTGCATCTTAACTGTCATCATTCCCTATTTGCCGATGCAGAGCATCCTATATTTCCCGAACAGCACTTTGGTAACTCAAAACTAACACTGGCGGTGTTATCATACCCAGAATTAGTAATTCTGTGTCTTACCCTCTCTCTGATAAAAAACAGAGACGCCTAAGCGGCACATGGTGGTGACACCAAATGGTATGTTGAACGTTCGCTTTTGGCCGAGTGCCAAGAGCTTCTGTTATATTTTGTTGTATACATGTAAGCTGATATATATCTAAATAAAACCCTAACTGACGTAATAGGCCGGATTTCACAAGTTTCGTGTGACCATTTGCCAAATACTGCACTGATTTACTCTGCATGCTGTAGTACTTTTTTCATATATTAAAATAATACCAATGACTTTTAAAATAGTGCTTGTTTCTGCCTCGCTTGGCACTCAGCACTGGGAGGTTAGAACAAGGAAACAGGACTGGTCGCCCAGGTAAATATATAATCTGGCTGGACGGGGTGTCTTTTCTGGTGTCTTCGGCATGATGTTCCAGCGGCGAGAGCACTTAGGCAGCATGGATTCCTCCTGCCACAAGAAAACACAGAACATATACTAGTGTACTGAAAACATATGACAGTCAAATGAGTGAATATGAAGTGAAACTGAAAATATAAAGTACAACGTGAAAAACCTAAGCATACATTCATACATTAGAATAACCCACCCTCAAGTTCCCTCAAGAGGACAGAGTGTGATGCATCTCGTTAAACAATTGCTACAGTACTTTTAGGATAGGCTAAGTGAGTATACCTGTCAGTTTCCAACGAGTCACTTGAAATACGCTAAGCGGAGGACATTTCCCCGATACACCTTGTCTTCGTTGCTATGGGTTAAAGAGGGATATGCAAATTGTTTGGTACATGCATATATTTGCAGCCCTGGCACCAATTAGGTTAGTGATGTAGTTTCGCTATACATGTGCGTCAGCAGTTAAACTTCATTAAAATGTTTACCTAGCTGTTTGCCCCAGGGAATCAGACCAGGACAACGTGTGCTCTAGCACGATATGCAACAATCTCGTCAGCTGTAATTCAAATCCAGTCAAAATCAAACGTTCGCAAACATCTCCTTTCAGAGGTTTAAAATTCTGATTAAGGCTTAAACCTGTTTTTCCAAACTTCATGCTCTAGTTGCATCTGACAATGCATGTCTGGTCGGCCATCTCTCTCTGCTTATCTTGACATGTACCGATCCCAAAAGAGTAAACTGTCTATATTGAAAAAATTACATCCTCTGTCTTACTTTAAAACATCAGATGAAGTTTAATGTATTGTTTTTTATCTAACTCTGCCTTAGTCATGGAGCCAGTTAGCGTTAAACGCAAACTGAGGTACATGTTAACTGATAAAGGCTAGTATTTCACCGGTTGCGAGTTACAATTTGCTAACTCTGACACTTTCGTCGCTGTTTTTCTTATATGATATCGCTAGATATAAGATGTGCTCACAAATGGTATCGCTTTCATGACAATGGTTGTAAATAATATTTCAAACCTGATTCGACAACAAAGCTATATAGAACAAACTATGATTCGCATGTGTGACAACAAATATACATTGTGCGTTTCTAGATTGGACCAGTTAGTATCAAATGGCGGTCTCGTGGGACTCAACCTTAATAACTATGAGTTCGAGTCTACGTCGGGTCAGTGTTTCCTCTGGGATTGCTGTGAAATTCATGGTGAGTCACTCAGTCACGGAATACAAGCATCACCCTAAAAGACTTAAGGCAGCGAACACCAGTAACCCTTCAGTAAATATATACCTTAATGGCACGGGAGATTAAGTTTCCGATAATACCTGCAGATGATTGAAACTAAACTAAGAAGACAAGATATTTCACCAAAGTATACTAAGACTTCTTTATTGCCACAAGAGCTACGGATCACCAATCAGCATTCAGCTTACGTCCACCCATGGATAATTTGGTGGTACAAATCCAGCTAATATCTTCACGTGTGCACGCGACTGAAAACCTTGTTTTTGCGCCTTAACAGTGATTGGTCGCCTGTATGTAAGCACGTGGTACATTTCTACACACGAACCTCTCGATATGTCTGAATTTATAAATGTCTGCGACATGCCCGCGTAGCAAAACGCAAGCCCAGAGAATCAGAACGAATTACCTGATACAACCAGTCGGTATTTTCTGGTGTAAAAGTTTGTGGTGAGGAATCAGTTAACCACATCCCCCAAAACATCTTCAGTTATTATTGTAAACATCTGTTTACAGTTCTCGAAGAGTGTTTACCACAGAAGGTTGTCTACCCTTTTAGCGTAGGCCATATATGAGCAATGGAATAGATGTACTTGACGAAGGTTTATCACAAGAGGGTGCCAGCCTTTTTGGCGTAGGCTAGGCTATGTCTAAATAACGGATATATGTACGTAATCCTTGAAGAAGTTTGACCATAGAAGGCTTTTTGCCTTATCGGTGTAAACTAGGGTATGTCTGAACAAAGGAATAAATCTGCTGACTCCTTGACGAAGGTTTACTACGAAAGGTCATCTGCATTACTGACTTAGGCTGAACTATGTCTGAACAACGGAATAGGTGTACTGACTCCTTGTTGAAGGCTTAACACAGAAGGTCGTCTGTCTTATTGGTATAGGTTAGGTATGTCAGAATAACGGGATAGATGTACTGACTGTTTGTTGAAGGCTTAACACCGAAGGTCGTCTGCCTTATGGGGATAGGTTAGGTATGTCTGAACAACGGAATAGATGTACTGACAGCTTGTTGAATGCTTAACACAGAAGGTCGTCTGTCTTATTGGTATAGGTTAGGCTATGTCAGAATAACGGAATAGATGTACTGACTGCTTGTTGAAGGCTTAACACAGAAGGTCGTCTGTCTTATTGGTACAGGTTAGGTATGTCAGAATAACGGAATAGATGTACTGACTGCTTGTTGAAGGCTTAACACAGAAGGTCGTCTGCCTTATTGGTATAGATTAGGTATGTCAGAATAACGGAATAGATGTACTGACTGCTTGCTGAAGGCTTAACGCAGAAGGTCGTCTGCCTTATTGGTATAGATTAGGTATGTCAGAATAACGGGATGGATGCACTGACTGCTTGCTGAAGGCTTAACACAGAAGGTCGTCTGCCTTATTGGTATAGATTAGGTATGTCAGAATAACGGGATAGATGTACTGACTGCTTGTTGAAGGCTTAACACCGAAGGTCGTCTGCCTTATTGGTATAGGTTAGGTATGTCAGAATAACGGGATAGATGTACTGACTGCTTGTTGAAGGCTTAACACAGAAGGTCGTCTGCCTTATTGGTATAGGTTAGGTATGTCAGAATAACGGAATAGATGTACTGACTGCTTGCTGAAGGCTTAACACCGAAGGTCTTCTGCCTTATTGGTATAAGTTAGGTATGTCAGAATAACGTTATAGATTTACTGACTGCTTGATGAAGGCTTAACACAGAAGGTCGTCTATCTTATTGGTATAGGTTAGACTATGTCTGAACAACGGAATAGTTGTACTGACTCCTTGTTGAAGGCTTAACACCGAATGTCGTCTGTCTTATTGGTACAGGTTAGGTATGTCAGAATAACGGGATAGATGTACTGACTGCTTGTTGAAGGCTTAACACAGAAGGTCGTCTGCCTTATTGCTATAGGTTAGGCTATGTCAGAATAACGGGATAGATGCACTGACTGCTTGTTGAATGCTTAACGCAGAAGGTCGTCTGCCTTATTGGTATAGGTTAGGTATGTTAGAATAACGGAATAGATGTACTGACTGCTTGATGAAGGCTTAACACAGAAGGTCGTCTGTCTTATTGGTATAGGTTAGGCTATGTCTGAACAAGGGAATAGGTGTACTGACTCCTTGTTGAAGGCTTAACACCGAAGGTCGTCTGCCTTAGTGGTATAGGTTAGGCTATGTCTGAACAACGGAATAGATGTACTGATTCCTTGATGAAGGCTTAACACAGAAGGTCGTCTGTCTTATTGGTATAGATTAGATATGTCAGAATAACGGGATAGATGTACTGACTGCTTGTTGAAGGCTTAACACAGAAGGTCGTCTGCCTTAGTGGTATAGGTTAGGTTATGTCTGAACAACGGAATAGGTGTACTGACTGCTTGTTGAAGGCTTAACACCGAAGGTCGTCTGCCTTATTGGTATAGGTTAGGTATGTCAGAACAACGGAATAGGTGTACTGACTGCTTGTTGAAGGCTTAACAGAGAAGGTCGTCTGCCTTATTGCTATAGGTTAGGCTATGTCAGAACAACGGGATAGATGTACTGACTCCTTGTTGAAGGCTTAACACAGAAGGTCGTCTGCCTTATTGGTATAGGCTATTCTTTGTCAGAATAACGGTATAGGTGTACTTACTCCTTGACGAATGGTTACAACAGCAGGTTGTCTGCCATGGGTTATAGGGACCTAAGGAGCTAAATATTAACATTAATTTATAAATCAGCTATATAAGAAAAAAAATGTAAAAAAAGCTACCTGCAAAAACAAGTCGTCATATGCAAGCTATTGGAACAAAAGAATGAACACAAGAATTTACAAATACAAGCCAAAAAAAATCAGTACGTTAAACATAAACACACATTTGACAAATATATACCATAAACAAATCGAACTATATAAAGACGTTTCTTATGAAGTAGCATTTTGGCAAATCTATATGAGATTGCTTGAATCCCATTTTTCTCAACCGTCATACATATTTAACTGTGCAATCTTTTAACTTCATGAAATGCAGTGCAGCTGAAGCGTTGGGCACAACTGGCCTGAGCAGCATCCTGGACGAGTTGGTCGAACAGGAAACACCAGAAACAATAGCATAGGAATTTGTCATTTGCAGATATAGAATACGGTTTGTTTAACTGGTATGGTAAATTACCCTATTACCTGTTTTGTAGTAGCAAAAACTTGTGATCCTATTTAAAAAGGCTGGAAAAAACACCGAACCCCTCTTTAGGGAAGAAAAAAATAAAATAAAAAGCAATTTCTTAACCATCCACCTGTTGCACTACGCCGCCCCCTGCCGCCACCCACCATCAAACCCAACACCTTGAAAATTTTGACAGTCTCGCCCTTGCAACAATACACACAGTGAGACTGCTGACCTTTGAGCGAAGAGGTCGCTAAACGTCGGTCATGTCGTGAGTTGTTCTTGTGCTTCTAGCCACGAACAAGGCCCGGCTAGCGCCAGAATAGATGCTATAACAAAGACGCCGCTTGAGTTCGAGCTGTGGGCCCTAGATATCTAATCTAAAGAAAATATCGGCTTCCCTCTACCCATTTGTGTGCAAAGATGTAAGACTGTGCACATTGACTGTCAAACATTCGTCGCTAGGTTAAGACATAACACTCACAGGTCAGTACAGGATAATAAAACTTTTTGAACACTAACCAGAGTAAATTAAATAGCTTGTATATAAACCAGTGATAATGGTTTCTCGTACATACTGTTGTGCTTGCGTCAGACATAGGCAAGAAAGTTCTATTGTCACGGGTACCTGCACTCTTCAGTTCAACGTATTCAATAAGCCGACATTAACGTAGCACCTAGCATACCTTGATACCTGAGCCGTCCTTTGGAGGATAGGCCTATCATGCCCCAGTCCCAAAGCGTGCTCAGGCATGTTGTAACATTGTGTACAGCTGATGACTTTAAGGTGGGCATGCATGCTGTGACAAGGCATCAGGTGGGGCATGCATGCCGTCACATTCAGACAGCACTGGTAATAATCCGATTACAGATTTGTCATCTTGATGACATCATGGTGTGCTGCGAATAAACTCATCATAATGTCAGAGCATACTCACACCAAATAAACTGAGAAAAAAAACATGACGTTTCAGCACTTGAACAAATCTTTAATCAAAGAATTGTTCAGCATTTTAATTGTAAGCTGTGTGAGTCGTCTTTATATAGGAGACATAGAAGGCCGCGTAGTATAAGCACAGTTTGTATGATTGAAGAGGAAACACTGCACACGATTTGCTGTTCAAAGATTCCTGAGCGAGTTAGATCTCTGAGGGAATTTCAGCTCCGCGATAGTTAGACGTCTGAGAGAATTACGATGAAAGAGTTACAAGTACATCTATACACGTACTCCTGGGGCCGCTACACGCATGTCTAAGGTACCTACACCTCCATGACAGTTACATGTAGGCTTACATCTGTGACTACATCATGGCGCTATAGATGGCTTACATTACATTCGTGATTATAACATCCTCACCTCCCATGCAGCCAGTATTGCTCCTGTGCTGTGTTTGATGCTTACCAAAGCAAACACTTCCATCAATACTTAACCTCAAATAAAGTTAGTTCATTAAGTTTACAATTTAGCAGTACCCTACTCAGTTCAGTCCGTCCGTGATCCAATGGCTGAAAAGGAAGCGTCGCCAGGTAAATTAGATGACAAAAACACAATCACTATGTTATTTCTTGGCCAACATTGTCTCAGATCTTTATCTTGATCCGTTGACTCTGAATATTATTCACTTTCTCACCCCACTGCGTTCTACCTATTTCTTTCCTCATAGCTCTGGGCCGTTCAGTGCGTGCCCCCCCCCCCCCGAAATTAACCCTAGGATAGCGATCTTTTGTCACAGTGACAAAGCAGCTTCTTGACTTACATTTGACTTAAACCTAGATGGCACGAATTGATAATCTGTGATCTGTGTCGAAAATGTATGACTATACATGTAGCCGGGACAGTCGAAGAGTGACAGAGAAAGTTGGTTGTTGTCTACACGTTCTTGCCATTTGTGTCCCGTACTTCCTGCTTGAATTTTAGCCACGATATGGCTGAGATATTGCCGATGTGGCGTTAAGCCATAATCATTCATTCATTCCTGCTTCAATTGTGAAGGAGTGGTTTTGTGTTCAGTGCGATTCTGTTTCTATGCAGGGTCTATTCAAGATTTGAAGAAGAAAAGCGAGTGAGAAGTAATTTCATTCACTGTTGTCTGACCACTGCATACTTTCGAAATATTCATGGAATATGTAATGGCTTGTGCGAAATATTGCAGTTATCAATAGGGGTTATTCCCCCCCCCCCCCTTCACACCCGCGTGCTCGCTTCAGTACGGAGTAGAAAGAAAGACTATGCTGAAATACGAGAACGTGGACTCCCAGGCTACACTCAGTAACATTACAAAGACCGACTTAAACCTCTGCGGGTTAAAAGGGGTCAGGTTATTGCGTAGTGAAATTGCAGGATCATAAAAGTATACGATGGTCTTAAAACGGAGGTTATATCTGGAACCCTCTTTCGTGTGGTCTTGTCTTGGATTCGGTTGCTTAAGCGAATTGTAGATATGGGAATGTTTGAGCTGCCTTCAAAACTGGGTTTTCATAAACTATTGCATCTCGAAACAAGCATTCTATAAGCATTAAACTGTGAAAGCAAGACACGCTTCTTTGAGCTGACAGAGTAGCTGGGTCATTATCTACTTCGTTTTACCACAGAAAAAAAGCACATTTTTGTTTTAACGTTAGTTTAAAGAGAATAAATTGCACTAGAACATCACATTGTGATATAATGTAAGACTGAAGACATTTTTGGGCCTCCGTGGCCCAGTCGATTAGCACGCTAGCGCACCGCAATGACCTGGAAGCCTCCCATGAATGTGGTCACTGTGAGTTCAAGATCAGCTCATGCTGGCTCCTTCTCCGGACGTACGTGGGAAGGTCTGCCAGCAACCTGCGGACGGTCGTGGGTTTCCTCTGGGCTCTTCCCGGTTTCCTCCCACCATAACGCTGGCCGCCGTCGAATAAGTGAAATATTCTTGAGTACGGCGTAAAACACCAATCAAATAAATAAATATATAAATAAATAAATAAATAAATAAACGAAGACATTTTCACTACCAAAATTTTGCAACTCAGTCCTTGCCATTTCTATTTGTTCGGTGACTGTGAGCACAAAATAAATCCAAAACATCTCCATTATTGTACGACTGCTGTACGCAGCAATACATCAAGGCAACACATCATAATACATGTTTATTATAATTTTTTGTCAAGCTTGTATCCTGTGTATTGGCAAGATGTTAGCTGGAGGCTTTGGATCCTTCGAGTAGACAACCACTGCTTCTAAGTGGTAAGGGACATCAGCTAAATGTATTTAGTCAAGTGAAAGCTGGCAAAACTTGATTGTGGTTTGAGGATTATGAGCTGACTTGAGACCTTGAACAGAATCACTCACCTACTAACACCAGTCAGAATGTTATTGAAATTTATTGTTATGCACAAAACCCCATAGAAAACAGCTGATCAACAAATGTACACTGTAAAAAATATTTGTTCATTTACAGTTGAATGTGGTGCATTTTACCACAGCAATATTCACTGTATTTGTTTTACACCGCCAATAGCTGTATGTGGCCTCATGTCACTGTAGATCTGCAGAGTGTTGCTGTACATTTACAATTTAGCTAAAACACAACGTTGGGATTGTACATTTACAACGAATAGTGTAGTAATCCATTACAATAATAAATCATGTAATATTATAGTAGGGATCGGTACAGGCATGTTTTACCACGTGAAATAGAAAACATCGATCGGTATAGACTGAGTTCTAACAGAATTCCATGTTTACATGTGTTTTGTGTCGGCAAACTTTTGATACTACGTTGCGTTAATTTATTAGGCACATACGTGCTCACTCAAATGTGCCAAATGCTAGCTTCCCATGTGGAATAGAGAAATGTCATAGATCATTTGGAAGTTACACTGCTATCAAATAACATGTGCAGCGTGATCACAAACGCCAAAGACAGACAGCTAAAAAATAGTACTCGGTGCTGATTTACTATGTGGAGTTACAGACCGCCCGGAGACGTTTGATGATCTAAAGTTATTATTGCTTCATATCAAAAACCGTATTCGTCAGGGATACCAGCCATTTTGCGCTTTCTCGAAGTGCAGTAAAAAGTTTGAAACTGAGGGAAGCTTTAACAGCCATGTTTCCTGATAACATTAAAAAAAAAACAGCTGTGAATTTATCAAGTTGTTATAGGACTGATGCCAGCTCTCAGAGTACCAGCCCTCAGTCAGGTTGTGTCAATGCAACGATGGATGATCCGGATGAAATTGATTTTGAAACTGATGGTGATGACGGGGACTTGGATATAAATCTTACGCCGATACTTGAAAGGTTCATTGCTTTACTATACTTAAGACTTCAAGCAAAGCACCGCGTCACAAATGTTGTGATACAAACTATAATAGATGAGCTATTTCAAGTTCATAACCTAGGCCAAGAACATTTAAACAGTAAACTCAGAGCAGTCTTACAGCAGCATGGTTTGTCAAGTGAGGAAGTAAGTGACATATTGACTGAGTTTTGCAGAGATGATGTATTCAGGTATTGACATGATCCTTTGCGTGGAGTCCTCGGAACTAATTTCTGTCGTACCAAGTATTATAAGAATAATAATGTTTCTCCTGAATCAATATATCGTTATCTGGACAGTAAAAATGAACCCAGCCTTTTCCATTATGTTCCGATATTAAAGTCTTTGAATGCACTGTTTGGTGATAGTAGAGTGAGAAAACAATTTTTAAACCCGGAAAAGAGACCTGAAAATAGTTACCTAACCGATTTTGTGGATGGAACGGTTTTTAAGAACAATACATTCTTCAAACAGTTTCCAACTTCCTTGAAAATTCTTTTATACCAGGATGCCTTTGAAATAGTGAATCCATTGGGAAGTGCAAAAAAAAAAAACACACACACACACAAAATACTAGCTGTTTACCACGTCCTTGGAAACCTTCATACACACTGTAGGTCGAAGATTGATACCATACAACTCGCAATTCTGCTCAAGGAGAAAGATTTTGAGTACTTTGGTCAAGAAAAGATTTTTGCGCCATTGATCAGAGGCCTTAAAATTCTCGAAGAGCAAGGTAATGATATCTCAGCTATTAACCTCACTCAAAAAGTCCGCGGAAGTGTAGTGTGCATAGAAGGGGAAAGTCTAGGGAGTAATTGCATTGGTGGCTTTGTCCAGAACTTCAGTAGACCACAGTATTGTTGCAGGTACTGTTTAATGAAAGCTGATCATTTCTATGAGTCAATGCCCTTTTTTTCTTGGTGAAAGACGTAACATTGAAAACTACAGTGCTGCCGTTAATACACTTTCCAGTGATCACGCGATTGACAGTTATGAAGGGGTGAAGGTCAGCTCTGTGTTCAACCAGTTAAAATACCTTCATGTCTACTCCCCAGGGCTACCACCATGTCTAGCACACGATCTCTGCGAAGGTGTCATACAGTATGACTTAGCTTTATACTTGAACTATTTCATCAGTACAAAACAGAGGTTCACCTGGAACTATTTCACCAGAAAATTCACCAGAACGGATAAACGTAATGCCAATGACCTGAAAAAGGGAGATAAAGTTGGTGGACAGGCTTTTCAAACATGGAATGTTTTTGGGCTTCAGGTCTGCTGTTCTTGGTGGAAAAATTAGAGATACTTCAGGCCCTGTCTGGCAGAAGTTGATTTTGTTGCAAAAAGTTGTACAGTTAATTTTATCTCCAGATATTAGCTTGGACCAGGTTGGTCTACTCCTCACATATTTGGAAGAGCACATAGAGTCAAGGGTAGTAAACTTTCCAGATCCGAAGCTTAAACCTAAGCATTACTTTTTGTGCCACTACCCAGAGCTCATTCTTCAGTTTGGGCCCCTAATTCGCCTCGGGACAATGCGCTATGAGTCTAAACATGGCTATTTCAATAAATGTGTACGGCATTGTCAAAATTTCAAGAATGTCACAAAAATGTTGTCACCCAGGCACCAGTTACTGCAAGCCTATTATAGTGCAGGGAATTTGTTCAGAGAAGCTGTACATTTTGAACAAAGCCTACCCTTCCATGTAGATCTGTACAGACAAGACATTCAACATGCAGTTTGTCAGGTGCAAGCTGTTTCAGGTAGTGGCATATCTGTGACAGAAAACGTAGACATCCGAGGGACAGAATACACGAGTGGCTGTGTTCTTCTGGTGAATAAATTGGACTATGACTTGATTGTGGGTACAGTTACAATGATACTAGTTTCTAGATGTGGAGAAGTCTTTTTTGTGGTAAGGAAACGCCATGCTCGATTTGTGTCCAACATGAATTACTTTGCACTTGAATTGTCACAAGACAAACAACTTGAGGACTTCAGCAGTGAAAGAACAGAAGATGAGAAAAAGTTTCATTGTGTTTCCTTTTGCTCTCTCCAGTGTCACAGCAGTCTACATTTGTACAACACTCAAGATAGAGGTGTCTTAATCCTGAAGCATTCTGTTTAGCTTCATAGAGCCGGTATGAAAATTTCCATATTTTAAATGCATACTTACATGTATATATTAAAGGTTTTGAGATCATCATCCCTGTACATGTGTTTGTGAAGTAGGTTTGTGTGTGCCATGTAAGAAATACTGGCAAAGTGTTTTAAATTTTATGTTGTTCCATAAATTTTATTTTATTCTTCTTTACCCTTATTGAGTACACGTAAGGCTGACTTTACACCTTTGCACTGTGGTTTATGCAGTACAGTTGCATTAAGATTTATCTGTCATACATGTAGCTTTGTGCTGGCTTACATTGTAATTTTTAAATTCTAGTATCTTCATCTCTGAAACTCAGAAGTGAGTTTCAGAAATGAAAAACATGGAAGAGATTAAGGGGCGCTCAGTGTGTAGACATATTTCCATTTGTAAAGCCTGCATGCCGTGGTTGTGTTGGTTAGCGCATTCGTCTGCTGACCCAAAGGTCCACCGTATGGGTTCAAGTTCTCCCAGGGGCAGGGAATTTCAGATTCCTCCGCAGGCCGATCAAGTAGTTTTTTCTTGGGGCCATTGGTGGCAAGGTGGACGAGGGCGCTTCTGGTACTTTTACATTTCGTTGAAGATCCCTTGCCCTTCGGCTCTCATTATGTGGGGAAGTATACCCCGATTTCTTCGAGTGGTTTCCTTCCAACAACGCCATACCCCCACACCAACCAATCCCCGCTTCACCCAGAACTGACCCGCCATCATACTAATGATATGCTTTTGAGTATAGTGTAAAACATCATACAGGTGATATACTCTTGAAATGGTGTAAAACATCAATCAAACAACCAAACCATGGTGATAGTGCTTTACCAGTGATCATGTTCGAGCCCTTAGTTGCATCAGAAAACTTGCATTTTCCTAATTTCTAAATGTACTTCACAGGAGACCACCAACACTTCAGATGTCGAGAGCCTGAGTGATGAAGCCACACCATATGTTGCTGTTGTAGAAGGTAATACATATAATGTACATAATACTCGCATTTTATAACTCCACCCCACCCCCCAAAAAACGGGCCCTGAGCACAGTTTTTGTGATATATTGGGGCCCATTCTTTGTGGATCACCATGTATTTAAACCTCTTGGCCCCTTTCTCAAATGCTCGCTAACCGAAGCTATAAGTTAGGATTGTAGGCTATGACAAGGTGCCAGCAGAAATGTGACTTAGCCTATTCTTCACAATGAAACTATTTTATAACCTTCTGTTAACCACTGTGATCAATGTACAGCCGTCTGGTTGAACCGATAATCGGTTTCTACTGCAAAAACAGACACTCATGTTAAAATGACGAGCTTCTGACCCGTTTCGGCATTTAAACCTTTATACATGTATATTAATAATGTGCATTTACTGGTATTTTTATCTGTATGTTGAACATAGAATTTTAAAAATTTTTTGGCATTACCAGATATATTCAGTGAAACAGCAAAGGTTTTCCTCATTTTGGAGAACAGGATTGTGGCAGAAAACATTCAGTCGCTACAAGATGGACTGGTAATGGCGTTCGCCTCGTATTATCTGCTCAAATTACAGTACGCTCAGGGGCTTTCAGCCACACTGGAATTTATAGTTTGTATCTGTCATTCCAGAAACCCTTTGTGTGATCTAAATCTGACCCTCTTTCCTAGGAAACAAACATTATAGCAAATAAAGAATCATTTTTGACAGTCTTTTTAATTCTTCAAAAGATAACTGAACTGCACAGTGTAGCTTCATTCATGAAATTCCACTCCCACGTAAAAAATGTTTGTATAAAGTCAGTAAACAATTATTTAAATGGTACTTTAGTTTGCTGTGGGACTGCTGGCTATGGCCAGTGGTTAACACGCCTAGCTGATGGACTGGTTTCAGAGACACCTGTGGTCCTACCATTGGCAGAAAATTTTCGGTTCCCCTGGAAACACTAGTGGATACTAGATATAGGATGATCATCTATGCATCAGATTCCACTTGTAATGATGTTTTTATTGTGTGTTTCAGGTGCTTTGTGGATCTCAGTCCGTCGAGGGGAAGTAAATCTAGGGCGAAAAAAAAACGATGATGGGTTTTTGCATGGGTATGAGGAATTTTGTTGTCTGAGTTGTCTCCCCATTTCTTGTTTTTATTTGACACTAGTTTTGAAAATGCACAACTCTACTTTAAGACTTGACTTTGTCTATTAGATGTAGTAGCACCTGAGTATTAGAGCAAATCCCATGGTCAATCCGTCTGTCAGTTCGTCACCTTTTGGTTCGTGTGTTCTGCTACCGAATTTATTTATACTGAGTTTCTCTGTCATTGTTTGCATTGGAATAAGTGGGATGGTCTGTGATCGCACAAAACTGGAGACAGGATATTTTTGAGCAGTTTACTTGATTGAACCCAGTGGTGTTTTTGAATCAGCATTGCATTCTGTTACAAAACGTAACTCCTCCCGTGGAGTACAATGTGAATTATTGATGCCCATTGAATAGAAATTTCCAATGCAATGATATAACCGTTATAAATTTTCACCCTTTCTCTGGAAGAACCAGAATTGTTTTTTCGGTCTAATTGTTATTGGATTGCAGTGAGAATAAATTCTGGAGTAATAGTTTGTTGTTCAAGGTTAAAAAATGTAATTGGTAAACATTTGAAAAAAGTGACTAGCAATTGTTATTACTGCAAAAAAGTGTGACTTTTTTTAGTTATGTTTTCTGGTTGAATTCTGTTTTGAAAAGAAACTTTTTTACCCGCACCTTTGCATAGAGTGTTTGCATTAAGTTAATAAATAAATTTTCAAGACTAGCTGCTTTCAAGTATTCTTGAATACATGTAAATGGCTGTTTGCTCTTCATCTTTATCTGTTCTGTGTGAAGAGTATTTGTTTACATATCCTTTTACATCTTAAGGTAAATAGGTTAGCGATACTTTTCATTGGCTGGAGACACATTTAACTGAATGTAATTTGAGACCTCTATACCATTCTGCATACTGAAATCTCTCTTCCCCTGAAAATAAAAATACATTACGTAATGGACAAACAGCTCCTTCACAATTCATCTGGAAAAGATGACGATGTGTTGATGGGTCAAGTAAAGGACCAGTAAGCGTAACAACAATTTATTTGCAGCTGGAGTAGGAGCAGGGTAACCATGGCTGTATGCAGCATGGTATAGAGGTCTCAAATTACATTCAGTGAACTGTAAAAATACAGCATACATATGCTGGAATTATACAGTGAAAAGTACTGGTCACCCATTTGCCAGCACTTTTTCCTGTTCGTATGCAGTTAAATACTGTAAAGATACACCAGTGCAGTGTAACCAATCAACAGGAAGATGGGTTGCTTTACATAACAATTTTGTAAATTTACCCGCAAATCAACGTTAAAACTAGTCTATATATAGGTGTAAAGCAACAGAATGTGTTAGTTTAAAATTACAACCGATTATCAAGACAATCTTCTGTAAAAATACCCCATTTAAATTGCTGTATATATACAGCAAAAAGTACTGGTCACCCATTTGCCAGCACTTTTTGCTGTAAATGTACAATTTTGTTGATACAGTGTATTGCACCGAGTGGCGATATCGCATCAAATGGCTTTAAGTCATAATCATTCGTGCATTCATTCATATTATGAGAATTTAATATCATACATGCACTTAAACTTTTCACCTATGCGATGGACGTTAGTTTTGTGGTTGGAGGATCGAAAAGGTCTTTTGTTGTTACCAAGTATAACACACTGTAACGTCCTAAAGTGGGACCATTTTTCTCAACTTGGTAAGTCAAACTTTCTCAACCCTGGTTGGAAGCCTCCGTAGACAGGTTAGACAGGCGCTAGTGCAGCTTTATGGCCCAGGTTCGTCTCACTGAAGCGATCGCGGATAATGACGCTGAGTCAAATATTCTTGTGTACGGCGTAAAAAAACCAACCAACCAACCAACCAACCAACCCACCCCGGTTGTTTGAGGTCTTTGCCGATAATCTGAAATGTGGTGACCTTCACCGTAATCAGCACTGTAATGAATAATCCACGAGTGGGATAGCCGTACTACTCCATCTTGACACAAAAACGCAGCCTGAAGCAGATTGGCTGTGAGCGTCAAGCACAACATCTGTGCACCACTCGTAAACCATAAACAGGCGTTCCATGTGAAAACAATGAAGATATCCATTCCCAAAACAAAACAAAAACACCACTTTCCAAAGGGATACGCAGAAAATGTGTAAATAAAGCTAGCGTCACGTAAGAAAGAAAGCAGTCATCAGTTTTCTATCACGCAGGGGTGAATGAATGAATAATACCTCTTCGTGTTAAAATAAAGATTCGTCAGGTAAATCTGTAATTCAATGCTGCAAACTCACAGGACTGGCCAATCATTCTGGCAGAAATGCTTAGACATATTTTCCCGGAGAACCTGGTAGGTCCCATAATGTTTGCTATGTAAAGGTATGTAAGGACTTCACTGCTTAAAAATTTATAGTATGAACCAAAGCAATCTGCACTATATATACATATATATGACGATGAGAATTTTACTAAAAGAGATTTTTAGGTGAGGTAGTTCTGTTTGCTGTGGGAGATTGAGAACTTTGTCAGAGATGGAAAAGTGTGGAGACTGACATGAATCTAGGGCCCCCTGAAATGAAAGCACTGAGATGTGTGTCTGCTACATGCTTTGTTTTTTGTTCACTAAGGAAAATCATTCTACTTCTTGCCCAAATGTAGATTCCTCCTCTCTGGTAATACTGCCATAATAGCCAAGCGTCGGCAAGAGGTGAAGTACGATATAAAACGTAAAGTACGATACAAGTTGTAAAGTACGATATAAGACGTAAGGTGCCATACATGATCTAAAGCACTACACAAAACGAAAAGAGCTATGTAAGACGTAAAGTACGATATAAGACGTAAAGTTTGACTTAACACGGAAAGTGCGACGCAAGACTAAAAGTGATACAAGCTATAAAGTGAGACAAGACGTAAATGTACAAACGAGCTTTACTATGACAGTCACACAGGATGATAACCAATTGGAAGAAATGTTTGACTAAACCGCATAAAATGTATGTCTTTGTTCACTACGGTGGCATCGGTATTCGCTGTATCATCTTCTGTCCGAAGTCCGCAGCACAGTAGTAGTTCTACGTACGTCATGTGACAATGAATTGAATTCTGACGGACCAGATTAGGCATAATTCACTTGAAAAGCTGATGAAGTGTGAATTACGAAAGGCTTATCTCCCTTCAATCAAGTCATGACTACATGCAATCCTGCGTGAAATTCCTTACATATTCCTAATTCCGAGTTTCTGAGTTTATACTTCCTCATATTAAGCCCAAAGCCTTCTGTGTCATCCAGTGTTTAGCGCCTCTTTAATATATTAAACCTCTTCACACAGAGTTGAGCAACTCCTTATAGGAGTCCGTCAAGAGAGTCTTCAGCATACTTGATGTCACAACGGCATGGTCACTCAGCTGCCCGTATACATATAACTTGTACTTAAGTGATGCGTATGACAAATGGTTTAAGTCAGTCTTGCCATCAGTGTGAATTACCTGTACAAATGCGAATACTCAGTTTGCATAAATCATTATTTTATTTTGCACCACCATGTGTTTCAGCGGCTGGGAAACAAAAGACAGAACATCACATGGCAAATATTACTAAATAATACATGATAACAGATTTAATGGCCTAAAACAGATTTCAAAGAAGCCACTTTCACTTTTAAGAAGTTCAGTAATTGTAAATTCAGATGATTGGGCAGTTAACTTTAGGTGGATCAAGTTGCTTACAGATATTTCTGTTCCTTTCAAAATAAATATAGGCCTGTACTGAGACTGAATCTAAAAGATCCTGACCAAGTCACATATGAGGACAGAAGACCAATGGATACATGTTTGGAGCTTCATGTTGACAAACTGTAGAGCTTAAACCTGAAACAAAAGTATGGTCTAATTCTGCATAGAATACAAAGTGAGACTTGGCCATTACAAGCTGGGAGTAAATGACAGGCTGTTAAGTTTAGGGTAAGAACTATTATATATGTTCATGTAGATGTACTTAAGGCAGATATAAGCCTACAGCTCAGGATGAAGTTACGTGTAATTACACATGACATAGTAATGAGACATTTCTGTATCAACATTAACGGGCCTATATATAGGGCTAACCAGAAATTCTGATATAATTCTAACTTTAAAAGAAGAGAAAAAATATTTGGAAAGAACATGAAATAGTGTACATCAAAACTGAAAAGGCAAAAAAATACACGCTGAACAATAGCATTTTAAATTTGAAAAAAAAAAGCTACATTCTTAACAAAATTCATACAGAATTAAAATGCGAGTGATTTTGTCACATTATTCTTCGTCCAACTTCCGTTACTCATCCACATCTCACTAACACATATTACTTGGGATCTAACAACAAACTAGGTCATTATATATCAAACAGGGATGTTGCCTTCTATTAACTGTCCTAGAACCTCAACGTCTGTGACTGAAGCAAGTTAAGGTCCACACATTGTCACAATTTCTTTCTTTTAGATAAACATAGACTCATTGAAGGAGGTAGCCCGATGTAACATATCAGCTTTTCAAATACGACAAAACTGTAATACAAAAATGAAAAGTTAAAATGTGAAAAACGTTTTTGAAATAGACCATATAATTACTACATTAAACAAATTGTATTCAAAAAACAAACCCTCTAAAATAATTTACTTGATTTTTATTTATTTCTTTTTCTCTATTTTCCATTTAAAATATTGGCCGCTGGTATAAAGATATGACACCTGGAAAATACTTTCTAGGGGGGCATAGGCATGATGAATACATAAAAAAAAACAGTTGAGCTTTTTCGACCCCTGGTTTTATTTGAGAATCTGCTGCATAAAAACATTAATGTGCAAACACAAACAATGACCATAATCACTTTGGAGTGTGGCGTAAAACACCAATGAGAAGAAATAAATATTTGGTCTCATTGTGTATTGGAAAGTTTAAATAGAAAAATTGAACTGAAAAACAGAACAGAAAACTGACAATAAAACAGAAAACCTGTTTCAACTGACAATGTTATCATGACATCGAGGGTTAATTACTCTTTTCATCTATAGATTTTCATTTCAAACCAAACACAACAAGCCCAGTTTACTACCATCGTGATTATTTCCACTGTCCTGTATGAAGTGTGAAATGTTCTGCTCAGTGCTGATTTACAACACACTGATACTAAACCAGAACATGGCTCCTTAGAAAAACAACTTTTCTGTTCAAGTGAAATCAGCCACAGAGTCTGTAACTACATCAAGCCAAAGGCTTCTTACAGATCAGTAACCACGGTAACCAAACTGAACATACTATGCAGCCGAAAAAAAAAATTAGTCTACAAAGGGAGGTAACTCTTCATTGAGAAGATCATTCGTTTATATAGGCCTACTCTATTTTTTTTTTAATTTCATTTTTTTTAATCAGGATACAGAGAATAAAAGGTGAAACATAATTATGTCGTGGTTGCGGAACTGAAAAACAGCAAGGATTTGACATATTTTCAGCAAATATAGACCTACACAAAATATAACTGCAATAAAAACAAAACTTGTAAAATACCACACAGCTTTAGCGGGCATTACCACGGTCCAGTATATATTGTTTTACATTTTTCTGAAACAACGAGATGGAATTGGAAATTTGTTCTGAGGAAGGGGCAATAGAGGTCGTATTCAGAATCACCAATGGCATGCTGGTGTATATTTCGAGATTGTTCCAAAAGGGCATGGGAATGATGAGAGTAGGATGGGATAGGCAGAATGCCAGGCATGGCAAAGATAGGAGCCGTATGAGCACTCTTACCAGAAAATAATATAGTTCGGACTGATTTTTTTCTGTAGTATTATAAGAGGTTATGAATGAGGATAGGTGGATAGGTGTTTCTCCATATTATATTACAATACGATAAGTAAGGATACATCAAGGGATAACAAAAGGTGCCGAGAGATTTATGATTTAAAAAGTCACTTAATAGAAAAAGGAGCCCAACATTTCTGCTTACTTTCTTTGACATTTCTGAAATAGGCGTTGTCCAATCGAATTTTTTTTTCATTGAGGAATAAGCCCAGAAATTTACTGACGAACGAGCTGTATGGGGTTCAGAGTTCAGAGCGCGCTCCGGAGTTTTAAAATCTGACGTATATTTTTATTATCTAAATGGTACGATTAGCATAAATTTTTTGCTTTCCCCAGATTTAGAGTTAGTCTGCTAGCCGGTCATTCATTTTAGTCATTTCATTTTGATAGATAGGCAAGGTCATTTCCAGACGGATGCGTGCATGTATCGTCTGGAAAAAGTATGAAGTTGAGGAAAGCAGTGATAATGTCATCGAGAGTAGATCCCTTGGGTAGACCACAGGACATCAGCAGAGAAGACAACTGATCTTCTATAGAGGCGTATTGAGAGAGTCATTCAAGGCAACATTCAAACCAGGTTTTAGGAATATTGCGAAAGGTGTAGTTTTCTGATTTCGGTATAATAATTTTGTAGTAGAGAGTACCACATGTTTTTGCAAGATCTATAAAAATGTTATTAAACAAAATCTTTTAGAATCCTTTGCAACAGTTATTTTTGAAAAAAGGCCAAGATCGGCTAATGGCCAATTTGATTATGTGTCAGTATTAAATTATTTTCAATAAAGTCTATCATAGCGCGATTCAATAATTTCCTTGAACTGGGCAATGCTGATATTGGACAGTTGTTTTCTACTAATGAGCATTCATTTGCCATGTAGATAGGTGTGACTCTGATAATTTGCATTTTTTTTTGGGGGGGGGGAACCCAGTAGTGAATGATAAATTTACTAAGTGTGATAAGACACAAGATAATTTGGATTTGACGCAGTTAAGTAAAGAAGCTCTTATATCGAGGAATCCTGAACTATTATTTTTTAATCCAGCAATAAGATTTTCAGTTTCAAACGTTGTAGAAGATTGTATATTGAAGTCAGTAGCTGTTGGTAAAGGGAGATAGTCTTCAAAACCTTTTCTTGGACTAGGTAATTTATCATCTAATTTGGTTGCAATATTAATAAAATATTCATTCAATCCATCTGCGCTAGGTTTGGTAGCTGATAGGTGTGACTCTGATAATCTGCACTTTGCGCATTAAAAGCCCATACACGAGGTATCAGCTGAGCAAAACGGCTCTCCTGTCCATTTGCTCAGCACTTTGCTCAAGTTTGCGTGCATTTTCTGTTGAGTTTTTCACTTCTTGAGGCCTTCCGAAAAACTTTTGTCCTGTTTGATATTTTTGTATTCGAGAGGCAAAATCCTCAATGCGTGCGTTTAGGCGAACTATCCCCTCAGCGCAAGGTAAAGGGGTGACCAATCAAGGACTATCGTTTCCGTTATGTGCCGTCTCAATATGGCACGTTACTCCCCAAAGGGTCACGTGACGTAGGTCAATTTCAGAAATGACGTTGTGTCCTACCACATTGAGAGCCAATGGAATAAAGTGTGCACTGAAACATGACTTCAGCAAAATGGTGAGCAAACTTTCAGGAGAGGCGTTGCTCAGCTGATAGCTCATGTCTGCGCCGGGCTTAAGTCTGCTGAAGAAATGAAACGGGAAACATTGTCAGCTATTGGTCCTAGTTGATGATTCGTATTTTTAACCTGAAGTAATGATTTAATAGACAAGGACTTGAGACATAAAAGTCAACTAAAGTACGGTGTAGAGATCCATTTGCTCCATTTGTGAGGAAGCTGCGTGTGGATTTAGGTATCACAGGCTTGGATTCTCAGTTTGAACAGAACTGTAAGTAGCGTCATTGTAGTTTAACTTAGACAAACAATTAGAACTTTGCCAGCACAGACTATTACTTCAAATCTGCGGAGCAAAACAGTCACATTGACATGTGTGATTACATCCCTCGAACGTTTTGAACCGTTGAAAGGTTTGACTTACAAACATATTCCTCACACAATGCCAGTAACGTAAATTTCTGTGTAGTTATCTTCATCGCTCACTTTGTTTCTGGTTTAAGCATGTTCTTATTACACGTATTGGCTGCAACGCGTTGGAATTGTAGTTATATGGTGATTATTAACTGAGTGATTGGTGGATGGATTGATTCCTTTATTGCGTAGTGTATATTTGTGCGTTTCTTCGGCTCATCAAGAGAAGGGCGATACTGATGGCAATCTTCTCGAGACTAGCCAAATAAGCGGCGGGTGGTTGGGATTTTGTCCATATATCCGTCATGGTCTTCATTGATAGCGGTGAACAATATAATATGAAATCAAGATTACTTCAAACTGAAATGCAAAGCCAGTTTTTAGTTTATAGACTTAACATGTTTAATACATGCTTAAATAGTTCCAATCTGCATTATATAATCATAGCTGAGTAGAAGAAAACAGAACTACCAACAATTTTGCATGAGATAAAGTGCTTTTTTATTCTGACTAAATCTCTAGTCCAAATCAAAGCGATATTGTGCTTAACCCCTACTGCATCTACAGAGATGCGCTTATTTCGACCACAGGCTATTGTACCACTTTGAGAAAGGCTACATGTACGCCTTAATGTCATATAACACTTGGTCGTTACACTCAGTGTCCTCTAAAATGTCAGCTGAGCACCGAGAAGAGGGATTAAAGCCATGTTGTTTGTTACTTTAGAGCTTTTTGAATTAGAAGAATATTTCACTTTTACGACGAGATCCCAGATCACGTTGCTGACGGACCTTCGCACTTATAACCAAAGAATAAGCTAGCCGGAGCTGGACTTGAACTCCCTCCCATCGTAGTGGCACCAGAGACATTGTGCTAAAGTAGTACTCCACAACGGTGTGCTCACTGGCAGATTCGTTCAGCTTGAGGTTTTGCGGAGTACACAATTCAAAAAGGGGGTTCAGTTAGTGTGCTATAAAGTACCTTATGGTTCTGTTCTGAACCCTAGGTGGTATCTTTGTAAACTTGCTTTCTCCTCAATGCTAAGGTTCAGTGATCGATGATGGGGTTCTTCTGTTGAACTCTCAACCTTCAAACAATTCAGATAAAATCAGGATTGTCAACATAAGGGAAGGAAAATAAACTTTATCACGCTTAAATTCCAAGATAAGTATGAAGCTGATTTCTGATGAATAATCAGAGAGATAACACCAGGGTGTGATTTCAGGTATCTGGATGTCAACGCTCTGGAAAAGGCAGCGGTCGTCAGTTTTTCTTTGACCTAATAACATGCTGGTGCAACCTCGAACCTTGCATATCGGGCGCTAAAGAGAACCCTACTAATGAGGTTCTATGTGGAAATTTACAGGGTGCCAACTCAAGACATGGAGGACCGATGGCTGCACCTTCTTTACTAAGTGAGTATGGTAATCAAAGTCTTACGGGTGAATTCGTTAAACAGGTAACTTGTGCACGGTGACAGTTCTCGCAATTGCGATATTTCTCGCCGGGCTTTCAGTTGTTTGCAAAAGTGCTGGCTTACCCTTTACCATCGATTCAACCAGCATTTCCCTTGATTGTAGTTGCCATGGACTTCATCACCTGCCAACTAAAAATATCCATTTTAAGAGGGGAAACGATCTTTGTGGAGACTTTGGGAGAACACAAACGGCAGCATTCTTGAAAACCTCAGTACTGAAATATTCGGATCTGTCGCACAAATTAGAATCCGGAGCATTCAATGGCCTTTGGTCATCTTAAATCTGTCGAGAAATGATTAAGAACTCCGTCCGAATGTGATGACGCCAAAACTGTTCGGACCGCTGGTCTCTCTTCAAGAAATCCGCTTTCAAAATGTGAATGTCCGATTTTCTTACAAATGGAGGGGTCTTTGCACCTCTTTCGGGAAACTAGAAAGTCTAACCAGACTCTGTATGGATTTTCCACCAGACTTTGTCTTCGAGGACGTGTGTCGTGCACTTTTCAACTTGACGATCAGCTTTACAGCTGTCCCGAGAAGGAAAGACGACGGGTGATCGGGAACTTCAGAAATTCCGCATTCAGTGCCTTGCCGTAGCTCAATATCATTGACATTAGGCCGATCATTTTAATGGCATGGGCTTTCGGTGTATTTTGAATGCCGGATGGGATTCATTCATAGGGAAAATCTCAGATCTTTGAGAGTTGCAAACAACAATATTGGAAACTGCGCAGGGCTGAATTTTTACAGGTTTTAGTAATTCAATAGTGTTAGATCTTTAGGGAATATTAGTAGAGGTATTTCCTGGACGTGGAAAAACATACAAAACTTTCACTATCCAATTATCCGTAATCAGGCGTTTCCCGTTCTTCGCAGAAAATCGACTTAACCGGCCAACAAATTATTTGATATTAATCTGAAACTTTTTCAAAACAATAAGCAGCTTGTAGATATGAGTGTGGCTAACAAAAAGCTACAGCGACTGCCCAGCGCCATTGTGCACTTTGCTTCTTTAAAACAACTGGACATATCCTCTAATACCTTCACATATCTTCAGGCTGACGAAATGACGTTCATTTATCGTTGGATCGTTGGTGCTAACAAACAAGAACCCTTCTTTCTAATCACGGGAGGGAATCAACTGCAGTGTAGTGCTGACACCGTCTTGTTCATTCGCTGGGTTCTAAACAGGACAAATAACCTAAATAATCCAGACAAGTACGCCTGCCTCCTGCCGAAATGGTCCTGCGTCTCCATGTACCAATTCATGAAGAGCATGAACACTTTGAGGTCAGTTGTTCGAGTTCAGTTTCCATCATCATGTTAGTGGTTGCAGTTTCTACTTTGATCTTAACCCTGTCTCTGGCAGGAAAATATCGTTTCAGTCTAAATCTAAGGTACTGCCTGTATACCAGACTTAAGCCGCCAAAAGACATGTTTGCTGACCAAGGCTTCGACGCTTTTGTGGCCTCCACCAGCTGGTCCAACAGCTGCGTCCAAAGTTCTAGTTACTTAACAATCCAACCCTGTATCCACGACAAGGGTCTTTACACCAGGGAGACTGATACACGAAAATATCGTTGACGACATGGAACAAAGTCGTAAAATTATCCTGATTATAAATCAACATTTCTTGGAATCGATTTCTCCTAGAAATCGAGCACACCGACATGAAATGTCTGAACGACGGCAGACACGACATCATATTGTGTGTGCTGATGGAGAACATTCCAGTTCGTCATATGCCGAGAGCGCTGAGAAATCTCTGGCGCTACATCACCTTCGTGGAGTGAAACCACTGAATCTGACTGACGCCTTACGGTAAAGCAACTGATCCACACTAGCTGAGTTGTGGTCACATATGTAAAGAATGTGTTTGTTGAATAACGGCGTGACTCAGAATATCGTCAGAAGGCACATTCAGTACGTCTTTTCTTCATCCTTGAAAACCGATTACGGCTTTTCTTTGCATGAATCCACCCTAATTTTCTATATTTCATATGCTTCCTTAGTTCTTTGGCGGTTTGTGTTATTTGTCGTTTTTGGAATGTAGTCTTGCGAATGATGACCTGGGGCGCCTGACGTGGTTGATGGTTGGCATACGAATGTCGGATTCGTCGCCGACATTCGCCTTCACGACGCATAGCGCCTATTTTTGACTCACCTGCATCCGGGCAGCGTTAAAATGTAAGCCGTGGACAATTGGCCAGATGCTGATCTAGATTACCACGTGTGTATACATCATGCCGGGTGTCTCCAGCAACATTGAAAACATTGAACAGACTTGCCAACAAGCCTTCAGACCTCAGGTCAGAGGAGCGTTAAACAGCCCGAAAAACCTAGCAACAATGGTGAATGATGGTGAGTTACAAATTATGGTGAGTTATAAGTTTGGCGAGTTAAGAAAAACCATTAGAAACTGTATCTGGGAATATTTGGACTAATTTGTTTTAAATTTTTCTTTTCATCAAATTAAATACAGTCAAATATCTTGATTGTATGGAATGTTTTATTGATCATAGTGATAATGTGATTCACCAGTGTCGTCAGAAAATGTTTGGAAAGTTAATGCAGTTAAATGAATTCAGAATTATTTTAGGATCGAGGGCAAAACTGTTTTCATTGCGTTCAGCTTTGACACTTTGAGGGCAGCACAGGCGACAGGGTCATGTTGAATTTGTAACGATTGAGAGTGGTCAATGCGGAAGAACTTTCTAAGTGCTATGCGTGTTACAAAATGTTCGTATGTTTTTGTTTTCAGTTTAAAAGTACAATTTTATGCTACTTTATATTTGTCAGTGTGCCAATATGATCCTTGTCTTGTCTATCGTATTTAGAGAAAACTATCGATATATATAAATAAGTGAGTATATAACTACGTAAGTAAGTCTCTAGTCCACATGAACTTACTTAGGAAACTCTTAATTTTAGTTCTACCGATTCCAAACCGAGAGTACAACTTTCCATCATGTATATGGCCAAATACAATCCCTCCCGCCACAGCATGATCTGCTTAACCCCATTATTCTTATTTTAGACATAATTCTATGGATATTCTGGTGCTTTTGTGTTTTCCCCTTTTTTTATCAACCTCCTGGTATCTTTTGCTCCATCTACAAAGCTGTCTTACGTTAATTTTATTTTGCATATATATACCTTGCACATAGCCTTGTTTTTCCTCGAACTCTGGTGCCTCCGTGGCCGAGGGGTTTGGCCTTCTCATGCGGGGTAATAACCCAACTAACTATCCAGCTCATGCTGGCTTCCTCTCCAGCCGTAGTTGGGAGGACCGGCCAGCACCTTGCGGAAGGTCATGGGTTTTTCCGGGTTCTACCTGTCTTCCTCCCTTCAAAATGCTGGCCGCCTTAGCATAGGTGAAATATTCTTAAGTAAAACACCAATCAAATAAATAGATTAATAAATCGTTGAACTCTGAATTGTATCATTCGCTGTGAGGAGTATGGGCCAAACCCTGTCACGGACATTTTCAGACAGAAAGTAATCGATATCTCTGAGAAAACGGTACATTATCATTAAACCGCACATTGTATCATCACAGGGGTTATTCTGACAGATGCTAAGTCGGTGTTGTTATTCTGGCAAGCCCAAATATGAAAAAAGTGAGCGTTGTTTGTTCAAGCCAGGGCGAATCTGGATACCGTGTATTAAGTGAATAGCCTTGTACAAAGTACAATCACTTTACCAATGATTATCAGAGAGATTATTATAAATAGCAATTAGCCGACCTAATACAATCTTAACGGGCCCTTGGTTCCTTGTGGCTTCATGGCGGGCTGATATAATCAAACATGTCGGGCAAGTGCAAAAGTCTAACGTGTCTCGAAGTCATGTTATGGCTATTTTGATAGAGCTCATACAAAATCAGATAAACTTACGATCACCACCGCTAACGACATACATCACCGGCAGAAAGAAGAAGATAGCAGAGTATATCCAACTCCCACCATGGGAGTTGCCCTGACAATTGTTATCCCTGCTGCCCTCCCTTGACAAGTGTTAATCTTGTACTGGCGCGAGGAAAACCCATTAACATATCCCTTAACTTAAGTCAATAATGAATGACCCAGAGGCAATCATGACAACTAACTAATAAACTATTGATTTTGATATCGACCGTTGTTCTAACTTGCTAGGAATATACTTTAAACAATGCTGGGTACTTTATCCAGTATACTGTGCATGTACATAGTTCTCTGTCGTAACAATTACAACTGCTATTCATTTTATATGCAAAATAAACTGAAAAGCTTAAAAGGAAATACCACACAAATATGAATTTATGGTGAATGAAAAGAGTATTAAAAAATGTGCCTAAAAATACTTTCACTGAATTTTTTAAAGTTTTTTTTTCACCATAACTTCATTTTTTTTTGGCATGTCAACCAAATAACTCCCTCATGCATAGGAGCTGCACACAAAGGTAAGCTTTTACCACATGCACCCATGCTATCCCAAACACCTAGGAGGTAAAAAAGGGGTTTAGTTAGAAGAAGAACGAGAAGAGAGAGAGAGCATGAAGGAGAAAGAAAGAGAACAGAGATAGAAAGAGAAAAGAGAGAGAGAGAAAGAGATATGGGGCTAAGAAAGTTAGAGTTTGAACACGAGTTCAAATTGAGGGAACTTCAGGTTAAAAGTAATGATAATGAAGCTGTTAGTCGTGGTCACCAAGGACTTGATTTGACTTGAAATGTCCGATTAATGCCCAAATTTAATGAGAAGGTTGTCGAAATGTTTTTCTCTATCCTTTGAGTGAGTGGCTGTTATTTTGGAGTGGCCTAAAGTGGCCTGTTGGAAAGTTCTTCTGCAGACTAAGCTTGAAGATAGAGCTGTAAAAGTTTCTTCTGCTTTGCTCAGCGATCTTTAGTTTATGACATAGTTAAGGCAGTGGTCTTGTCTGCTTATGAGCTTGTACCGGAGGCTAATAGACAGAAGTTCAGGCAGTTAGCACCACTACAACAACAACATGCACATTAGATAACTGGTGAGATGATGTACTTTTGTAAGAAATGTTATTATGAAGACGAGATGTATGGTATAGTAGAAATGTTTCACGGAGATATTATGACATTTTCCGAACTTGTTGTCTTACATTAATAAATGAAAACTATTTGTCTAAATAATGTAAAGATTTCCTTATGGGCGTACATAAGCCCGTTGAAATCAGGAAGAACTACGCTATCTGTCAGTAAAATAAAGGGACAATACCTTGCATCACGGTGAATCAGTTTTATTGTTTCTGGACAGCCTTTTACCATACGTCAGAGATTCGAGTTAGAAACAGACAACGCTACTGGCAGTCGATGATCGCTCTACAATAAAGACTACTGTGGACGTCACTCTCGTTTTGGATGCGTTGTATTTTACGGACTCTACCCACTCTGCGGTTAACTAACTTCTATTCCTCCATGGAAGAGGCAGAACCTACTTGCAAGTACAGTAAATCCACATTACATCTACTAGTCTTCATGCACTAGACTGGAAGTAAAATGGAGCGAAAGTCAGTGGCTTTTGTTAGCGCCAGTCGAAAACCCGCAATGTCACAATTAGAAACAGGTAGTGTTGGTCTCATCGTTCAGCCAATGAAGGGAGTATTTGAGACTTCAGAGATATATCTCGGATTTTTGCCTGAGGGTGTGGTTACTGGTAATGGAGTTACCTCTCCTGTTCATATACTTCGAGATACGAGATTCGAGATTGTTAATACTTTGCCTGTGGAAGGTATTTCCTCTGTACTAGGTAGTGACCTAGAAGGAGACAAAGTAAAGGCGTATTCTCATGTTTATAGAGTTCTGGTTTCGGACGGAAATACAGAAGACTTACAAGAGAAATGTCCAGGCATATACCCTTCGTGTGTGGTTTCTAGGGCAGAGAAAAAAGCTATGGAGAAAGACGACAACTCATCTATCACCATCGTGGATTCATCTGGTAATATTTACGTGGCTGAAACTTTCTTTCATGATATTGATTCTATAGCGGATGGTCAGGAATCAGACAGTCCTGTGTTCTCTCCATCTGATGTTGTTAGAGAACCACAGTCAGATCTTAAATTGAGGGAGTTAAGTAACTCTGCTTTATTTGGAGGAGGAAATAGCCTATCTACCTATTGCTTACTACATTGAAGGATGAGTAGTTGATGAGAAGGCACAGACCTCGTCATGTATCTGCTGTGGTGATTGGGCAGTTTTCAATCAAGTTGTTTTACCTCTAAGTTAAAAGACTAGAAGTACTGAGATTAGAAAGACGAAATAAAATCACTACGCAGTTTTACTGGCCTAAGATTCACAAGGATGTGGTTAATTCCAGTAAGACATGTCACACCTGTCAGCTGGTAGGAAAGCCACAGTATATTGTAAGGTCTGCACCCTTCATTCTTATTCCTGCTCTTAGTAAGCCTTTTAGTAAGGTACTTATCGTAATTCTGCCTGCCATCATATAAGTGAAAAATTAATACACTTAAAAAAAAAGCTGAAAGGAAAAAGATCAAAACATTTGTAAATAGACACAAATACAAATACCAGGAAGAGCACGAGAGAAACCCACGACCATCAAGTGGCGAAACACAAGCTCACAAAGTGTTAGGTACGGAAAACTGGAGTACAGATTGGCATATGTCGAATGGCATGAAAGCCGATATCTCCACATCCCAGAAAACCCTGTAAGTGGACAAGAGTAAATATGACTGCTCTCACTTGAACTTGAGTAAAAGGTTGCGAAATGTCTAAGTTAGTCGCTCATATTTATAGACGACTGTGCAGAAAATTCTGGATGATTTGATCGTAAACATGTTTACAAGATGGGTACATCTTTCCAGAACGCACGCTTTATGTGTAATGACACGAAACTCATGAACACAAAAACTTCGAGAACACGTGACTGATTTCCTGTGCAGATCACAGCGTACATAGAGGGAAAAATGTAGGTCAGACAATGACCCGGGTAACTAGAAGACAAATAAAAAATTACAATACAATATTTCCAAGACGGGGTCGTAACACCATGCATGCGATAAACAAATCCACATTTGTCCATGTTACAATCTGAGTTTTCGCAACAGCTCAAAACTCAGCCTATTTCTTGTCGTTTGTATATGTATTTGTTTCGCCGTTTGCGACTAGAAACGCGTTTTTCTCATATCGATGCAACGAATTGCTGAAGATCGTGCCGTGAAAGCAGCCTATACCAAGCATGAGGTTAACATTTGTGAACTTGGTGCTGTCGACACTATTGCATGTTAAAATATTATACCCATGACTCTATGGAAGCCAGATGAGGACATCTCTTCCCACGCCTTGCGGGTCGATACCTGCGACAAGAGAACGGTACCATTGGCGAGCGATTTGCACCGTCCCCTTGTCGCGGATTTTCGAAGCGCTCGACGAGGGATGAGGAGGCGCAGGGGAGTGGGGCGAAGTGACGAGGACGGTAGCATTCGTTCTCGAAGGGTGACGACCCTCGTCTCGTCGTTCCGCGCCCAGCGGGTCGAGGCCCGGGGATCGAAAACAGTTCCACTAGCGAGCGATTTGCACCATCCTGGTGTCAAGGGTAACGAGGGCACGAGGACGGTACCAATAGCGCGCAGACGGTGACGGTCCTCGTTCCCTTGTCCCACACCGAAAACGGTACAATTCGTGTGCGATTTGCACCGTCCCCGTGTTGCGGGTCTCGATGCCCGAGGGGCGGAACGAGGACGGAACCGCCATCTTGTCTCGACTCGCTACCTATCAAAGCCTGTTTCAGGTGCAATGTGCAGATTTCAAATAAATGTCGAATTCAAGGAAATGTCGATTTCAAGAAAATGTCGGGGC
Source organism: Acanthopleura granulata (assembly GCA_016165875.1). NCBI lineage: Eukaryota > Metazoa > Mollusca > Polyplacophora > Chitonida > Chitonidae > Acanthopleura > Acanthopleura granulata. The sequence continues at coordinate 1,618,784 of JABBOT010000011.1, forward strand.
GCGGTTATGTTCTTTTTATAAGTGCGAGGCTTTCGTAGACTCGCCCGATGAGTTCATTTTAGATAAGTGATCTCTGTAATGTGTCAACGGTGGACGCTTGCTTATTCTGTTGAGAACATAACCTTATCTTTCAATGAATCAAAGTGCTCCAATTGTCACATGAAGTCACTGAATTAATTTGCTTAAAATTTCTAGAATATTGGCTTCTTGTCAGTTAACTGATTCACTCTGTGTAGACGGCTGACTGACAGCTCTCATCCATACTATAGCGTACCAGGCAGCTGGCGAAATCAACACAATGTATTGTTTCTCACGTTTTGAACAAGCGCAAAGACAGTGTAACACCTCCTACTCAGGAGGACCAACATTGCATACCACCTCATTGTACGCTATTACTAGCAAATATAGGCTACAAAATCGTTCAGTTTTGAGAATTTTTATGTTCCATGGAATTTAAAATGCTAAATTTAGACCAGTACTAGAGAAAAAACATTTATTTGGAGTAACTATCCAGGTCCAAATTTTCCTCAAAATATGTGTTGGATTTATGTGTTTATTGCCTTTTGCACTTATTCTCCTGAGAAAGAGTTCATAGCTGTAGAGTTTTCACATAACATATTTAATTGATCGTTTTTAATAAGGACAACTTAGTTCACACAACACGGAATACAAATAGATAAAGAATGATGAGTACTACTGTGATGTACACTCGCACTGGCATAGGGGCCGAAAATCGGCATGACTTAATTGAGGATCGAAGTCGCCGTATGTGTCATCAGTGTTTCCGCAAACGTCGAAAATGGTGAAAATCCTACATACACTGAAAGTAATCGTGGTCTGTACCCTATTTTTTACCAATGGAAATCTGCCCTTCGGCATCCATTGGAAAATTAGATTATGTTCTACAGTAGTTAGTTCATATTCAGTCAAATTATAGTGCTTAAGAAGGCGTTTGCTTACTCCCCACCTTCTTAACCACTAAAAACAGAAAGTATGATAAGGCTATGAAAGTGCTCTTGGTTAACATTGCACGTTGCAGACAGAAATGAATTAGTTTTTCTGTGATGACTGTCACTCATCTCTTAACCGCTAAGTAGTATAGATAATGGTTGTTCTGGCTCAACTGGTGCTGGAAGTCTCCCCACCCTCTAGAAGGCTCCTAGTACCAGGTTGTTCAGGTTCATGTGGTGTCCAGTTACATAAAGTTTATGTACGCGAACTGGCGTTCACATTCACAGATAATTGGTATAGGCCGACCGAACCTCTAATTAGAGATAGAACAGAAACATAACATAGCTCCTGCAGCCGGTTGCCCTATTTTACGATACAAATGTCTCGCGCAAGAGCTACATAGTTTACATAGATTATTTACATATCTGGCGAGACCAGCCGGCTTATATTTATCTAACTAGATAAATAACGTTTACAAGTGTTGTTTCTTGTATCGCATACCGGCTATCAAGGTGCAGTATAGCTAACAGAATTTAGCATGTGCATTACACTGCCATATTCCATGTGCAGTGGATATAGCCCAGAGTTCACATACTTACGGGTTCACTATATATATATATATATATATATATATATATATATATAAGGTAAGTAAAGTATATCTCTTAAGGGATAAAGAACACAACAGATCTAAAGAAGTGCACATGGTTAATGGGCGGGACAAAGACAACCTGTTAGAGGGATGTGCAGAGGTTTGGACGTATTACCAGTGAGTATTGTGCGCAGCATAATTACAGGATGAGACAAGGAGCTTAGACGTATACCCCATGCACTGTATGCGGAACAGGATGCCTTAACGACTATGGCATGTGTAATGGCTGGGCGCTGTCCGCGCTCGCCTACAAAACTGGAGAGAAAAGCTACGCACTTTTAGAGCAGAGTTTGCACGACTAGCAGCCATTCATATTACCAATTAGAGAAAGATAAGCTTAAGGAATTAGGTCTGTAGTATAAGCGCATATATAGATCAGCTCCTAGATGAAATTACCATACAGAAAAATATAATCTTAAGGGATAATGGGGACTATGGATGAATACATCGATCAATTTGTGGTGGAAATGCAAGAAAATCCGGCTCTTCATGATGTAGTCCAAAACATCCTGGAGGATTCCATTCCTGAGGCGTCAAAAATCGCCTGCTAAAGCCCTTACAACATGGGAAATATCGTCCCCTTGGTCCTCCACACAAGAAGAGGGGTTGGAGGAGGAAGGAGACGGAAGGAGAATTTGACCCCGTCCCCTGAACTTTCCGAACCACCAAGGACTACCAGAAGGAGGTTCAAGAGCTGTCTGAGGGGCTAAGGCAGATGAGCCCACATTGCAGGAAAACCCGCGGGTAATCTGAATGTATCTCCAAAGCTGGCATATGGCTGTGACCAAAGGCCATCAACAAGGTGCATACCCTAGAGCTTTCCTTGAAGGCGTGCGCCCCAGATCCAAGAAAAGTTCGATGAAGAGTTCCGAGCCCCAAGGGGTGTAGAGTTTTACCTCGCCTTTAAAGTCCAGTTCCGAAAGAACAGGCCTAATGGTGGTGAGCAGTAGACCGATCCGTTGCTCAACCGCAAGTAGAAGGCTGTTCTACAGGCCGATGAGATCAGCCAGACACCAGGCAAGGCTTCCCCTCATATCCTGGAGACTCTTGAAAAGTGGACGCAAAGAGGGTCAGGATGGACCGTCGATGGAAGCTCTATGGCTGGACATCGCTCGATTCCAGCCGCTGAGAAGTGGATCTTACAGGCAAGCCATTCGCGCTATCGACCCTACTGGAGCGTCTTGGGGTAGGTTTCATCCGCGATGAACCTGGGTTTTTGACTGGAAGCGAGGCAAGCTGCCACGAAAAGTTGTGACAGTGCTTTAGAAGGCTAAGGATGATCTAGGTGGAGCCTCGGCTACAGGGAATGTGGAACAAGCGGTGCAGGAAACATTGGAAGCAGTGACAAGCATCGAAACCACGTTGACTGAACGTCTGATAGGAGAGGCTCTTAGCACATATGGTGATCCTCCACTACCCATCCTTGAGCTGCTGAGACTTAATAAGACACTGTAGTCCTTCAGAGGGAGCACACAAACAACCTTAATAGAATAACTGCACTGAACGAGGAAATTCTTTTGAAAGAAAGACAACTTGATGAGGATACAGATGAGATCTCCAGGCGTCGTATTGCAGAAGAGTTGCAAACCCTTAAGGAAGAGAGCCTTGAGGCTGTTGTTGCGACCAATGCAGCTCTGCGCACACAAATTAACCGCATCCGAGAGACCATGAACGGCATTCTTCATGAGCACACAACTCTTTCCGAACGCATACGCACCCTGTTCCTGGGAAGGCGTCACTATCGCGTCGATGCTCACCGCGATCGGAATGGCGCTATCGGCACTGGTGTTTGTCCATCTAGACGAGCTGAGCGCGTCCGGTAACATTGCCCCAGTGTCTACCAGTCATGTAAGTAGCCCTACTCTTCCGAAGACAGTCGCGGTATACCACGAAAGCATAATCTCCGGAAGGACGGTGGCATTTGGTCTTGTGCCGGGACTTACTATAAAGGTATCAAACATTTCCAGCCAACTTACATAAACAGCATACTTAAGCGTAACTTTACACATTCGCCGACGTGATGGACCCAGTAGGCCCAAGTTGCACTGACATAGCCTTATCGGATATGGCAGATGTCGATGGTTTTGAGCGGCAAGGGGTTGATGAACAGATTTTCGTCCCCCAACTCCGGCAGGCGGGGGTGTATGCACGACAGAAGGTGCTGGTGGGTAAATCCGAAGAACCATCGAATTTGAATGAGCTCGCCGATGTGCATGGTTTTCAGCGGGAAGGGGTGGATGGACGGATTTACGTCTTCCAATTCCAGCAAGGTGTTTATTCACGAAAGGAGGTACCGTTGAAGGGATCTGGAGCACGCCAAAAGTTTAGTGAGCTCGCCGATATGGATGCCGAAGCCCGGCATCCGCACCAAAACCTCAGCCTGGTTTTATTTCCTCAGGGGAGAAGAGGCCTCGATAAATCGGATGATCTCAAATGGGACATTGATCTGGCTGTGATCACGGTCCTGATGCAAACAGAAAAGGGCGGTGTTGTTCGAAACGTTTTTAATGGTGGTACGGCTTTCCTCTCGTACATGCTCCAGGGAGATCCGGTTTATGTGATGAAAACGCCTGAAGGGGACTATACTGTCTGAGGAGGTCCAGAGACAACACCCTACCTCGATATCAACACACAATTCCCCACTAACAGGTTACCCCCGCATTCCATAATCATTCTGGGTAATGTATTGGACCCTGATCCAGTTTTCAAACTTCTACAACCAACCTGGCTTGATGATCAAGTGGCCGGAAGACCATGTCGTTGAAAGCGTAACTGTCATTGTATAAATGCTTCCGAGATCTAATAAAGTCGAGACAACGCTAGACAGTCTGCACGCCACTGCGCCACAAACGGTGGAGGTGAACGGAATCAATCTAGAGCATGGCATTCAGTTGAAACCGTTAGAAATAAAGGTTAAACTCATGTCACATCTAGATTTGAACATTATTGCGGCGTCTACATAAAGATGGTGCAATTGTATCCAGCACTAGATCCATCCCTCCTCCGACTGGCAATCCGCACGAGTGCAGATTACAACATATTAGCACTGTGAAAAAAGATTTGGAAAGTGAGAGAGACGCCAGAGCCGCTCTATACAAAAAATACCACAGGGCAGTCAATGCAGTTGATGGTATTGATACTGCGTTACTGGCGGCAAGTATGGATCTGGGTGTCTCAGAGGTCGAAGTGTTGTCCACCATAATTGCGGCGCCTACAGCTATAGGTATGGAAGGCGCGGCCTTAGTCTGCGCCTTCTCAGTGGAAGTGGGTAAGTTTGTAAGCCGGCGCCTGTCCGTCAAAGGTAAGAAACACAATGGAATTCGCTCACTGGCTGAGAATAAGCTTAACACCGTCACCCACCATGTTTCTACAGAGTTGATTGACACTAAGATTTCGGATATCGAGTTTCGGTTAATACTCGGTGAAGTCGAAAAATACCGAGAAATGAAACAACAGATTCGAGTCGGTACAACGCATAACTCAATTTCATTAGATAAGAAAGCGAAAGACGAGTTAGTGCAGCAGGGACGGGACGAGGCTCGAGTGGCCCTCATGAAAAAACTGTAGGCCGATTGAACTTCTCTACAGAGAGGTGGAATACCGGAGTTCGTTACACTTGTGGTATTACTCGCAAGTCGGCTATAGGATGTGTCCATCACCCTCATCCAACATACTCACTGTGACCTTAATTGGGGTCAGGTGGGGTGTAGAAGTGTATATTTTGCACAGACTTTACAATGCCATACAAGACCAGACATACGAAATTTTCATACTCAGAGATAAAATAAATTATCTAATCCAGCCTGGTATACCAGGCCTGAGAAGTGATTCAATGAGGTGAAGAAAATTCAAATCCAACAGGACTCAGGGGAGAGAGTTCTTTAGGGTTTGAATTTTGTGTGCTTCGCCGCGCGGGCTGGATACTAGGCGCCGTGGTTCGCGGCGACCTCGAGCGCGTGTTCCGCCGGTTCCCGCTTCACCCACAAGCCGGACCTGCAATGATCTCGCGGGCGATCACATCGTGATCGTGGATCCTCCTTCGGAACAGGTATATGATTCTCTGAATGTATGGTGGCTGGTATGGTGTCCCCGTATTCTTTAAGGGATCGTCTCTAAGAGGTCGGCGCGACCTCTACCCACCGGGTATAGTGATTATCCTCGGGCCGCAGGGTATCTTCGGGATAGAAGAGGTGAATCGTATCAGTCCATGCCATCTTTTCTTTTTAGCGTCGTGCTATGTTATGTTTCTGTACTGTCTCTAATTAGAGGTTCGGTCGGTCTGTAGCAATTATCTCTGAATGTGAAAGCCCGTTCGCATACATAAACTTTTGCTAATTATTTATGTACGCGAACTGGTGTCTGTCTGAATATATATTTAGCAAAAGTTTACGATATTATAACAGGATTGCGTATTTAAAACAAGAACACAAGTTTTATGGAAATGAAATGACAGGCTCGAACCTAGGGTCCCCTAGCCCCTACCACCATTTGCTAACCTCTACACTAAACTTAACACATAGTTATTAGGACCGGTATTGGGTACACATCAAAGTGAAAGATAGGTCGTGTAAATCAAAAGAGACGGTCATTTTTTCAACTACGAAGGAAGTAAACCCCCCAAAATATATTTAATACATGTATAAAGATAAAACCTATTGAAATAGAAGTCATCGGCAAGCTTTGTTCTGGGCCTCCACTTCCTTCATACTTAAATAGGAGCTTGAATAGGCAAAAAACTGTATGAAATTGACGAAACAATATGGTATTTTCAGGTGACTGTGACATTTTTGCTCCTTCGAAAATTCATACTTTTTTGCAAAATTATATGCAGTAATGTATTATATATGTCGAAATAAAAAGAAAAAGTATTGTTGGGAAAAAAATTCATGATGAATTTACCGTACCCCCAGGGAGCAGGTTTCTCATAGCTCACTCTTTTACTTAAAGTGAAAAACAGCGCATGTTCAAAGTTAAGTTTGTCAGAAAGGTTGGACAGTATCATGTTTTGTTTTGTTTTTTTGCGGTAAAGTATTTTTTCTAACAACTACTACGACAAAGGAAATTGCTATTTAACCGCCCTCTGGAAACACAGCCTTTGTGTGTGAGCTGTGATCTAATTGTTCCAAGCGCGGAATGCTCATGTCACCTCTAGCAAAAGTTCGCAGATCAAACGACGACAATTTAGTCTCGAATTCATCTAAATTAAAACAGGTTCTTGCATTCTACAGAAAATTTTGTAGTCTTTTTAATGAGCAGTGCCTCAGTCATGAGGTGCCTTTAAGTTTAATATGATCCAATTATTATTTCAAAATCCAAAAGCATGGATGACATTTTCAAAAACCCCAGAAAAAAACAGGTCAACAACGGAATTGGCTTCTGATGACCTTCTTAATTACCTGACACGTAAGTCTACTGGACATAAGATTTGATAGGTCGCGGGCCGGGGCACGATGACGGTAACGTCGAGACACACGACAGGAGGACGGTGCAAATCGCAGGCGAATGGCACCGCACTCTCGCCGCGGGTCTCGACTCACGATGCGCGGGACGAGATGTCCTCACCCGCCTTCCACAATAAATGCGTGTGTACAGTGGAACTCCGAGGTCGTTATTACGTCATATCCGGAGCTAATATAGAACAGGCCAATTGTTACTCTGATTGACCTGTCACGTAACGCGTCTACATCGAAGTCTAGTCCAATCGACTAGAATGTCGGATTGCCGGAGTTTCACGGTCAAAAGGTACAGTGTAAAAAATAGCATGCCCACGATGAATGCTGAAACTTGAATTTCAGTATCAGGTTATTTGTTACCTTTGGAGCTCTTCGTTTAAAGTAAAATGAATTTTAAAAATGTGGTTAAACATATTAAAATATTTAACCAACCAGACAATCATTCAGCCAACCAAATGAAAGCGACAAAAATCGAAAGAAAAAAGTGCAAGTAGCATTCTACTTCTCAAATGTTTTTCATAAGACTTAGATTTATACGCACTAAAATATTACAAACTCAGAGAATTTTTTAAGAAAATTAGCTTTTCCGTATATGTCCCAGAGCATGGGCAGAGGTACCGGTAGCTGTAGAACAGAGGAGTGGCCATTACTCTAATGGAATTTCTTGTCACCCAGAATATTTGAACAGATCCTCTATTTGAACAGATCCTCAACACGACATTCCCTACAGAAAACAATGACGCTGTGAATTCTGATTGGTTAACTGAATCCCGCACATGAGTTTATTTACACACTGGAGAACAATAATTCCACTGGGAGCATGTCATGCTGCAGACTTCCCATCAGGGTTGGCAATGGTATGGTGAATTAAGCCCTTTTATTGGGGATAGCCTCACTGTACTGTTACCATGATTACAGAAATATACCCCACTGTGCGGCACGAACCTTTCCTGCACACCGCTGTGGGAGTATTAAGGACATATTAGCCTATGTGGCCTTCCGTAACTAGTGCAGGTACACCTGTGGGCCGTGCAAAATTGGTACGAGCCGGTGTAACAGCCATTAGGATTACGTCTTTTCTGACGCTCTGCTCATTCGGAGAGCAAATCTGCAAGAAAAATGTGATGTAATGTAAGGTAATGCAACCTAATTTAGCTTAATACAACATAACATAAATCATCTCGCATCAGATAAAATCCTCCGCTTTTGAAAGGACATCAATGGGAGACGTGTATATCTCTATACCCTGCAGCAGATGCTATATGTGTCTGATAACTCAACAGTGAGGAGAACGCCATGACGTAAGAACGACACAACTTCACAAAGGGATGTTATGCATTATTCACAGAACATTGTTTGTTGAGCAACCATGTAACTAATAATGTTATGCCATGCCACAATTTCAAAAAATCTCATGGCATGACATGGCATGACATGATATGGGATGGTTTAATATAACTCAACAACTCAACTGAATTCAGGAACTTACGCCATGTTATTTTCAAATCTGATCCCAGTTGTACCTCATGCTATTCTCATGTCTCATCACAACTGAAAAACATGTTTTTCTCATATTTAATCTCCACTGCACCATATGTTGTTCTAATATCTGATCTCCACTTCACCATGTGTTATTATCATAACTAATCTCCACTGCACCATGTGTTATTCGCATATCTGATCTCCACTGCATCAGATGTTGTTTTCATATCTGATCTCCACTACACCATGTGTTATCCGCATACCTGATCTCCACTGCACCATGTGTTATCTAACCTCCACTGTATCACGTTTTTCACAAATGTCAGCATTACGCTGCCACATGTAGATCTGATATCTCTTGCCCACTGTATGCTTGCTCTTCACATGTGTCACTCTCCCCTCACATACATACACTCACTGTTCCACATGCTTTTCTCATATCTGATCTCCACTGCACGACGTTTAACATAAATCTCATCATTACTCTCTGCCACACGTAGTTCTCATATCTCTTCCCTCTGTATACATGTTCTTAACATATCCCCCGCCTCACTGTACGCTACCCCTTGTCATTCTCCTATCAGCGTTTACACTTATAATCACATACACACACTCACTGTATCACTTGTCATTCTCACATCAGAGTTACAATTACCATCACGTTCTGGTGCGTAATTCTCCTCGGAAATCACCTACGTGGAAACGTGGAAGAAAATAGCGTTAAATGGAAATGCGGCTCTAACAAAATGCTTTGTAGAAAAATTTCGGAGCATGTCAGATCAGAAAGTCGTCGCAATTGGATCAGATTGGGATTTGTCACACAGACGACATCCGGTCGATTTGGGTGTAGTCTCCTTGGTGGGGTTTAGGCAAGTGGTCTGTGATAGTGCCGGAGCATGTGACATTTTCCATCACGAATGATACAAAATGAGACTGATTGGAACCACTGTTCACAGCCACCAGTAGTGTGGAATGCAACCCTACTGTTAGGAGCATGAAGGCCGAAAGTTGCAATTGTTATCACCTGGGAGGTGTTGTTCGAACCCCCAGTGTGTGGCCTACAAAATGTGGCCGAAACGTGCAGTTGTTTGAATATGGTAGCAATACTGCCGTACTATGGCCAAAGGAAGCAGGTAACATTCAATTTTTCATAACCAGCATTTCTTAATTATTTCCTATTTATTTCATTGTGTTTTACTCCGTACTCTGGAATATTTCACGTATACCACGGCAACGAGCATTGTGGTGGGAGGAAACCGGGGAGAGACTGAACCTGGGGAAAACAAACGACCATCCGCAGGTTAAACATTTTTTATTCAACTCAGGAAAGCAAATTAGAGCCAGTATCAAGCTTATTTCAACAAAGCCTCTTTATGTTTGGGTAAATAGGTGAACAAATGGAAGAACTTTGCAAAATATTCTAAGCCTTATAAAATAAGGACATTCAAAACCCAAATTTGTAAAATTTTTCACTGGTTTTCTTGCTCTCTTTTTGTCCTTATAGGGTAGAATAGATAAGACCCTCACTGTGAGGAGCAAGATTCCAGTTGCAAGGGGACGGGAAAACTAGAGCCTCTGATGAGACCACTTCATGGTTGGGATAAAATTTTCACCGAGTCGATTACAAAATTATGTATGGGCAATTGACAAAAAAAGATGAAAATCAGTCCTACGAAATCTGTATCCTCATTCACTTGTACCACATGCTGTTGAAATTGGAACGTGTAACAGTAGAAGCATTTTGAAAGAAAAGTTGACATACATGTGTTGTAGGTGAACAGACAGACAGACGGACAACCGATCATCGAATTATGCATCTTGATGTAGTCTACATTCTTGAACCAAGTTTTATTGAAATCGGGCAAAAACTGTAGGAATAGCGTTTTGAAAATGCTAACATATTCTGGATAAACAAATAAGCAAACATCCATTCATCGAAATTGGAAATCGAAACTACGAATTATGTATTTTGATGTAGCCTTCACGTCATCTAGGTCTCTTTGAAATGGGACAAAAACAACTGTAAGAGGAGCGTTTCGAAGGAAGAGTAAACAGATGCCGAAACAGATAGACAGAGAGAGGGGCGGACGGACGGACGACGTACAGCTTGCTGGAACATAACTTCTTCTGGTCTTCGACCAGTGGAGCCAAAAGTGGATCACTGGGGGGGTGGGGGGTAGGCAAGAAGAGATAAATGAAATCAAAACTCTGACATCCACACCTAAGTGAAGTAGAATAACGCCGTCACACATAGTTACAATAGGGGAGTTTCGAGTAGGAACTCTTTTGTCGTAGAAGGTAAAAAGAATTCAACTGTGCCATGTGACTTGTCAAAAATGTTATGCAATTTTGTTGATTTTAATTTACAGACTACTTGTTTGCCGTTGAAAGGAGACACAAACGACCTCTCCTTGAATCAAGAGCTTCTTAAATTAAAAAACTTAATTTCCCTACCGTAGGTCTAGTCCATATAACTTTTTTGAAACTTTTCTGAGACGCCCATGTTATAGTACATGTAATCAAAAATAGTAGCTTAACATTTTTGACAGGTCGCATGGTACAGCCGGTGTTTTCTTACCTTTAGGGATAAAAGAGTTCGATCTCGAAACTCCCTTATTATCTGTTTCGATATGACTAATCTCTTTCAGTTAAATTTCAAAACATTCGACAGGAAGCGGAAACATTGTCTATAATAATCCATTGTTATGATATGGGGAAAAACAGAGGTACAATTACATTTATCTCCAGTTTTTGCGATAAGGTGTTCCGTCTGTGCATTAAAACAGCATTGTGTCAATTCTGCGACTCGACGAAAGCAAAACTTTATGCCGCGTTTCGAAGCAAGGCGTCGAGATTTTGCCTGTGAAATGTCCATTCTGAACTCGAGGGTGTGTTTTGGAACGCGACGTCCATTTTTAAGAGGAGCTTGATAGATTTACAGAGAGATTTTTCTTTAATGAAATACTTAAAATTTCAGGTTTACGGATGTATTAAGAAACTGCAATGCCCGGCGTAAACCACCGACACGCAGTGAATTACTGACGAATTTTTCAACATGTGACCTCTGAAAATATTAAAGCAGATTACAAATTCGACATACGTGAGTCTAAGGCGCCAAACACGCCAGCAGTGTTACGAAGAGTAACATTAGAAGAAATACTTTACTAGACATGGCGATTTTTGTGAAAAAAGAAGACAGTTTGATGTCAAAAGAATCTATCAAGTTGAACTGCGATTAGAGAGTTTGCTTTCTGTGCATTTATGTGGAGAAACATGAGTAATGTAGAGAGCAAACTTTCCAAAAGTGAAAATCACAGCAATATGTTTATTTCAATGAAATAATTTTAAAGTAAGCTTAAACTTAGCTTATTTCTCCTATAGATGGTACTGTGATACTTGTAAAAGTTTCGGTTTGCAATCTTCCGAACGGTTTAAATGTTTGAAAAAAAAATCCAGAAGCCTGTCAATGCAGGGAAAAGAATGAAACAGATAATATCCATAAATGAAGCATAACGTTTTGCTCTTCAAGCGCAAATGATTTTCTGTGCTAACAACTTTGCAAGTCAATACTTCTTTCGAAGAGAAACAAACCTCTGCACTTACCGATGCGTTCACGGAGTCGGGAAATACCTTAATGATTGCCGAGGCATAGAGAGTGCCCTGACAAGCGATTTATACGCCTATTTTATATAGGCCTTATACGTTTAATTAAAAATGTTTAAATTCAATGCTTTAATTATAATATGTTTTAATGATGGTTTGGTGACGTGTAAATAGATGACTAAAATGATTTTGGCTCGACTGCTTGTTTAGTTTCTCTTGATTTAATTAAAACAACATTTTAATGTGGGAAAGGGCCGTTTTTGTACCACCTGTTCTAATTTATATCTTGGCTTACAGCGTAACATGATCATGACCGCCAGACAGGGCTTGAGGTTGTTAGCATTCGGTAAGTTATTTTAGTCAGTTACCAAAAAAAAAGTAAATAAAAACAACTGTATGGTGGGGTGTCTAGAATCTATGACATCGAGTTAGGAAGTTGGCCACAGCCTGGAATGTCTTATTTTGATGCTTCGTAGGGCTCAGTACAGTAACTTCGTTAAAGCGGCGGATGGAGGAGGCGTAGTTCTGCGTACATAATATGACGGGGATATGTATGGCGTAGACATCGAAACTTAATACTCGAAATACTAGTATTTCGTCTTGACGACACCTAAGCGACAGGTCATAGCGTAAGGTAACTAGTGAGTTGTGTTCATAGAAAAATCTCCCTATGTCGGAGTTATCACATTCGTTCTGCCACATGTCTATGAACTTTTGCTTTACTGAGTTTATTGCTTCTTTTATCGATAGAGGAACAGTGAGCGTTATGTCAGGCAACATAAAGGCTTGTTTAGCCAGTTGATCAGCCTGTTCATTACCAGGAATACCGACATGAGCCGGCGCCCAATCAAACGATACAGAGAGGCCAAGGTATTCAAGTGTGGTGCATAGGTAGAGTATTTCATGTATGAGTTTAGAGGACTTGTTCCACGCAAAATTCAGCAGAGCCTGTAGAGAAGAGAGAGAGTCGGTAAAAATAACAGCCCGTACAGGCCTAAGTTCCATCAGAAACTGGAGGGCACAGATAATTGCAGCGAGTTCGGCAGTGAGCACGGTTAGAGAGTCAGACAGCCTGGAGGACTTGGTATATTTAATTTCTGGCAAGCTTTGAGTTTAAGGTCCCATGGACGCTACAGAGATGCAAGCATTAAATTTGTCATGTCATTGTTAGTGTAGGTTGTCTAGATCCAGGGCAGAACAGTTCTCATTTATCTTCTAGAAGGTTAGATTTCTGGGTCAAAGAACACCCCCCTCCCCCCCCCCACACCACACACACACAAACACAGAGCTAACCATTCCCCCCCCCCTCCATGTAGGGTTTCCACCCAAGGTTGGGCCACACAGAAGACTTCAAATCTGCCAACCCTGATACACCGTACTTACTGTTCAGCAAAAGAAATATACTTTAAGCTGTTATGCAAAAGTTTTACCGGGGTCCACGCTATTAAATTTCCATAATTTCTGAAAGCTCGATGTTGACGTCATCTTAATAAGAAGGAGAAAGCAAAGTGAAAAAAGTCAAAAGGAATACACTGGATTTGAACTCGGGCCTGCTACGTATTATATCCTACGGGCTTGGTACAAAAGACCAGCTTGGAGATGCATGCGTTGCAGCTGTGACCTTTTGCTGATGGCCGATGTAAAAAGACAAAAGAAAGCTATGTTAGATATAGGAGAATATTGGGAAAGGATATATATATATATATATATATATATATATATATATAATCATTTATTCAATGAGATATACCCACTTCCGGCTCTGAAGAGGTCACCTCCGGTTTAGCAAAAAAGGCCGCCAGCATTAGTTTCCCCCCACCCTCCCCCATAATACATACTAAAGTTTCAGGAGTGCACCATTTTCCGTGAAAAAAGAAGAAAAAAACACCACTCTGTCGCCGCTGCCCTGGTTTTACTCAGTATGCTGCAGTCTTTTATATAATGTGGGTAATGACGTCTTTGACGGCAGATTAATTGTGTATGTACTCGAAAGAAGTGACGTAATTAAAAGGATGTAACGTAACCATCATATTTTAATGGCATATAAAGTCAATAATGTAAAACTCACACCTAGAGCATTCATTCGTCCAATATTCAACAACCTGTACACAAGCACACCTGGGGCCATCCGCGTGTCCTTGGTGAACTCTAAGCCCTCTTTGTACTGCTTTAGTAGTATTTGTAGTTCTTATTTAAGTATTTTCGTTACAGCTTTGAAATGTTCATAATGTGTAGGTCAAGATAAATTATTTACTTTGGCTATTTCTTGGTGGTTTAACGCCAAAACCATTCACACTTTATGCGACGGACAGGTTACTGAGAGAAGGAAACCCATTTGCCCTGGGTGAGCTACGATCTATGTACCTGAGAAACCGGACGGGCAAGAGCTGGGTCGAACCTGTGACCTGTCAAGGGAAAATAGGAATTTATTTCTGAGTTCAAAGTAAGTGGCTAGGCATGCATGGGTAGCTAATTTGCTCAGCGGCCCAAGTGTTCTTGAGCTGTGTAAAAGTATAGGCTGACCCTTATTTCACGATAGGGGGGAGTCCGTGGTGGAGGGAGTAACACGCTAGAGCTGCGTAATGACTCAGGTGCCTCTGACCAATGGTCTGGCAGTGGTTTCAAACCTAGCTCATACTTATGAGTTAACCGTGGAATAACCAGGAACACCACGCTCTTCGCATATCCAGACAAATAAGACTTTTTTAGAATAACTATAGTCACGTGGACTGATTATCTGGTGACCACCTTGAATAGGCTCTGAAAATAACATTGTGGAATTCAGAGAACGGTATATGGTTACAGACGTTACTGTAAACAGACCTTTTCCTCAAAGAAGGCAGAAGAAAAATCACCTCTGAATTCTCGTGTTATTTGTTGTGTAGATTACCTGACCCCTGACAGGTCACTGTGGTTCTAGTTACAAACAGGGTTTTATAAATCTAGTGCAGGAAAAATTCACTATGCATAGAAAAGTAGAAATCTGACACGTAAGGCGTTAGGGTGGTTGGGTGAGGGTTTTGAGTGGTGTGTAGAATTAACACAGGCTGTAGGGTGAAACAAAGAAGTGAAGTAGAGTTGACAGTTGTCGATTGACGTTTGCTTCTTGTCTCTGTCTGTTCTAGGTTCTAGAAATCTGTTCTTATTGACTGTATCTGTGTGTCCGTTGGTCGTGTGTCCGTCAGTTGTGTGTCGGTTGGTCGTGTGTCTACCAGACATATATTTGCTAATGACATAATCATCGACCACTATACAAGACAACACCGAAATTTTGGCTCATGTCGCATCTGTTGAAAATTTGCCCTTGTTTTAAAATAACCTTGATGTATACTTTCTAACTCTTACCCTGCGGCTAGCGTTCACTCCACCAACAGCCGGCTGCATACTGTCACGTTAGGTCTCGCATCCACCAAACATGCCTAATCTCCTGTGTCTCTCAGGTTTAGAGGCTTGTTAACCTACATGTACACCTGAGACTTTTATGTACAGGGATATCCAAATCGGCTACACAACTCTGACTTACATACTTATTTATTTGTTTGACTGGATTATCACACGTTTACCACAATTATTGTGGGAGGAAACGGACAGATATTGCCAGAAACCCGCGAATTTCCGCATAAGTCCTGCCCTTATTGCTCTGGGGACAGTAAGTAAAAACGATGGCCGGGGGAACATATACGTAGGGTTTTATTACGCTAACAACCAAGGCCACGGAGGGTCACACTATTCAAAGAAGGAAAGCAGAGACGGATAATGAAAACAGGTCAGGAGGAAACCAGACCATGTGGGGGGGTGTGATTTATTAATTTATGTATTTGATTGGTGTTTTGCGCCAAAATCAAAAATATTTTATTTACACGACGGCGGCCAGCAATGTGGTGGGAGGAAACCGAACATAGCCCGGGGGAAACCCACGACCATCGGCAGGTTGCTGGCGGACCTTCCCACGTAAAGCCGGTATGAGCTGAACATGCACTCACGGCGACCGCTTTGGTGTGAGGCTACATCCCCCTGCTGACGCGTTCACCACCTCGGCCCTTGAGCCCACCTTATCAAGAAGATATGAAGAGAAGGGTGAAACCAAAGACCGGAAGTCAGACACCGGATGAAACCAATGCAGCTGGTCCGGTGCTTGACAAACCTCGTAAGGTAAACCTGTGTACTTATTACTGTGAGCTGGATTTCAACTGACATTAAGCGCAATATTTAAGAGTAGTGGACTTGTCATCTCTGGTTGATCCTGGGGCCATGGTGACAGACTAAACAAGTGATTATCACACTAAAAGTCATCACACAAAGTCAGGTAACACCCGGTACATCCGGGGGTCAGTTATAAACAGAGTCAGGTAATACCCGGTACATCCGGGGTTCAGTCACAAACAGAGTCAGGTAATACCCGGTACATCGGGGTTCATTTATGCACAGAGTCAGGTAACACCCGGTACATCCGAGATTCAGTCACGAACAGAGTCAGGTAATACCCGGTACATCCGGGGTTCAGTCACGAACAGAGTCAGGTAATACCCGGTACATCGGGGTTCATTTATGCACAGAGTCAGGTAATACCCAGTACATCCGGGGTTCAGTCAGGTAATACCCAAGACTAACATCCGTAATCTTGGGATTGTCTCAGTTGGCTCTGAGCATATAAAGAATAGGCCAAGTACTAATCGGCTTTGGGTCAGTATAATGTGACTCCATGAGGCCCCGTCTAGAGTTTTGACATGGCCCGCCGGTGAGGCCACTGCACAAGTATGTCGACACCCGGCCTGCTACAGGAAGTTGTGATATGCGTGAAATAATGTTGAAAGCGACAAGCAAACAGAATAAATAAAATAAGAGGTCAGTGAACAAACAGTTTAATTTTCTTTTCTTATTTAGGGAAACTCAGGGTCATCAGACATTACTGTTTTAATGAAACACTTGAGGGTACATTAAGTCAAAGTCTTTTCTTGGTTATCATAACGACATTTTTTTTTAGAGAGAGGTAAGTTTGTCCTTAACTAGATCTACGCAGGACGCTGTCCACTGAGCCAGCTTGACACAAAGGTTCCTTTAATTTCTATTTCAGAACATTCTGATACAAACTCATTTTTTCTGTCTCAAAAGTTAAAGGGAATTACATATTGCTATTAATGACTACTAGAAATATCCAATTCTTTCCGTTGGCTTTTTACCATTTAACAGCTCGCTGAGAGATTACATGAAACCTGTTCAGAGTTTAGTAGAACATAAACAGGGGCATTACTGTTGGACCCTTAGGTAAGTATCAGCCCTAGTTGTAGAAGTTAAGCACAGGTCAATTTGTATCTCAACCTGTATATTCGACAGTATTTGCTGTCCCTAGATCTCCAAAAGGCCCATGTTCTCTTTCTCGGGCCCCAAACACCACAGAACCCCTCTCTTACAATTCTGCAAGGCGGCGTGGTTGTCGGCCAAGTGACCAGACGCTTTTGTCGTTCGACCAGTGGCTCTGCAATAACAACGATAACGTCAACGAAAAGTAGAGTGATGAGAGTCAGTGGAGATGGTGTGACATAACTACCACCACATATGCTAACTTGAGCGCGAACTCTGCAGCATATTTCACTCCATAGCTTGCCATTTTTGTTTTACTGGCATCAAAGTGTTTTATTCGTGTGATCCTGTTTTACTGGTGTCATGCTGTTTTACTCTGTGATTCTCTTTTACTGCTGTCATGCTGTTTTACTCGTGTGATCGTGTTTTACTGCTGTCATGCTCTTTACTGGTGTCATCCTGTTTACTGGTGTCATGCTGTTTAGTGGCGTCAAGCTGTTTTGTTGATGTCATGCGATTTTACTTGTGTCAATCTGTTTTACTGGTGCCATGCTTTTTTAGCACTACTCGTGTGATTCTTTTTTATTGGTGTCATGCTGTTTTAGTGGTGCCATGCTGTTTTACTGGTGGCATGTAATTTACCACTATCATCCTGTATGACAGCCGGCATTCTGTTTTACTGGTGTCATTCTGTTTTACTGGTGTCATGCTGTTTTACTGGTGTCATGCTGTTTTACTGGTGCCATGCTGTTTTACTACTGTGATCCTGTTTTACTGGTGTCATGCTGTTTTACTGATGTCAAAGTGTTGTATTTGTATCACCCTGCTTTACTGATCAAATCTATTTTACTGGTGGCATCCTGTTTGAAAGGCGTTATCTTGTTTTAAAATTCTGTTTCATCCTGTTTTACTGCAGTTGTCACTGTAATCAGCTACTGCATACTACTACTGCTGCTGCTGTTGCCACTGGAGTTGTCACTGCTTACTACGGATGTTGCTACTGTATGCCACTGATTGTGTTGCCACTGCGTATTACCATTGGTACTGCTGTTCCAACTACTGTTGCCACTATGTACTACTGCTGTTGCTCTAGAATACTATTGCTGCTGTGGAGCCTCGGTGGCTGAGGTGTTTAACACTGTAGTAAAGGGAAATGGCACAGGAGCCAGTGCGATGGCTGTGAGTTCAAATCCATCTCATGCTGACTGACAGCCCCCTTCCCCTGATGGTACGTGGGAAGGTCTGCCAGTAGCCTGCAATGGCCATGGGTTTCATCTGGCTCTGTCCGGTTTCCTGCCACCATAATGCTGGCCCCCGTCGGCGTAAAACACCAATCATTATATAAATAAATGAAGTCTCCAGCTGCTGTTGCTATTACTGCTACTTCTGTTACTGCTGTTACCACTGTACACTACTTCTGTTACTGCTGTTACCACTGTACACTACTTCAGCTACTGCTGATTTCAAATTACAAACTTAAAACAATTAATGATATCAAAAACAATCAAATAAATAAAAGCTCACCGTTTTCCTTCACTTCGTTCACATCAACGACTTCCAGGTCAGAGCTTTCAGCGGCATCAGCCTACCAACGCATAATTTAATTGGGTTACCCATTAAATTACTTTTTTAATTGGTTTATTTATTTTTTATTTTATTTATTTATTTATTTAGCTATTTATTTTATTACGTCGTACTTAATAATATTTCACTGAAACGAGAGAAAACCGGGCTGAACCCGGGGGAAACCCTCGACAATCGACAGATTGCTGGCCGACATTCCTACGTACGACGGGGGATTAGGCCAACGTGGGCTGGAGGAAGCCAGTATGAGCAGGGTTTGAATTCCCCGCGGCTTCATCAGTGAGTTGCTCATAGGCCATTGTTCTTCACTAGCTCGCCGGCTCCTCGGCTACGGGGGGTCCCTATATATCATTTTTGTTCTGCTTTCTAATCAATTAAAACACTGAATGCTTTGCATAAGGTCAAAATTCGCCAATAGCAATCTAAACGTGTTTTGTGAATAACTGCAGATGAAGAATGGAAGACATCATCTAACGTGTTTTAATGTTGTACATCTTATGAAAGATGGTTGTCATTCTGGTTGCTACATGACGCTGTTCACTGGGAAGCGTTATATCATAATGGAGACTGCTGGCGTCATTTGAACCAGCACATTTAGATAATTCATAGAACATCCTTACGGCTACAGCTGCCAGATAGACTCTAAAAATATAAACACACGCAAAGGCAGCAAATTTTTTCCTGATTCAAGTTTTTTTCAGTCAATTTCTGGCAAGATAAGTACGACGTATGGATTGCAAATAAAGCGTTTTTAATATCTTGTCAGTGTTTATAGTATAAATTTGTTCAAGACAAAACATAGCCAATGCTCGCTGCCATGAGTAATTTGTGCCGTGTTGTTTATGGCGTTCCAGTGAGAAATCCGACACAAAAAGATTGGATTTGAGCTTTTGACGACATCGATGACAGGCTAAACTGGACTCCCAACACATCGCCTTCACTTCCTGTTCTGGTAGTTTTACAGCAACATATACAGTTTAATCTACTCACCTCAGTTGACAGAACCCAGAAAGCAAACAGCGACACGAGAATCAACATCACAGGAAACCCCTTGCCCGCCATGATAGCGAATCTAAACAACCCAAAGAGCAAGAAAGCTATCGTTAATTTACCAAAATCTTTCTGTTTCGAAAGTTTTTTTGTTCTTACAGTCCACTGGTTTTATTTTTATCTCCAGTTATACACCCAGCCCTGCCCAAAGGTAACTTTCCATCTTGCACCAGGTACATTACAAGCTCTTCGATGAAAATATTTATTTTTTTACTTGTGCTTTAACGCCAGTTTTCACTATAACAGTTTGTTTTATGGGTAGCGGAAACCGGAATTTCCGGGGTAAACCACCGGACTTTGGTAAGTTATTGGTCGACAGCCACACGTGTGACAACTGTCATATTGGTGAAATGTCAGTAGTTTTCAGCAAGTTTTTTTCTTGTGTTTCGGGATGATATACATGTACCATCCGTGCCTTTCTTTTCAAATTTCAACAGTGCTTAAGTTTATTTCTTAAAAGTTTTACCTAAGTATTAATTTTTAGTGGAATCGTTCCCTTATGCGTAGCGCGAAAACCTTTAGCCCAGCGTGTCGCTACACTGGCGCATATAGTTACAAAATTAAAAGGTTCGAACTCGACCACATCAAACTGTAGTAACTAAGAATAAATAAAGGAATCAAAATCACTACAAACTAAAGTTACCTGTGTTTCCAGGCCTGATGGACGTCTCTGTTCTGAATGCGAACTTGCTCACTGTTTATAGACTATTTCAATCCCGGATATACGTGTATACATTGCAGCCAATCCAGAGTCTTTTCCTTTATTTCTGCGTGGCATCCAATCAGATGGCAACGTCTGTCTCATGTTTCTTGAATTCAAACTAGTTCAGCGTACTGGGTGCTCTTGTCTGAATGAATGGTAACATTCTAAAGGTGTCAGTTGTCTTTGTGAATGGATATATTCTAATGGTTGTCATGTCGACTTTATGACCAGAAGGATAGTTTCAGTTTTGAGGTTGTGATCATGTGGGATATACATATCTTGCCTTTTAACATCTGGTAGAACCTGTGTGCTGTGTGATGATTTCAGTCAAAGTCAGAAGGTATTACTGAAAAAACTAGTGTCTAAAGGATAATCCATCAAACACCCTTACCCTGAATTTCTGGAATTCACAATGAGTACGCCTCTCTTGTTAGTAAACACGGACGGAGTGTTCAAAATCTCTGGGACTATTTCCGCTTAACCCTGGGCTAGGGGCTGTATACTCATCGTGTCGAGTCTGGAGGCCAAGTTTTTTTTATATAAACAGATGCAATCAAAGTGAGATACACATTTTATTAATAATACCACCTATGCCAAAATGATAGAGCATTCATTGCGTCTTTTCCTCACGACTGACAACTGTTGACTGTTTCTCTTTGCATGAATCCGTCATAATATATTTATTCTGTATACTTTTTATAGTCTTTTTGTGGTTTGTGTTAACTGTCGCTTTGGAAACTGCTTTGCGATTATTGAACTGTGGCGTCGATGTTGGCTGGAGGCTGGTGTATGAATGTTGGTTTCGACGCCTATGTTTTAAATTACACGCTGAGCCTGGTTGTATTGGCTGTGTTTCAGTGACGCAATATATATGAGATTTTATGTTGCGGACAATGCAGGATAGCTGCCATTAGTCACTCCAGCCACTTTAATCGCCAACCTCAGGATAACTGGACTGCAAGCACTACTACCTCACGAGCATGGCCATAAACTTTGCTTTTATTAGTCAGACATTCTGATGCTGTTTTGACAGCAAATTCTGACGGCAAACCACACAGATATCAGTCGGGAATCCCCCCTTGGTTTCCAGTAAAACTCAGACGTGACTATGCGTATTGTTTTTATCATTCATTACAGCACGTGATATTTAGGCTGAATAATGTCAAGGGCACACTACAGTAACATACACAACCCGCAGCGCCATTGTGAAATGCTCAAGTTTCACCATACAACTCCATAATGCAGTGCACCAGTATTTCAGGTTGACGAACGCACCAGAGGTTGTCGGCTTTCATTTGTCTGGGCATGAACCTGAAGGTTAAAACATGTGATCGGAGAGCAGCATTCAGTCACCATGTATATAGTAGTGAAATGCTATCGACAAACAGTGCATGTGACTGTCTGCAATTACTTAGAGTACATTTTTATGAAGCAAAAGTAATGTTAACTTTTCGGTAAATGTTTCCTGTTGAAGCTTAAAAAAAGCTATTGACAAGATTATCATGTATAACAAGAGGGGACTTAGCTCTTACATTCTAATCTTCTGATTTATTTTACTCACCATTGATATTTATGCTGTACTCAGGAATAATTCAAGAGTCGGATTAAGGGAGAGAGGAAACCAGGTACAGGAGGAAACCAGATCCGAGAGGAAAACTGATACAGAATAAAACCATACTCATGGGGAAAGCAAACAACACAGGAAACCGGACATAGGTGGAAAACAGGTGTAAGACAGAGGAGGAAACCGGTTTAAGTAAGAAATTATACATGTAACGAAACCTGACACAAGAGGAAATTAGACACTTTAGTTTACCTAGCAAAACTTCTTGCCGTGATGTATGTTACTACAACTCTCATTTTGACGGAAGTGCCCACAATCACGAATGTTTCACGTAGGACGGCAATCAGGATTATGGACGGAATAACTCGGAGTGCCCGGAGATAAGGAAGCCGATAGAGGGTCTTTCACTACATCACCACCTCTCTCTGAAAGTTAGAAATGCAGCGAAGCAAGGAGGCAGCAAGACAGCGAAGTAGCGGAGCGGCGAGGTGGACAGGCAGCGAGATAACAATGAAGACAAAGGTCCTCCATTGGCTCAAATACCTCCGGCACCTTGTACAACTGAATTAGATAGGTCGATGTAGCAATGTTGCCAAAGGCAAAAGAAACACGAGAAGCTATATAGCGAGCTAGCGAGATTCACCTTCGCTTTTCTTCCCCGTTGCCTCGCAACATCGCGTTGTGTTAGAAACGTCGAGGTAGCTAGGTACTTGTGAGGTAGCTAGGTACTTGTGTTAGAAACTTCGAGGTAGCTAGTTACTTGTGAGGTAGCTAAGTACTTGTGTTAGAAACTTCGAGGTGGCTAGGTATTTGTGGACGAAGATGGCTGAGCGAGGCAGCTGGATTCCGCTCACCACCCTGTCACACCGATATCTCGCTGACCTGCTCCTTCCACTTGTATTAGAAAGGTCGAGCTAGTGACGTAGCAGAAGGTCATCTGTCATCTTCCCTAGAATCCAAAATGGATGATTATGCTGTTCCTTAACACTTTCTCTGGACTCAAGAAATACCCAGTAAGAGCAACGCAGACTTAAACCTGGCGATCAACCATTACCCGTTTCCTTGGCCATTGTAACATAGTCTGTCAGTTTGTTGTTTTAAGACAAAGAAATTATCGAATTCAGCCAGTTTCAGTCCAACGTCCCCTGGTGGAACAGGTACCGGTACACTTTAACTGTCATAATAGTAGTTAGAAAAAGAAAACGCTCGACCGTCGCCTTTAGGTCTGTATGAGGATTACTAGGCAGATGTGAGTGGCGAAAAGTTGCAGTGGTCGAGCAAAAAGGAGACGGAACAGAAACACCACAGAGTAGTGGTTAATACTTTGGCACGAATAAATCCCTATGTATCTATCTCTTATTTTAAACGCGTTTACGTTCAACGTTTTAAGTATTGGAACATCCTTGGCCTAGTACTAGCGGTCTAGGGCAGTACAATAACACAGGATTGTGTCAACAATGCGCTCCCTGTGAATTCAAGTCCACCCATGCATGGCTTCCACATGATGATCACATGATGGAAATCTGTCAGCGACCTGCGGATGGTCGTCGGTTTATACCAGGCCATGGTCGATTTCCTCCCACCATAATGCTGGCCGACGTGGTGCAAGTGAAATATTCTTGATTACGGTGTAAAACTACAGCCCAATAAATATGGATATAAATAAATAAATAAATAAATAAAATTTTCTAAAGAAATATATGGGGAACTACATGTTAGACCACATAACGTAACGAGGACAGCAATGCTCACAGGGGAAAACCCCCAGGTGAGCCTCACAACCAACGTTACAAAGAACAGAAGGACTAAACCGACGTCTCGTGTCATCCAGCAATACGGATACCCCAAAGTCAATGCGGTGGCTGTGGCTCCCTCTCTGGCTGTACGTGGGAAAGTCTGCCAGCGACCTGCTAATGGTCGTGGCTTTCCCCCAGGCTCTGCCATCTTTCATACCACCATAAATCTTACCGCCGTCATATAAGTAAAATATTCTTGAGTACGAGTTTAAACAATAATCAAATCAAAAAATGAAAAACCAAAACCTTACCCACGAAACTGTGTCGTGCAATTTATGACTTTGCGGCCACGTGCACTCGACCTCTTGCTCTCCGGTTGGACGCAAGAAGTGATTTGGAAAAAAGGACATGACAACAGGTTGAGAACTATGTTCCCTTTTTATTCGCTTTTGAATAGAAGGAAGCGTTCACGAGGCATAATCTCTCTCAGATAAGGTTTACTACGTTCATGGGTTTACTTAAAATAACAAGTGTTCACAGTACGGCTTTGATGACAGAAATCTCTCTTCTGAAAATTCTAACATTTCCGGCTTCGGACGTCGCAAAAGTTATTTTTACAAAATAAAAAGAAAAATAACTAAACTCTGATAAAGAAACAACATAATCCTGTGTTGAAGCGAACATAAAATACTGGAGAAAAAAGAAATATGATTAAGAATTTAAAAAGTTACCTGGAAAAAGTTTCAATATACTTTTTACAATTTTTTTTCTGCAGCTGTGGAAAAATTTTTATCAGTGAAGTTTAATTAATAAGAATTTCCTGGAATGTTTAACCGTGCGGTTTTTAGCAATAAATACCATGTCTGTGGCCGCATTAACACCAACACTGTCACATAAAGCCTACCGCACGGTCAAAACATTTCTGTCAGTGAGAACAGTAATGTGAGGAAATGAAGCTAATTTCACATACAGACCAATAGACAAAGTGGTCATTACGTTCTGGTTTGCTTTAATCCTCTCTTTCTTTCACTTTATTTCACCTTTACTTAATACAAGGAAGATGCCAAACAGCAAGTGGTATTTACTTACAGCATGAGTCATTGACATAAAATTTCCTGTCAGTCTTATTTTTATTCCGTTAGATACAATCAACTCTAAAAGCAAGTAAGGCACACGTCTGGACATACAGAGCTAAGTATGTAAGGACATTAATTTCTCTGTTTTCTTTATTGTGTGTGTGGGGGGTGGGGTGGGTGGAGCGTGTGTGTTAAGCTATTTATACCTCCACCGCCGTCTCCTAGTCAAGTAAAGTCCTCGTTTCGGGCGGCCACGGCGCACTGCAACACATATGTCCATCATTGCTTCTGTTAATTTTAAGTTTAACACAAATTTTTACATTTCAAATCTATTCAAGCTTAAGCTCTATATGATCTCATGGGAACAAATAATTTGCTACATTCTATGTCCAAGGTCCTTTATAATGTACAATAATTCGAACATAGAATTATAGCCTGACAAAATGTAAGTCCCCAGAGAGATGCGGGTTCTGCTTGTTTTTGTGTGTTTAGAGCTCGGCTGTTTCTTAACAAGGAATCGCAAAACAAATTATAACCTCACACCGTGGGAAATAGGGACAATAAAATTTTATTAACTGTGCATCTGATGTGAGATTTTTTCTTTCGTTTAAATTTGAAGACACTAATTGCTAAGATGAAAACAGGTGCAATTTGATAAAGATAAGCACAA
Organism: Acanthopleura granulata; assembly: GCA_016165875.1. Classification (NCBI taxonomy): domain Eukaryota; kingdom Metazoa; phylum Mollusca; class Polyplacophora; order Chitonida; family Chitonidae; genus Acanthopleura; species Acanthopleura granulata. The sequence goes on from JABBOT010000011.1 coordinate 1,644,609, forward strand.
AAAATACAATATTTATGTGTCCATGCAAATAACTGAATGATTGGAAAACTGTTAATGAGTAAGGCCATTATTCACAACTTAGCCAGAGAGTATAACGGGTGTCTACTTACTGCCAGCCACAGACTTCCCCCCGGTGTTAGGATCCTCACGAGCATTGGCATCCACCTACGCACAGATAACAAACATTAAACCAATTAGTTGTCTGCACTTTCGTGACACGGACTATCACAAATACCCCAGATTATCTTTAAAAGCAGAATTTTGTCTGATGGAGAAATAATAGATTAAATGCACGGGTGAGTTTTTTCGCTCTTTATCCCTATAGAAGGCGCCTTTATGTGAAGAAGGTACTTTTCTTTCTACAAATGGATATCTATTACCTCGGAACCCAAAATCGATGACGCCCTGTCCCAGTACAGCAAAGCTGTCTATATGTGCTGTTCGACACCTCGCCGTGAGTGTCTCATGTATACAAAGCTAGATGTGTAAAACTAGTTCGATAGATTGGTGTGTCAGGTTGTGTCTAGCTAATCCAATATTCAAAAGAAAGGATCTATGTAAACCATACTGGTCAATTCACTAACACTTTTTGGGTGATCTCCATGGTTTATCGCCTTTAGGAACCATACAGACATTGGATTTGAACCTTTCAAGGTATTGGTGACAGGCTGTAGAGCACTCGAGTCGTGTCATATTCACAGCATATACAGTTTAATGGACTCACGTCAGTTGGCAGAATCCAGCAAGCGAACAGCGTCATGAGAATCAGTGCCACAAGAAACGAACTTCTCGCCATGGTGGGGAATCTGATTGAAAAAAGAAATATCAAAAACAAAAATAACTTACTGTTAACTTACAAACATCATTCTGTTTCTGAAATATTATTTTTACCATTGGTGTCGTGCGTGAAGGAAAACCGTGCAAAACCCAGAGATAGTAGAACATCGCAAGCTCTGCCATGAAAATATATTTATATAGTTATCAGTTTTATCTGATTGCAATATCATTTTTGTCTGCAGTACACACAAGTACTTAGTACGCAATTTTTATACCCATAATTGACGGCAAATTTGGCGGATCGGGAGAAAACCACCGACCTTTGGTGAACTACTGGTGAATTCTCCAACTTCTGGCGTGTGTCCTAGGCCTATTTGTGCAAGGCCAGAGGCCACCAGCAAACTAGAGAGACTACATTCATATGAAAGAGAATATCGTCCACTTCTTAATGCCATGGGATCACGGAGACATGGGGAATCTAGGATTGGTTTCCCTGGTCTGTGCAATGTACTAGTTTCTTTTGACAAGGCCTGCTTTGAACATTAAAATGAACAGTACACATACAGTACCTGTCGGCGGCTTTCTCCAGCTTCGCGCCACGGTGCCATATGCTCCAGGCGTGGTGTGTAGCCTGATTTAACCCAGAAGTAACCAAATAACTGAAATAAGTAAAACCACTGTAGCATAAACTTACCGGTGTTTTCAGTAACGAAGTCCTAGTCCAGTTCTGAACGCAAACCTGCTCTGCGAAATTTTATGTACATAAAAGTTATGTTTGACGAAGACCATGGCCTTTTTACGTCGTTCAGTTTAAACCAATCCAGTGTCTTCTCAAGTCCCTGTGAGTGGCAGCTTTTTTGTCGTTGCATCCAATAAGGTGGCCAGATTTACCTATTGGCCCTCCTTTCATAGTCTCTTCTAGAATTCATTTCAGAAACAAATTGCAAACACTTTCAAAAGTATTGGAATATATTTGTACGGGATATCAAAATGAGACAATATATTTGTGCGGGAAATCAAAGCGAGGCTATATAGTTCATGCTTGAGCTTGAGTTAGAGAATAACGTGACGTAGTGGATGGTAGAATATTGCACAGTTATTACTGTAATTACTTTCACTGATGTCGATTCTATTATTTAAAAGCCACAAATTACTTTCTAAAAATTACTGCGTACTAGTGACACACATTACTGTAGCAAAAATGCACATCCACATAATTTTTACGTACCAGAAACACACAATTTGTGTAAATTTTGTAATATCACTGATACACATGCCCTACGGATTGATGTTTTACAATTGTTTCACAGAGTCAACGCATTGGAGGATAGTTTATGACAGAGACCACTTCTTGTTCTCTCTGCGGTTGTTTCAAAGAGATGAGAATGGCACATTGTGTTTAAATAGAGTTAGGCATCACGTCGAATGTGGTACGCTGACAATGGAGACAACTTCTTTATCACACGTGATTGCTATGATTTTATTGCTGTTGGCCAGTTTATTTGAACAAGGATAATTGTACAAGTTGAACAGGCCGGATATTGGTACAGTATAGGTTTTACTTCGAATTGTTTTTGTTTGCTTTACGATAAAATTCTCAGTAAATGTAAGTTATTGCCTTTTCATACATTAAAACGTATCGATCGATAGGCGATCGTTTATTGAGTGCACAGATTTATATATGCAATTTGAATTTGCAGTTAACCGGATGAGACAAACTTGAAACCTTTACTGAAACTTTTGTGTGACAGATGACACGTCTTTTATGTCACTGAAGCGAGGAAAAAAAAACAGCTGTCAAAGCAGTAATCTGAATCCCAATGACCCGTTAAATTAACCATTTCAGCAATGCCAGCAATCTTTATGTGTTTATTTATTATTTCCCTTCGTGTTTTAAGTCGTTTGCAAAAATATTTCACTTATGAGCAATTTATTACACGTCGTTGTTGAATTACTGAAAAATCTGTGTTATCACCACATTTAATAATACACAGTAACATGAAAACGATGCAAAGGGGCCAGGGCTGTATTTTGTTTTAACTGGTGTAAAAATATTTGCTTAGGTCTCCTAAAATATATGTCAGACTGTATTCTCGGAGGACGATACTGGCTGGTGCTTTTCACTCTATCGTCACACCTTTTAACTTCTATGCATTGACAGACATAATGATGATAAAACATGTTAACCGTGCGGTACCCCCTTCCCACATCTTTTTACTCCCCCTCCTTCCCTCCCCCAACCACATCCATCTTTAGATGTTGAGCAAATCTGCTAAACTGTTTTCAGAAAACGGGCTAAATCAGGTGTGTTGTTATCGAACACATGATATGGAACTAATAACACACAATCTGTTGGCAAAGCGAACGGGGAGCAGTGGAAATTCCCCGTGTGTTCAGTACCTGAAAAATCAGTCAGCCGAGACTATCCACATCGTTGTGTCATTGTGTCCAGTGACAAAGCCCTTGATGTGACCCACAAAACATGAAACCCATGCACAGAGAACTCTGAATGAAAGAAAATAAGATGAACTCATGTTCTGCATCGTCTATCTTATCATGGCTGTGTGGCTATCATGGCTGTTCGAGCTGAACTGCTCGATAGAGAGAAGCAGATAGATAGAAGGATAGTGTTTACGTTTGGACTCTCCCCGTCCTACCCTATTGTTCCCACACAGGCAGCCACACCATATACCGCAAATCCCTATCTTGTCAAATTTCCCTACATTTTCTACATGTATTTGATCGGTGCTCTATATCTTAGTCGAGAATATTTAACATACTACGACGGCCAGCATAATAGTGAAAGGAAGCAGGAGACGGGCGTGGAGGAATCTCACGAAGTCCGACCTTCCCAAGCACGACCGGAGACGCGGTCAACTCACAGTGACCGCATTGGCGAGAGTGTTATCCTGAGTCATTATGCTGCTGTAGCACGCTAAGTACTCGGTCATGGAGGCTCCAGGTTTTGACAACTCAAAGTAAAGTACATAATGTCGCTCATTTCTGAGCGGGTGTTGTGTGACCGATTAACCTCACTTCCGGAGAGAACTACACACAGGGCAAATCACTTTGATTATTCCGATTTGATGAAAAATGTCTTGATCTTTCACATGACCTGCCAAACCGGGGCATACCATCCAGCTGGCAAATAAACCCTATTGCCAGCGTTTGGATTCAATTTTCTCCAAGTTAAAATCGTCACAAAAAGTGTTGTTTTTTTTCAGCGAACCTCCAGTACACTTACCTAGTGTTGTGGACTAATATTCCTGCAATCCGACAATGAAGAGTATGTGAAATAGAATTACAGAACATGTATAGGTACAAGTTTGACAACTGTATACATAAAGTTTCATAACTAAACATTTAAATTTAACGACAACAACCAGCGTACGTGGAGATGTAGATACAAAAACGCTAGCTGAATTGTGTGCAGCAGTTAACGATTACAAAGCAATTTTTATATCGAAGTCATGTTGAGCTTAGAATGACGCTAAGTTTTCGGAAAAACATTGTCATGCAAAACCTGCGGCAGTCACAATCCTGTAAATAAGGCTACAATGTATAACATAGCACCTTGAATGCTATGATCCCAAATTAATTATTCTGCCTTGGACAGGCAATTTATAGATTCACTCACTCTTCTGTTTGTGTGCTTCAGTGGTAATTAGGTGTGAGCAATTTGAAGTGGGAAATTTCGTCCGTAATTTGCTAAAGGTAAGGCTTTAACCCTGGCGATCCGGTTTGACACACGCAGAAGGATATCACCTATATAGGGAAAGTAGCCACATGAGGAAACCTGACACAGGAAAAAGACAGATACAGGAGAAAACCAGAAACAGGTTGCGATTAGATAAGGAGAAAACCACACAAAAAAGAAAGGCACTACACACCGAAGGAAACAAAACAGGCACAGGAAGAGACCAGACTGACAAAAAAAAAAAGAAATAGCAGAGGCACTATAAATAATTCGGGAATGGTCCGAACCGTTAGAATAGAGAAGCCTGGTGATAGTGCCGAAATAATGGTGAAAACGACATTGGACTTATACTCAAATAAAGCAAACAGACAAACAAATCATTTCAGGTACTTCTTGAAAAAAGTGTGGAATTGAAAAAAGGGTGGAATTTGTTTCTGTTTTCCTCCTAAACTTTTGATTCATTATTTATTTCATTGTTGTTTAACGTCATATTCAAAAAGGTTTCACTTATCTAGATTCGGTCAGTTTTATGTGTGGAGACATCCTGAATGACTGGGGTGAACCACTGGAGATTGGATAATACCGCCACACAGATTTTGTACGTTGATACAATATACAATGTTGTCTGCAATGTTGTTTTATACCCAGTTAACCTATGTCAGAATTTTGTCTGCTTTGGATAGAACTGAAAACATAGCAGCGTTAATAGCATCCCACACTCCATCCCCGCCCCTCCATGACCTCTCTTCCAGTAGCAACAGCTCATGAAAATGGTTAATTTCTTCTTACGCTGTAGACAACATTCACATCCGTTTGTGGTGGTATGACATGGCACCGCGCGCAAGTTTAGAAATATAGGTTAAAGTTGACAAATTTACAACGTAATCCAGATTGCTGTTTCGAGTAGAGCGTCAGCATACGTGCACAGAACTGGTCACAAGTGCCACAAAAACACGCGTCAATTATGCCTTGACTGCAACATTACAGACTGAACGGGACTACGTTTTCCATCCGTGTGTAAACCCATGAATGTGGTTATATACGTTTCGCCGGCACTGAAAGCCTTTGTGATTCATGTGTGTGTCTGTTTGTTTCTTTTTTTTTTTTTTTTGGTTAGTTTGGGTATTTTTTTGGGCTACATGTTTCGATGGTGTGAGCACCGTCGGTGATTTTGGCCAGTGTAATTATACAGGTTTCCAGGCTCTTGAAACCATTTGTGATTTCTCTCCACAACATGTGAGCTTTTGACAGTGACTTAAGATACACTAGTTCAGTTTTCGTCGGTGTGATTGTGGCTTTAAGTTGGAGTTTTTGTCTGGTATCTTATAAAGGGTGGTGTGGCATCATTGTTCCCATTCCCACAAAAATAACCACCGCCATGGAAGTAGAAAATCCTTGAACAGGGCGTTAATATATATGCCAGTAAATGCTGAGTCGGGTCACACCAAACACATTGAAAATGGTACTTGTGTTCCCTCGCTTGGCGTCCAGCACTGCGAGATTAGATCAAGGAAACAGGACTGATCCTCCCGGTGTCAGTATAATGTGATTGGGTAGGATATCGTGTGGGTATGATATTCCAAAGGCGTTAGCACTTTGGCTGCATGGAATCGATATGTGACACATAGAAACGATAGGCCAATATATACATTCAAAATAACCCTACTTCGTCAAACGTGGCGTGCATCAGGCATTGGGAAGGGAAAAACATTTACTCAACTGCAGCACATCTCCCTTTGTCGTCAAATAGCTGACAAAATGATTGAATACGACGTAAAACCCAAGTACACAAACAAGAGACCAGTTCTATTCTCCACTGTCCATTGCCTAACATGAAGTTCACAGGTCGCTTGCCTTCTACCTGTTGGATGTATGTTGCGTCTTGTACTGTAGACGGCTCAAGCATTTTGCTGCTAATCACTAACCTTTAGCTCTATATCTATATTTACAAGCAGCATGGATGTCTTTGATGATGAAGAACACAGTTAAGAATGAAGCAAAATCATGGCTGAAGAGAACGGGTTTTCCGTGGCCACATGCCAATTACCACCGTGCTGTGACCCAGGTCTTGGTATTAATTAACTTATATGTTTATTTGACTGGTATTTTACGCCCCTGAAGAATATTTAACTTATACGATGGCGGCCATTTTTACGGTGGGGGTGGGGGTGGCTAATCGGGAAGAGTCCACGCAGGGGAAACCACCACCATCCACAAGTTGCTGGTGGACCTTCCTCCGTGCAGCCGGGCTGGACAGGAGTTCACAGCGACAATACTGGAGAGAGATTCCTGGGTCTTTGCGCTGTGCTAGCGCGTTAATTCCCTTGACCAAGAAAGCCCTCGTATTAAAGTGCCTGAGCATCAAGCGACGCATGAGTTAAAACCTGGTATGTGGAAAGAGGCCCGGGAAATTTGGTTTCGGAGGAATACGGGAGTAATGGGGGAACCCCCAATGATCTCCCGATGATTTCTTTGACGCCAGGTGATGGAGAATTTGTAGGTGTACAGTAACATTACACCATTACATAACAGCAGATATGTATGAATAGACATATAGAGTCACGAAGTGTTGAAAGCCTTTTATCCGGTGGTGTAGTCCAATAAGGCGTTGTACATGTAGTTACAAACCTGCCCATCACTGGTTACGGATCAGTGCAAGCTTAGATTCCCAGCCCATCAATGCCTACAGACGCGTTCAAACTTAGATTCTCAGCTCATCGCTGGTTACAGACCCCTCCAAGCTTATATTCCCAGCCCATGAGTCCTTACAGGCCAGTGCATGCTTAGATACCCAGTTCATCACTGGTTACAAACTATGCTGCAAAGGCAACGGTTGTTTATTATATCATATGACATATCTTGATCTTAGACGTAACAGCTTTCTGATTTACGTTCTGTTTTTACATCGGTTAGATTGTACAGGTATAAAACTGACGGAAGAGGACGACACGTCAAAATGATTACAATTCTGGGGGCACAACTTACGTCGCGACAAAATATATAAATATGATGTGGAAAAGTATAGTTTCATAAATTGCATTTGTCACTCAGACCATGTCAGTAGGGCAAAATCATGAATTGTTGACGTGGTTTCATCCAATGGGGCGAGAGGCTAATTGCACGTGATGTATAATAAATGTTACCACCCCGCATTATATGTGGTTCAATCATCGTGTAATTTAAGACGTAAAACTTTGGCGCAGAATTCCGTATGACACAGGACACAGCTAGAAAGAAAGATGATCAGTAAAGACTCTCACCATTTATCGCCATCACCAATCATTGGTGATGACTGTCACCATTTTTGGTGATGGTTGGGAATGGCGAGGGTCTTTAGTTATCACCATTTTTTGATGATTGTCTTATCACCATGTTTTGGTGGTGAACTGATCACCATTTCTTGGTAATTTAAAACCAAAAAGAGACAGCCACGCATTAACCTTTTACAATCCGGCGTCTCTCCTTGTTTTTACTAGCCACCATCATACATGTGAAATAATAAAATCCCAGAGTTAACCAACGTAAAAGAATCATATGTGTTATCTTTTAACAGCCCAGTGAAATGATAACACACCAAAAACTCACAGCAGGCATGAAGATGGATTCATAACAATATATTAGCAGAAGAAAATACAGTCATGTGCAACACCTGGTCATTAGACAGCAACATGCCACATCTTTCATTCAGGCAAGCTTACTGTCCAGAGTATTGTCCACAGTACCTCAGTTACTCTAAAATATTACAAGAATACACAACTTCCTGGTAGCCCTCTCTATCAACTCTGCTCTTTCCACAAACTCTCTGTTCAACTTGCCTCAGAAGTTGTTTCACATGAGTTGAATATTTTGTTTGTAACACAGTACCGCCACCACCAGCAGAGCATCGCTCAAGGAGGCAGGTTTTCATATCATCAGGACATCCGGGGCAATTTGGATATGCCTTACGTCGCCCCATGAATCATCTAGGGATGAACTCTTCCGATGACGTCCCCATAAACTTTGTCCAAAGGCAAGGTGGTCAAAATTGAAAAATATGCACAAAAACATTAGTATTTATTAAGAGTCATGTAATCACCAGAACAAAGACAACTGAGAGGTTCAGTAAACAAGAGAAATGTCTAAATTTTGTTAAATTCGGTTGTATAGTGCAGGAGATATCTCGCAGACAAGCAGCTTCCACTTAGAAATGGTTACAAAATGGTCTGACTGATTGGCTGGAAGGCATCGAACTGTCATCTCTTTTTAATGTGCTTTTTAAAAAAAGCTTGAGACTAAATATGACACAGTGATGTCCCATAGTTGCTCAGTAGACACAATAACTCATTCATGGTCAAAGGGAGGAAGAGAGACATTAGACATTTAGACATTAGATTACACTTACCATTCAATTCCTAGCTCTGACAGCATTTAGTATATATTCCATGTACATGTATATATACCCCAAGGTCTTACACTGAACTGTGTACTGGTAGATTCGCATGTTCCCAGACCATTACAAACCTCCTTCTTTTCTATCTCTGTTCACTAAGGAAACCAAAGCAACACTTACGTGTATTATCCTAATGTAACCCGTGTAAGATATCTTTGATTCTGTTTGAACTTTGAAATACGCTCTTTTCTTACTCTGTTTGATTATGCTGCCCTAACATTCATCGTTTTAAAGGAAAAGCAAGAAAAAAAACATCAGACCCTTCATACAAACTTTCTGTATGAATTTTATGGCGACTTTCACTGGCGGCATCTCAAAACGTTAAAACGTTCTCTCTGGAAATGAGCACACAAGTTGACAACTGTGCAGGGTGACCTATCTTTTCCTTTCTTTGTATAAAGTTGGGAGGAAAAAACTCTTTTGCCAGTGTTGTGGCTGGAGGTATTCCATGTATGCGAGTGCATGTTTTCTAAGAACAGTGAATGTGTATATGTATTATACGGGATGTCCATTAAAGCTCTGTCCCCCCTCAAGTTGTCTGCGAACAAAAATGGCCACCCCACTGGAAGGGGTGCGCCACCACGAATGAAAGACACTTTCCCGCTGACCCCCTCCCCCCCCCCCGACAAGTTATTCTCGGTCAGTTCCCTCCTGGACGATCCCCTCTCTGGACAATGCGTAAATACATATTAGGTGAAGACAACACTCCTCCTACAGATTTTGTCTGATTTTAATGAAGTTTGGCTTAAGTATACACTCCAGTGAGATACATAATTTGTAGCATCGATTTTTCAATGCGATGATTGGTTGTCCGTCTGTCTGTTCATCTGGGAGAAATGCTACTCGTTACTTGTACAGTTTTTGTCCAATTTCAACAAAACTTGGCACAAGTCAATAAAGACATATTTTGATTGTCCATTGTCATTCATGCATACATAATTTTCAAAATCTATTCCGTGAAAATTTTGTCCTAACAAATTGAAATACCGTCTTATCAGAGGCTCTCGTCTCTAAATGTTATGACAATCACGTATTTACATACATATAAAAGTGAGCAAGACAAAGCATATAACATTTTTTCGTGATGCCTACAGACAGGTAATCCTTTCTACCTATATACAAGGTGATATGTTTAACACTGAGATAAATACCAATACACGATTAGAAAGTCTGCATTTAATAAGATTATTTATTATAATGAACAGGAGGGATTAATTCCCGCTGTTCTCCTGATTGAAATTAGTTAAAAATTTTCTAATGAAATGCTTTTCCTTGACATCTCTGAACTTTTCGTTTTCCACTGACACTGTGAAGAAGGGGAAGATATTGGGTTACTGGCCAGAAATGTAGGTGTGTTTTTGCCAATGCCTGTTGTTCCTTCATGAACCGCCCGTTTCTCCAATGTAGTGTTTGTAGAAACCACAATATGTTATAACATAAATTAAATGGCTAGAAGTTCATATTAGCATAAATTTTAATATTTAAATGATAACTTAAAGTCTTAATATAATATATACGCTAAAGTAATAACAAGATGTAGATTTTATTATCGCCTGTATATTTATATGGGGGACTGGGAATTGTTCTGGAAAGAAATTGACCGGTGGAGAATTGTCCCAGGCTGGGGAATATGTCCCGTCCCCCGCGGTACCACACACCTTTTTGTTTTCATAAGAGATTACTGATCGCGGACATTATCCCAGGCTCGTTAATCAGTCAGGGTTATTGACAGGACTTACTGTCAAGCCACTCCTCGCGACATCAAGGGTTGTCCCTCATCTTTATGTATGAGAAATTATATACATGTAGATCATATACGTTACATGCAAGTGTTACTCTAAATATTTCACTTTAAATTATTTTACATATTTAGTACTGTAGTATTAGCTTTTTGAGAAGAACAGGCTTAGAACTGACAGAAATCTATATACCAGCATATATAATATTTGCTGCGGCACAAAAATTAAACACATTGATAATATACACATACATATTCACGAAACAACCATGATATCTTTTCACTGCGGTAAATTTGTCCCACCCTTCAGGCCGTCACTATTTGTCATCACCAATAAATGGTGATGATATAAGCTCATCACCAATAAATAGTGATGGTGGTATCCGATCAACATTTCTCATCACCAATAAATGGTGATGGAATTAATCATCACCATTTCTCTTCACCAGTTATTGATAATTGGTCATCACCACCTTACTAGCTGTACAGTATGTAATTACTCTCGAGGAGGCAAACCTGGGTCTTGAAAAGATTATTTTGGTCTGGAATTCAAACAGAGACCCTTGAGCGACATGCATGTGGGTCATTTGGTCTCGGAACTGATGACAATTACCAGTAATTCGTGTGTGCGATTTAAAGTCTCTTGGAATTCGTTTAGGACTGGACACACTTCAAAGTGGATACGGACAAGTAGTCCCTGGACAAACGGTCACTAGACAAAAAGTCCTGCTATTACTGGAAGAGAGGACAAAAAGCCCTCTTTACAAATAAAGCTTCATTTCCTCATAAATATGAAAAAATTCATACTTGAAAGAAATTCACTGTTCAAGACA